>CM060389.1:101463090-101906153 GCA_030545235.1 Helianthus tuberosus
CCCCAACCGATGACGGAAACATCAGGGCATGACACTGAGCGAAACAGATTGTCCAGGAGAATCCATAACAACTATTCGTTATAATATATTAAAGGTTCATGTCCGATACCGCAAACATATAAAATAAAAACAGTTATTACAGACATTGTTCTCAAAGACAAATATCCATTCCGACAACTCAGATTTTATTTAGTTTGTTTCTAGACCCCATCCTAGCTTGGTTCATCAAACAGCAGGCAAACATCCTAGGCACCTGTCACATACGTTAAAATAGAGGTCAATACACATAGTGTAAAGGTGAGCATACAAGTTTAATAGAAATAATAGAGTTCGAAATCGTTTACGCATAACCAGCATGTACAACGTATAATGTGAAGCATGTAAGTTATCGACAAAGATCCTATCAATACCAATGACTGCGATTTGACTGTGAGTAGCGAGTGCGCATCACATGTTCGCCACTGCGAACACGTGAAGTAATGTCCTTAACAACCCCTGAGTGAACAGGTGCTGAGTCCAAACTATAGTACTATCGTTGCTAAGTGTGACATCTGTGCTTGTAATCATTGTAAACAGTTCAGTTATCAATGAAATAAAGTTATTTGATCCCAATGTTTGTTTGTTTATGTTTTACATTTTTCATGTTTTGACTTTTATTCAATTTCAAACTCTATATCGCTTTCTAGAGAGTTATACGCAAACTGGTGCGTAAACGTAATCAGTTTAACGCGACAAACACTTCGGAACATCAACATATGCTTAACATACCTTAAATAACCTTTACATAACTTAGAAATAACTTTTGAAGGCTTTGGTATGACAAAATCTAGTCTATTCGCTTACAGGGACTATGATACACTCTAATTTACACATATTTTAGTCCCCCGTTTTACCCCTATTTTATGCGTTTTTGGCCGTAAAACCGTCGTTCGGATACTTATTTATCTACATTTGTGTTTACAGGCCTAAAACTGCATTCCAGACAAGATGATAGCAAAAACGAGGACTTTCCGGACAAAACGACAAAGCTGCGGACTTTCTGTTAAGGATTCTGAACTGGGCCTGTGGAACGACCGTTCCACCTGATGCACGGTCGTGCATCTCCGACAACGCTGATCATCTCGGCAATGAACGATCGGTGCGGCTGGGCGTTCCAGGGAAACAAGCGACTTGGTGAAGAACGGTCGTTCCATCTGAGGAACGACCGTGCGTCTCCGGTGAATCAACAGAGTCTCGGAACTGAACGGTAGGTGCAACAGCTCGTGCAACATGAAGTCTCGGAACTGAACGACCGTTCCACACAAAGAACGGTCGTTCCATTTCAGATCTGGTCAACGATCCGATGACGTATGCGGTATGGTGACCCATGTCCAATAATTGAATAAAGTGAACGGTCGTTCCACAGGGAGAACGACCGTGCAACAGCAAAAAGTATAAAAACACAGCAGAAACATTCTGCTCGATATTCTGGATTTTTGGAGAGCTTCTCAGGCGATTTTCAGGCTCCGGAGGCATTAGCTTTCACCCGGATTCAAGCCACATTGTCTCGTTTAGCTCGATTACTACCCGGATCCTTAGTCTAGTACTTGTTTATGGTTTGATTTTCTAATCTTTCCAAGTTTTTGTTAATCTTTCAAGTACTTAGATTATGATTTTTGTATTATTGTAGCCTTTGGGCAAAAACACAACAATCCCTTGCTAGATTATAACCATTAGTTTGTTAAACTTTGTTTGTAATGACATTTGAAGTATTTTCTATGTTAATCTTTGATGATTAGTTTGCAACCTTGTTATTGATATTGAACTCTTGATTATAAGTAATTATGTTGGATGATTGGTGCTTGGTTAGTTAAGATAGTTGAAAAATGAAGCTTAATTAATCTTGTATTAGTAAACTTTGAATTTGGTTAACTAGTTTAACTTGGTTTAAATGTATGCATCATGATACTAGAAATGGTTAGTGATTTAATAAAATGTAATTATTGTTAATCAAGAGAGCTTGCCGTCACGTAAGGGCCTAAACGGGTTAGATGGTGTCGTTATAAATTCTTGCCATGATTTGTTAGCTTAGTTAGTAGTTTAGGCCAAAATTGCTATCTTAGTGAATTATTGTGCAAGATTTGTAAAATGAACTCGGTTGTGATTTAATCTAGATTATGCTTATCTCGGTGGTTGCATTGTGTTTATCGGTGTCGCTTTCCTTGTTTAAGTGAGGTTAGAATAATCCTAACGGCTGACTAACTTATTTTTAAGAGATTTTCATAGACTTTTATCAATTGCACGTTAAAGAACAATTTTAGGTGGTTAAAGTGTGTTTATCGTTTTAGCTTTCCGAATGATTGTCATGTTAGGATTCCCGAAAGGGATACTAATTGTTTTAAATTGGAAAATTGACCGAATGCTTCTAGTGCCAAAACTGATTTAGTTGACATGCTGTGGTTGTGTATTTAGCAAGGCTTTTTATCTACTTTCTTTTATGTTTTTATTATGTATTTGGTTTTGTTTACTTTAGTTTAGTTTAAAATCACAAAACCTATGTTTTTACCGGTAGTTTAGTGACAAAGGTCTAGTACTAATTCTCCGCCCATTTCCTTGGATCGATACTTGGTTCTTACCGATACTTTATTACATATATGACGGGGTACACTTGCCTCTTTCGTGTGTGTTTTGATGTAAAAGTAATAATCACTTTTATAAATTTAAAACCCAATCGTGTGTAATTCATTGAAAAAAATTATGTATATATACGCACACGTCAAGTTTTTGGCGCCGTTGCCGGGGACATGGCGAGTTTTAGGAACGACCCGAGTCATTTGGTTATCGGTGTATATAATTGTTAATATTTGTGTATAATTTCTTGATTATTTATTTGTTTATTTATTTGTTAATATTTCTTGTTTTATTCGATTTATTCATTTTTGCGGTATTTTTGTTTCATTTATTTATTTGATCCGGATTTATTTATTCACTTATTCTTTGGGTTTTCGGCACCCTAAAGCCATTTTTGTATTAGTCGATTCGTTTATTTATTTTGTTGAATTTTTATAAAATTTCGAGCTATTTTTCGGATTTTTATAAAATTTTCAGCCCATTTATAATAATTTTCTGCTTCTATTCAGCTGGAAAAAAAAAAAACAGCATTATTTAATTAATAAAATATTCACCGTGTCGAATTTTCGTTTGCAGGTTGATGTTCTCGACCCCCGCTCCAGAACTTGTTGAACCGTCTGACGAACCCGAACGTGATCTTCGGAGGCGTCTTCGCGCGAAAGGGCGTGTGGTTGGGCTATTGCTCGCATCTGGCGGGCCGGATTCGGTGGTACCTACTGAAGCCGAGGGCTCAGGAGGAAACATAACCATGGCAGACGATAATCAACCGTTGAATGAGTCTAACCAGCCTGGAGCCGAGTATCCTTAGACCTACTATTGATGCACCTAATTTTGAAATAAAATCTAGTATAATTAATATGGTGCAGAATTCGGTGCAGTTCGACGGACGCGAACATGAGGATCCCGGACGACATATTGCGGCTTTTCTCGAAGTGTGTTCCACGTTTAAAATGAGGGATGTTTCGGAGGATGCCGTTCGGTTACGGTTGTTTCCTTTCTCACTGCGTGACAAAGCCAGAGCATGGCTTATGTCACTGCCAGCTGGGTCCATCAGGACCTGGAATGGGTTGGCGGAGCTATTTATGAAAAGGTACTTTCCACCCGAGAAGACAACCAAGTTAAGGAACCGAGTGGTGACCTTTCGTCAGGATGAGGGTGAGTCGTTGCATGCAGCGTGGGAGAGATTCAAGGATCTGTTACTTGATGTTCCACATCATGGGTTCACCAAGAGACAGTTAGTCTTGACATTCTATCAGGGGCTGAGCTACAATACGCAGGAGCGATTAGATATGAATGCAGGAGGTGATTTGGGGACAAAGACTCCCAATGAGGCTTACGATATCATTGAAAAGGCTGCGTTGAAATCTAGCTCTCGCCGCGAAGGAGATAGGAGTCGGGCTACATCATCATCATCAGGATCCCTCGCAGGAGTGCATGCTGTTGACGACTATACGGCTATTACTGCTCAGATCTCGGCTCTCGCATCGAGATTCGACAGGTCCCAGATGATTGCGCATGCGGGCTCGGGTTGTGACCAGTGTGGTGTGTCACACGAGCCTGGGGCATGTTTTCAGGGAGTCGGATACGAGGGCCACGAAGAGGTAGATTTCGTGGGTAATCAAGTTAGGCCGCAAAACAACCCTTACAGTAACACCTACAATCCCGGTTGGAGAAATCACCCAAATTTTGGGTGGCGTGCGAACACAGGCAATCAAAATCCTTTGGGATTCACTCCACGCGCTCCAGCGCAGCAGCATCAGGGTCAGGGTCAGGGTCAGCATTATCAGCAGTACAACCAATCCTACCAACAACGTTCATACCCGCATCAGAATCAAGGCTCTGGGAGTAGTTCCCAGCAGCAGGCCCCTCAGTCTAGTTCTAAGCTGGAGGAGATGATGTCCCAGCTTCTTACTAGCTCCTCGAGCGCGAATCAGCTAGCTGAAAAACGCTATCAGCAGAGCGAGGATCGTTTTCTCTCTCATGAGGGAGAAATGAGGAGCCACAAGGCCTCGATTCAGAACATAGAGAATCAGGTTGGTCAGCTGGCACATATGATGTCAAAGAGACCCCAGGGTGGTCTCCCGGGCAATACTGAGACAAACCCGGGCCCGCATAGAGATGTGAATGCGGTGATGACCAGGAGTGGAAAACCTACCGGACCCGTCATATCGGACTCACCACCGATCACTGAAGCGGTCCCGACCGACACACCGGATGAGGTGCATGCCAGGCTCCGCCCAGCAAGTACAGCACAAGTCCAGGAGCCGGTCACAGGTTACAAGCCTCCAGTGCCCTATCCAGGAAGGTTGAAGAAGCAGAAGATGGATGAACAAAACGGTAAGTTTCTTGAGATGTTTAAGCAATTGCATATAAACATACCGTTTGTTGAGGCTTTGGCACAGATGCCAAAGTATGCGAAGTTTCTGAAAGACATCCTCTCAAACAAGCAAAAACTAGAGGATATGTCTTGTGTGGTTATGAATGAAAGCTGCTCTGCTATTCTCCAGAATCGCCTGCCTACAAAAATGGGCGATCCAGGCAGTTTCACGCTTCCCTGCCTCATAGGCAATCTGTCAGTCAGTAATGCGTTAGCAGATCTAGGAGCGAGTATAAACCTTATGCCCTATAAGGTTTTTACAAAGTTGGATCTAGGTGAGCCGTCACCTACGAGGATGAGTATTCGACTTGCGGATCATTCTGTCAAGTATCCACGCGGGTTTGCAGAGAATATGCTTGTTAAGATTGACAAGTTTGTATTTCCCGTGGATTTTGTTATCCTGGACATGGATGAGGACTCGAGAGTGCCTCTGATACTCGGATGCCCGTTTTTGAATACCGCCCGGACGATTGTGGACGTGGCGGCGGGCGAGATCACACTCCGAGTAGATGATGAGCATGTGACGTTTGACATTAAACGTTCTATGCAGCATCCTCTGAGTCAGGACGACGCGCTCTATTATGTTGACATTGTCGACACTTATGTGAGCACGCATTTCCAGGGTACGATCGAGGAGATAGATTCGGACACACATCTGTTGTGTGGGGACTTAGATGGCATTACGCAGGAGGGCCACTATTTAGAGCAGCCAGTCTATCAGATTGGTGATGATAGTCCCCAGAGTCCGGATCGTTTCACAGAAATTGATCGCGAGAGTGAAGTGAAGTCGAAGCCTTCAGTGGAAGATCCTCCTACCTTGGAGCTTAAAGAGCTCCCACCGCACCTAGAGTACGCATTTCTTGATGAGGAGCGTCATTTGCCTGTCATTATTTCATCTGGTTTGGCGGGAGAGGAAAAGAGCAGACTGCTTAATGTGTTGAAACTTCATAAGAAAGCAATCGCTTGGAAAATCATGGACACTAAAGGTATAAATCCCTCCTTCTGTACACATAAAATTCTTATGGAGGATCAGTTCAAGCCGTGTGCGCAGCACCAGAGGCGGCTGAACCCGAACATGCAAGAGGTCGTTAAAAAGGAAGTGATTAAGTTGTTAGATGCTGGTATGATCTATCCCATTTCCGACTCTGTTTGGGTCAGCCCTGTGCAGGTAGTGCCCAAAAAGGGGGGCATGACTGTGGTCACGAACGATAGGAATGAGCTCATTCCAACCAGGACGGTCACTGGATGGCGGGTTTGCATCGATTATCGCAAACTCAACGACGCCACTCGCAAGGACCACTTCCCGCTTCCATTCATTGATCAAATGTTGAAGCGTCTGTCAGGGAAGTTATATTATTGTTTTCTGGATGGGTTCTCGGGTTACTTTCAAATTCCTATCACTCCTGAGGACCAGGAGAAGACCACATTTACCTGTCCTTTCGGTACATTCGCCTACCGGCGTATGCCGTTTGGGCTGTGTAATGCGCCGGCTACTTTCCAGCGATGTATGGTCGCAATTTTCCACGACATGATTGAGGATTCCATGGAGGTGTTCATGGACGATTTTTCGGTATTTGGGGATTCCTTTGATCAGTGTCTGGAAAATTTGAAAAGAATGTTGAAGAGGTGTGAGGAGACCAATCTGGTCCTGAACTGGGAGAAATGCCACTTCATGGTGAAGGAGGGCATAGTTCTGGGACACAAAATCTCTCACGCGGGCATGGAAGTCGATCCAGCTAAGGTCGACGTTATATCACGACTTCCGCCCCCCACCTCTGTTCGTGCTATACGGAGCTTTCTCGGTCATGCCGGGTTCTATCGGCGATTCATCAAAGATTTTTCTAAAATCGCCAGACCCATGACTCGTTTGTTAGAGAAAGATGCTCCGTTCGTGTTTGGAGATGATTGCTTGAGGGTTTTTGACCTCCTCAAGCAAAAGTTGGTAGAGGCCCCTATTTTAGTCGCACCGGACTGGAGTTTGCCGTTTGAAATCATGTGCGACGCGAGTGATTACGCTATAGGGGCCGTTCTGGGTCAAAAGAAGGAAAAGCACTTCCATCCGATCTACTATGCGAGTAAAACTCTCCACGACGCTCAAGAGCATTATACCACGACTGAAAAAGAGCTCTTGGCGGTCGTTTTCGCATTCGATAAATTTAGATCGTATTTAGTGCTTTCGAAAACCGTTGTATACACTGATCATGCAGCCATTAGATACCTCTTCAGCAAACAGGACGCTAAACCGCGTCTAATCAGATGGATCCTGTTGCTGCAAGAGTTTGATATTGAGATACAAGATAAAAAGGGTGCTTTGAATGTAGCTGCCGACCATCTGTCTCGGTTAGAGCACGGAGACATCGAGGATTCGCGTTGGGATTCAATCAATGACAAGTTCCCACACGAATCTTTGATGGGTGTTGAGATATGTGATGAGTCGCCATGGTTCGCCGACCTTGCGAACTATCTTGCTTGCGGGATTCTGATAAAAGGGTTGACTCACCAGCAAAAGAGGAAATTCTTTTCGGATCTCAAGCACTACATATGGGACGACCCTTTCTTGTTCAAGGTGGGTGCTGATCAAGTGATTAGGAGATGTGTATCTGGGTCTGAGGCGACCGACATTCTGCGCCAGTGTCATGAGGGACCTACCGGAGGCCACCACGGAGCCAACTTCACCGCGAAGAAGGTGTTGGATTCCGGGTTTTACTGGCCGACCATTTTCCGTGACGCGCAGAGTTGGGTGAAAGCGTGCGATGCTTGTCAGAGGGCGACGAACATATCGGCACGCGATGAAATGCCCCAGAACTGGATACAGGTTTGTGAAGTCTTTGATGTTTGGGGGATAGACTTCATGGGACCGTTCCCCCCCTCACGTGGAAACAAATACAGACTCGTGGCTGTTGATTATGTATCAAAGTGGGCGGAGGCGCAAGCCTTACCCACTAATGATGCCATAGTAGTTGTAAGGTTTCTTAAGAGTTTGTTCGCCCGATTTGGCGCTCCAAAAGCGCTCATTAGTGACCGAGGGACTCATTTTTGCAATACATAGCTTGAAAAGGCTTTGTCCCGATACGGTGTGCATCACCGTTTATCCACACCATATCATCCGCAAACGAGCGGGCAGGTGGAGGTCACGAAACGTGGGCTTAAGCGCATCCTTGAGCGGTCGGTTGGAGCGAACCGCAAGGAGTGGTCGGACAAGCTTGATGAGGCATTATGGGCATTCCGTACAGCTTATAAGACCCCTATAGGGACCACCCCCTTTAGGTTGGTATACGGAAAGGCATGCCATTTACCGGTGGAGTTGGAGCACAAGGCTATGTGGGCACCAAGCCTATGAAAGCTCCGTACTCTACAAAGAGCGCACGAAGAAACTTCACGACAAACGCTTGAAGGACCACAAACAATTCCAAGCGGGTGATCTTGTTCTTCTCTATAATTCACGGCTGCGCTTATTTCCTGGGAAGCTTCATTCACGCTGGACAGGACCATACACGGTTAAGGAAGTGTTTCCGTATGGTACTGTTGCAGTAGAGAACGCGGATGGCGTTATTTTCAAGGTAAATGGTCACCGGTTGAAGTTGTACGTTGCCGGGCCGATAGAATCGGCGGTGGAGGTGATTGAACTCCAAACCCCGCACACATCATAAGTGTGGGGAGGAGAGAGTCTACGCTACTGACTCGTGGATCAAAAAATGTAGCAAGAGCGTATTTTGCGCTTTAGGGGTAGTCTAGTCTTTTTAGTAGTTTTTGTAGTTTTTAGCTTTGAGTCTTGCTATCGACTCGTCGACAAAAATTTAGCATGAGTCTACGCTGCTGACTCGCCGACAAAAATGCAGCAGGAGCGTCTTTGGCGCTATAAGGGCAAAATTGTCCTTTTATTTGTTTTGGTAGTTTTAGCGTAATTTAGGTTAGTTAGGTAGTTTTCGTTTGTTTGTTTAGTTTCCTTACGTGCCGGGCGAAGGTTCTGTATTGTAATATTGTTAGAACAGTTGGTGTGTCGAAAAAACGGCGAAAAACGGCCGAAACGGGTGCTGGAAATAGCTTCTGCAGAAATCTGCATCTGCAGCTGATGCACGATCGTTCTTCGGGGTCGCACGACCGTGCGATTCCGAGGAAGCCGGAACGGTAGATCGCACCCTCGGTGCATTTCCGAGAACAGGCTGTGGGTTTTGAACGACCTCGGTGACGCACGACCGTTCCATTCCGGAGAACGACCGTGCCACAGGCTGAGGGCAATTTGGGCATTTTGCACACTATATATACCATTATCTGCTGCAAAATCCATCATTCGCGAACCCTAGCCGCTGCAGACCGTTCCTGGGCGATTTTTCACCGTTTCGCACGATTTTTCGCACGATCAAACACCCAACTTCGCACGGTACGTCTCTAGTGTTAGATTTCTTGTTTTCTTTCTTTCTAGTGTAGTTTTCTTCCGATTTTTCAAGGAATTTTTAGGGTTCTCTTCATAAACAAATCGAAACCCTAACCCTTGTTAAATCGAAGTATCGTGAACACCCGGTTGATTTGCAGACCCCTGTTGACCCAATACTTGTTGAAATTTTGCAAAATCTGATTGTTCTAAGTTCAGGGGTCGAAGTCTGCAGATTCGGAAGTGCACGGTCGTTCCTCGGGTGGAACGGTCGTGCGTCGCCGGCTATTCACGATATCGACTGGCTTGGCCTGTTAGTTCTCGGTGACGCACGACCGTGCGTCCCGGAGAACGACCGTGCCATATACCCAGTACAGTTTGACAGTAGCTTCATAATTGGCTGCTTGCTTGTTTTCAACTCATTTCTCTCCTGTTTCTGTTCTTCTAACAATATTCCCCATTACAGATGGATCACCCTTTCCTACAATTTGACCCCAACATCGAGAAGGAAGCTCTATGCATCGCGAAGCGCGATGAATTGTGGGCGAGGCGGGAACAGTTTGGAGAGCCCCGTTGGTTAGATTGGGAGGTCATGAGGGAATTAAATCAATATGACCGACTTGATGAAATGATGACTCCCACGCTAGCAAACCTGGTCGGTTGCAACCGACCCGTGTACCAAGAGTTGACTATTGAATTCTTCGCCTCGTATCAGTATGAAAAGCCGGTTGCACATACAGAACCTGATTTCCGCTACAGGAATCGGATCACCTTCAGGTTGTGTGGGCGATGGCATACATGGTCGGTGGGTCGTTTGGGACGGAGGCTTGGAATTTATACGCGGGAGGACATGGATGATCCCGACATCTTCAACGATCGGTTCAACTTCCCTAATGATGCAGCGCGAGAGGCATTCTGGGCACGTAACGCTATTGGAGGCCCCTACAACCCACGGATGTCTAAAGCTTCGCGACTCCGAGACCCTCTGGTGCGAGTGATGCACCATGTTTTCAGCCATTCTATTTGCGGACGCATGGACAGTCAAGGTAACTGTCCAACACCTGATTTGCTCTTTCTTTATGCGTTGGTTGACAAAGCACCGATCAACCTCGCCGCGCGAATGGCTGAGTACTTTGTCAAGTGTTCAGGGTGGACCCACAATAGTGAGATCCACGGCGGTCAGTACGTGACCGAGATCGCGTACAATGAGCGATATATGACGCCGGGGGTGCTTAGAGGTCTCACTTTGATCACTGAGGGGGTGCATGTTGATATCCGGTCTTTGAAGTTTATGGGGGTTATTGCTGAGTTAGATGGGAGAGATAGGTTGAGGGGTTTGAATGGAGAGATATGGGACCCGTTACCTCCAGCTGAGGAGGAACATGAGGATGAAGACGAAGAGATGGGAGAGCAGCACGAGCCACAGCCACCGACACCACCACACTCGCCGCAGCATCATGCATTTCATCAGCATGAGGATTGGCCTACTTTCTACCAGCAGTTCCAGGACATGCGTGTCACTCAGGAGCAGCATGGTACATACTTTGACCAGATCAGATCCAGCCAGGACGAGATTAGAGCCAGTCAGGCAGAGCTTCGGGCCACACATGACCGACTAGAGCAGCGCCAGGATACTCTATACCAGGGGGTGTCCGCGGGTTTTTCTTATTTGTTCGGGGAGATGCATCACGCATACCCCAACTATTTTCAGCACCCGCCGGAGTTCCCACCGTGGAACCCCCCTGGCTATGGCGATCAGGGCCCATCTGGCACGAGGCATGATGACGATGATGATGATGAGTAGTTTGCGGTAGTGGTAGCATTTGGTGGTGTTTTATGTTTCAGTACTTTACTTTTATTTGGGTGTTTATTTTGACTTAGTATTTAAAACACCCTGGATATGTATTTTCAAACACTTTCCTTTCTGTTTTGTTTGGATGTTAGCATTTATGTACATTATGGTTGTTTGGTTTTTCTTTTTCTGTTATATTTTGGGTGTACACGACATACTTGCAGATTTTATCTATCGGATCTTGGACCGGAGCACGTACCAGTTAGAGCTTCGGAAGTCTCGTGGCACCAATATCATCTTGAGGGGAGTATTTTTTATCCCTTTCTCTATATTTCGGGTCTCGCATTGGGGACAATGCGAAGTTCAAGTGTGGGGAGGGGGTTAACTTTGTTAACTTAGCTTTGTTTGTCCTCATAAAAAAAAAAAAAAACCAGAAAATCAGAAAAATCATTTAAAAATACTTGTGTTTTGTGTATATGTTGGTAAATAAACCGGTTGGTTATGTTTTAGAAAGCATCGGACTTGATAAAAACTCGACAAGCAAAATATTTTTGAAAAAGGAAACCGGAAAGCGTGACAAACAAAGAAAGACTTACTTGATAGTTTTCACACTTTTACCCATTCCTTCCGTTACGTGAGCATATTTGAGCTTAGATTGTTATATATTTGTTCATTTCGGATATAGGAGTGAGCCGGATGTTTTGTGCAATTAAGAACTTGTCACTAGTATGCTTGTTAAGACCATGAACGTGCGGATTTGTGTAAACGTGATAGAGGCACTTAGATTACCCCTTTGTTGTGTACCTTGTTCTTTGTGTTGTGCTTCCCGTTCACCTTATATTACCCTTTAGGATTAACCATGTCGAGCCTTCCCGTTCACCTTTTTTTACCCACATTATCGCCTACTTAACCAAATTTAGCCTTTTTATTTTTTTTAAACCTTTTTAGTGTTGAAACTCGGTTAAAATAATAGTTTAACTAGCTTGTTAGTGTTTATATTTCATTGTATAGTTTGTTAAAAAAAAAAAACAGAAAATAAAACACCCTAAAATAGGGTGAAGTTGATAGAAATCGAGCAATTTTGAATGCTTAAATGTTAAAAATCTTGTTGATTAGCTCGATTGCGCTTTAGTCGCCTTTTTAAGGCGTTTGTATGTAAAGTTGTATTGTTTATTGCTAGTTAAACGCTACTACCGAGTTTTAACCGTTTTCGCCATTTTAAATGTCCACTTCCATACCCTTCGCCCAAGCCTAACGTTACAACCCGTAAAGACCTCTTGATTTACACTTATTTGCATGTTAGTTGGTGGAGACGAGATCTTATGACAAGCTTATGATATTGCACATTTCATTGACTAGGCGTTGAGTGTTTACGCATACACATTTTATGTATGATTCATAAATAAAACCGAGTGTGTGTGAACATTGTGAGTTGGGTGAAGATTAACATGTGAGTCAATTAAATGTTTAGTCTCGGCTTTTTGGTTGTCGCTTTTTAAACTTGCATATGCTTGTTGGGTTTGAATCTTTTGATGTTGTCTTTCGACAAACCGGCTAACCGTTTATATATTAGTTTTAAATAAAATTGTGTGTAAATTATCGTTTTTGTTTGTTTATGTCTTTTATTGCTTTTTAGTTTAGCTTGCTTGAGGACAAGCAAGGTTTAAGTGTGGGGAGATTTGATACACTCTAATTTACACATATTTTAGTCCCCCGTTTTACCCCTATTTTATGCGTTTTTGGTCGTAAAACCGTCGTTCGGATACTTATTTATCTACATTTGTGTTTACAGGCCTAAAACTGCATTCCAGACAAGATGATAGCAAAAACGAGGACTTTCCGGACAAAACGACAAAGCTGCGGACTTTCTGTTAAGGATTCTGAACTGGGCCTGTGGAACGACCGTTCCACCTGATGCACGGTCGTGCATCTCCGACAACGCTGATCATCTCGGCAATGAACGATCGGTGCGGCTGGGCGTTCCAGGGAAACAAGCGACTTGGTGAAGAACGGTCGTTCCATCTGAGGAACGACCGTGCGTCTCCGGTGAATCAACAGAGTCTCGGAACTGAACGGTAGGTGCAACAGCTCGTGCAACATGAAGTCTCGGAATTGAACGACCGTTCCACACAAAGAACGGTCATTCCATTTCAGATCTGGTCAACGATCCGATGACGTATGCGGTATGGTGACCCATGTCCAATAATTGAATAAAGTGAACGGTCGTTCCACAGGGAGAACGACCGTGCAACAGCAAAAAGTATAAAAACACAGCAGAAACATTCTGCTCGATATTCTGGATTTTTGGAGAGCTTCTCAGGCGATTTTCAGGCTCCGGAGGCATTAGCTTTCACCCGGATTCAAGCCACATTGTCTCGTTTAGCTCGATTACTACCCGGATCCTTAGTCTAGTACTTGTTTATGGTTTGATTTTCTAATCTTTCCAAGTTTTTGTTAATCTTTCAAGTACTTAGATTATGATTTTTGTATTATTGTAGCCTTTGGGCAAAAACACAACAATCCCTTGCTAGATTATAACCATTAGTTTGTTAAACTTTGTTTGTAATGACATTTGAAGTATTTTCTATGTTAATCTTTGATGATTAGTTTGCAACCTTGTTATTGATATTGAACTCTTGATTATAAGTAATTATGTTGGATGATTGGTGCTTGGTTAGTTAAGATAGTTGAAAAATGAAGCTTAATTAATCTTGTATTAGTAAACTTTGAATTTGGTTAACTAGTTTAACTTGGTTTAAATGTATGCATCATGATACTAGAAATGGTTAGTGATTTAATAAAATGTAATTATTGTTAATCAAGAGAGCTTGCCGTCACGTAAGGGCCTAAACGGGTTAGATGGTGTCGTTATAAATTCTTGCCATGATTTGTTAGCTTAGTTAGTAGTTTAGGCCAAAATTGCTATCTTAGTGAATTATTGTGCAAGATTTGTAAAATGAACTCGGTTGTGATTTAATCTAGATTATGCTTATCTCGGTGGTTGCATTGTGTTTATCGGTGTCGCTTTCCTTGTTTAAGTGAGGTTAGAATAATCCTAACGGCTGACTAACTTATTTTTAAGAGATTTTCATAGACTTTTATCAATTGCACGTTAAAGAACAATTTTAGGTGGTTAAAGTGTGTTTATCGTTTTAGCTTTCCGAATGATTGTCATGTTAGGATTCCCGAAAGGGATACTAATTGTTTTAAATTGGAAAATTGACCGAATGCTTCTAGTGCCAAAACTGATTTAGTTGACATGCTGTGGTTGTGTATTTAGCAAGGCTTTTTATCTACTTTCTTTTATGTTTTTATTATGTATTTGGTTTTGTTTACTTTAGTTTAGTTTAAAATCACAAAACCTATGTTTTTACCGGTAGTTTAGTGACAAAGGTCTAGTACTAATTCTCCGCCCATTTCCTTGGATCGATACTTGGTTCTTACCGATACTTTATTACATATATGACGGGGTACACTTGCCTCTTTCGTGTGTGTTTTGATGTAAAAGTAATAATCACTTTTATAAATTTAAAACCCAATCGTGTGTAATTCATTGAAAAAAATTATGTATATATACGCACACGTCAAGTTTTTTGCGCCGTTGCCGGGGACATGGCGAGTTTTAGGAACGACCCGAGTCATTTGGTTATCGGTGTATATAATTGTTAATATTTGTGTATAATTTCTTGATTATTTATTTGTTTATTTATTTGTTAATATTTCTTGTTTTATTCGATTTATTCATTTTTGCGGTATTTTTGTTTCATTTATTTATTTGATCCGGATTTATTTATTCACTTATTCTTTGGGTTTTCGGCACCCTAAAGCCATTTTTGTATTAGTCGATTCGTTTATTTATTTTGTTGAATTTTTATAAAATTTCGAGCTATTTTTCGGATTTTTATAAAATTTTCAGCCCATTTATAATAATTTTCTGCTTCTATTCAGCTGGAAAAAAAAAAAACAGCATTATTTAATTAATAAAATATTCACCGTGTCGAATTTTCGTTTGCAGGTTGATGTTCTCGACCCCCGCTCCAGAACTTGTTGAACCGTCTGACGAACCCGAACGTGATCTTCGGAGGCGTCTTCGCGCGAAAGGGCGTGTGGTTGGGCTATTGCTCGCATCTGGCGGGCCGGATTCGGTGGTACCTACTGAAGCCGATGGCTCAGGAGGAAACATAACCATGGCAGACGATAATCAACCGTTGAATGAGTCTAACCAGCCTGGAGCCGAGTATCCTTAGACCTACTATTGATGCACCTAATTTTGAAATAAAATCTAGTATAATTAATATGGTGCAGAATTCGGTGCAGTTCGACGGACGCGAACATGAGGATCCCGGACGACATATTGCGGCTTTTCTCGAAGTGTGTTCCACGTTTAAAATGAGGGATGTTTCGGAGGATGCCGTTCGGTTACGGTTGTTTCCTTTCTCACTGCGTGACAAAGCCAGAGCATGGCTTATGTCACTGCCAGCTGGGTCCATCAGGACCTGGAATGGGTTGGCGGAGCTATTTATGAAAAGGTACTTTCCACCCGAGAAGACAACCAAGTTAAGGAACCGAGTGGTGACCTTTCGTCAGGATGAGGGTGAGTCGTTGCATGCAGCGTGGGAGAGATTCAAGGATCTGTTACTTGATGTTCCACATCATGGGTTCACCAAGAGACAGTTAGTCTTGACATTCTATCAGGGGCTGAGCTACAATACGCAGGAGCGATTAGATATGAATGCAGGAGGTGATTTGGGGACAAAGACTCCCAATGAGGCTTACGATATCATTGAAAAGGCTGCGTTGAAATCTAGCTCTCGCCGCGAAGGAGATAGGAGTCGGGCTACATCATCATCATCAGGATCCCTCGCAGGAGTGCATGCTGTTGACGACTATACGGCTATTACTGCTCAGATCTCGGCTCTCGCATCGAGATTCGACAGGTCCCAGATGATTGCGCATGCGGGCTCGGGTTGTGACCAGTGTGGTGTGTCACACGAGCCTGGGGCATGTTTTCAGGGAGTCGGATACGAGGGCCACGAAGAGGTAGATTTCGTGGGTAATCAAGTTAGGCCGCAAAACAACCCTTACAGTAACACCTACAATCCCGGTTGGAGAAATCACCCAAATTTTGGGTGGCGTGCGAACACAGGCAATCAAAATCCTTTGGGATTCACTCCACGCGCTCCAGCGCAGCAGCATCAGGGTCAGGGTCAGGGTCAGCATTATCAGCAGTACAACCAATCCTACCAACAACGTTCATACCCGCATCAGAATCAAGGCTCTGGGAGTAGTTCCCAGCAGCAGGCCCCTCAGTCTAGTTCTAAGCTGGAGGAGATGATGTCCCAGCTTCTTACTAGCTCCTCGAGCGCGAATCAGCTAGCTGAAAAACGCTATCAGCAGAGCGAGGATCGTTTTCTCTCTCATGAGGGAGAAATGAGGAGCCACAAGGCCTCGATTCAGAACATAGAGAATCAGGTTGGTCAGCTGGCACATATGATGTCAAAGAGACCCCAGGGTGGTCTCCCGGGCAATACTGAGACAAACCCGGGCCCGCATAGAGATGTGAATGCGGTGATGACCAGGAGTGGAAAACCTACCGGACCCGTCATATCGGACTCACCACCGATCACTGAAGCGGTCCCGACCGACACACCGGATGAGGTGCATGCCAGGCTATACCTACTGATTACCACGTTATCTAGGCTCAGTGACGAGTCATAGTTTCGGGCAAAATGCGTGTTCTTGCGTATTTTGTAACCAAACTACTCTAGGGTATCAAAACCGTTTGTTTTGATATCAAAACCTATTTTCTAACTTGACTAAACATGTTCTAGCATGTTTAGCTCGTCACTTTTAGATTTGTGCTTGTTTAGGGTCGTAAGGGTAAGCGATCTAATAAATCGCTTATGCTTTCAAACCCGACCCATTTGGTCGATCATTAGGATCCGACCAAACACTTTAGGTGACCATAGTTGTATAGGGAATAACCTTCCGAGGTTATACCTTATGGTCACAACGTTTAGTTAGTTGTATGATAAGTAGTATATGCGCCTTAGGTAAATTACCAAAATGCCCTTTTTACGCCAAACTTCATTTTAAGCATATGTAACATAACTTTTGACATCTAAACTGATTTAGCAACAATATTAGACATGTTAAGGCATATATTACTTGTCATAGGACTAGTTAGGCGTTCCGAACGCGTTTTACGCGGACGACGCGTTAAAGTAGCATAAGCTACCTAAACGGGTCGTAACGGGTCAAAAGCACTTAGAATAAGTTTCGTTTTAGTATATAGGCTTTGTTAAACCATATTACATGAGTTCCTACACTCATTTGGTTTACGAATCCTAATACTACCCGATCCTCCGAATAGGTCCGTTTATTAATGTAGTTACCTATATTAGGTGCCGTTTGATTCCGTAACCTTCTAGCTTTGCTTGGTGGATATCTAAAGTCTATTGAGCAATCTCAAGTGAGTACATAGACCCCTCTTTTACTGTTTTTCAAACATTTTGGGGGTGAAACACATATGCCTACTTGTTATTTTCATGCTTTCCATGCTTTCATATCATATACTTGCTATGTTCATTAGTACACTTATAGTACATAATTTCATTGTGTTTTTGCTATGTATGTCCTTTGTAGCATACTTAGTACATTGTTTTACATTACCTTTTCATGCTATGTATGTTCACCATACTTAGTGCATTTGTTTTTCATCACATGCCATGTATGTCCGTTTTGCCGCATACTTAGTACATTTTCATCACATGCTTACATTTTGACATGACATTTGGTTTGTTAAGTGGGACCATATACATTCATTAACTTTGATCACGCCGCTCGTTAGTAGGTAATGGTACCATAGGAATTGACAACTCCCGTTCCTGACATCCTAGGTATGTTTGGATGAAAGGAATGACCGAATCCGATAAAACATAACACAGATAAACCTTTAATTTGTTTAAGGGCTTATCACCACAGTCACAAGGCTTGGATGTATGCATTTTTACAATACCGCATAAATGTTTGTATTCAGTATAGCATGCATTTCCACAAGACATAGCGTTGATTTAAACCATGTTTTACTTCAATACATTGTTTTGTGCATTTTTTTATCTGTGGCTCAGTAGATATATATATATATATATATATATATATATATATATATATGTGTGTGTTTCACTTGCCATACATGACATTTTGTTTACACATTACATATTTGACATTTGACATAGACATTTTGATATTGATATACATATTTCATGGACTACATTTTGACATAAACATTTTGACATGATTTACACAAAGACATTTGACAAATGGTTTAGACATGGGCAATTTATATTGGTGGTTTGTTTGGGTAAAATGATTTGAGTAACGAGGCGTGTGTAGTATGATACAAGCATGGTGGATACGTCGCTGGTACTTCCTATATATAAGTGCTTGTATGGTATTACATATCGTAGCGTTATTTGAATCATTTCAAATTAGACATATAACATTTTATACAAATAACATATTTTTTAAGACATCGTTTTACAAACAACTTATTTTATACAAAACTCATTTTACTCGGTTATTCATTTAACCTCACATTACTCTTTTACATATCATCTACTTTATCATCGCTTTTCAAAAGATTTATAAAACAAAACAATTAACAAGGTCCATGACTGACTTTTGTTAAACAACTTTTTCTTAAACATAAGTCATGAATCCTATTTTTACAAAACCTATGTATCTCACAGGCATTTTTATGCTGACGTACCTATTTTCACATGTGTTTCAGGAGCTGTTGCTTAGGATGATGATCGTGACACTAGGGCGGACCTGTGCCTTAGAGACTTAAAATAAAGATAGACTTAGTTTAATTATGTTGTGTACTCTTTGGTTCTTGTTTTGAAACAATTTATTCCACCTTTGGTCGTTGAATAAAATGAAATTTTAATTACCATGGTTGTGGAACAATAATTCTGTTACAACACTCCCCGACGTTTCCGCCACGATTTGATGTTTTACGTGGTCGGGGTGTGACACTAAGGCAGGTAGACAGCAATCGATGTGTAAACATAACAAACAGGCATTCATCGAGTCACGTATAACATGCAATATTGGTTAGCGTTTAAATAGTGGTTGCGTTGTGGGTTCGATGTGATTTAGAATAAGTAACGTATGTAACACCCAAAAGTGCATAAAACAAAAGGGGATCGAGTATACTCACAGCGATGGAAGTATGGATTGAAGGGAGCGCTAGAGTGATTAGCTTGAATAGTTAACGATAGCATAAGCGAAGAGCGGTGCGTAAAACAGTGAAAAGTGACCAAGTGTCGAACGGTAATCCGATCGAATGGCAATCCGATCGGATGGCCAGTCGATCGGATGTCAATCCGTTTGGATGGTCATCCGATCGGATGGCCATTCGATTGGATTGACATTCATTTGGTAAGGATGTGTTTGTGTATGATGGCTTTGAAGTTTTCATTGTAGCATTTTGAAAACAGAGAAGTATCTCTACCCTTCAAGTCGATCAATCGGACGGTCGTTCGATCAGATGGCGATCCGATTGGCGAGGCTTCTCAGTTGAGAACAAGTTCACAGCAGGACGGTCACTCAATCAGATGACAATCCGATCGGATAGCAATCCGTTGCGAACTGTTGTTTCTTGAAAGTTGAAAATGTTTTAAGTGTTGGAACTCAAGTGCAATCCGATCGGATTGCAGTTCGATCAGATGGCAATCCGATCGGACGGCAATCCGTCCCAACGAATCCAATCTTTTTGAACTTGATTATTTTGAAAGTTTGCGGTTTGTTCGAGACGGTTTGACTACGTGCTAAACAACAGAACCTCGTCAAGTCCCAAGTCGTCCGATCGAACAGGAATCACCCAAATCCGATCAGTTTACTGGTTCGTGACGGTCATTCTTGTTGAACCCGAAATCGGTTGTCTCCTTGGTAGTAACCAGATCTTGAACCAACTCATCACTAAGAAAGAAAAGAAGATCAAAACGAGCTCCGGTTCTACCGGTTTTGAGTGCATTGAGTGTAAAAGAGTTGAAAGAAAGTTAGAAAACCATCTTTCCATCCTTTCCACTTTGAAAAGGTTTAGATCTATGCAAAATCGTTGTGAAAAATATGGAAATCATTCAGATCTGAGTTGTTCTTGGTGGAATGAAGTTCATAAGAACTCCATGATGACGTCATCCTAAAACACCTCAAATCCGGTGATTTCACGGTTAAAAGTTGAGATTCAAAAGTGAAAATGATGAATAAGTGTGTGTGGATCATAGAAGTACAAGATTTGAGTTAAAAACTTACAAGAATCGCGAGAAATCGAGAAAAAAAGGGCTTGAGCGAGCTGGTCGAGTAAGAGAGCTGTCACATTACAAATGATGTGACAGGAGGGTATTTATAGGGTTTCCCAAAATGGAAAGTGCATAAGTGTCGAGTAGGTCACCGATCGGATGGCAATCCGATCGGATGGCCACTCGATCAGTTGGCCACTCGATCGGTTGGCCACTCGATCTAGGTGTCCGGCGTGTTGAGTTTTGTCGTTTCGATCCGCGTGTTGAGCATTGCGATGCGATTCGAGTGAGCGATACGATAGTATTACCCATTAGTCACACAAATAACTTAACTACTATATATAACATACAATCACTATAAATAACTTGCGTTTAGCATTTGCGATTAGATTGCGATGCGATAGAATTGCGATTGCGATTGCGATTAACACTTCAACATACACATAACATGCACAAGTAACACATAAATAGCACACACACGTAAAACAGTATCTAGATCACTTAATTCGAGTTGCGAATGCGATAGCGATTAGCGATAATCATGCGATTAAATAGCGATTAAACCTCGATTATTAATAGATACTCCACATAATACAACTTAAGCGATTAAATAATATAATTCGATTACAAGTCATAAGTACGATTTAGATGTCAAGCAAGGAGTGACAGATCACAATTAGTAATCTTTTCTTCCTTTGACTTTTACTTGTACTTTGACTTCCCAAAAAGCGGGTTGTTACAGCCTCCCCTACTTTAGGAAATTTCGTCCCGAAATTTATGAAGTAGTCGTAATAAACAGTTGCGGGTACTTCGCCTTCATGTCGCTTTCGAGTTCCCAGGTGAACTCGGCGGCTCGTTTGCCTTCCCAGCGAACCTTCACAATAGGAATGCGTGAGCGTCTGAGCACCTTCGTTTCTCGTCCCACGATCTCAACAGGCTTTTCCACGAAGTGTAATGTTTCATCCACTTGTAAATCCTCAAGGGGGACATGTAATAACTGGTTGGCCAAGCACTTTCTGAGGTTCGAAACGTGGAAAGTTGGGTGGACGTTACTAAGTTCCTCTGGTAGTTCGAGTCTTTAGGCCACTTTTCCAATCCTTTCCAAAATTTTAAAGGGTCCAACATATCGAGGCGCGAGCTTTCCTTTCTTGCCGAATCTGAATCACTCCCTTCCAAGGTGCAACCTTTAGGAATACGTGATCGCCAACGTCAAATTCAAGGGGCTTGCAGCGTCTATCAGCGTAACTTTTATGTCGGCTTCAAGCTTTCAACAGATTGTCTCGAATTTGGAGGATTTTGTCAGTCGTTTCTTGCAACAGCTCGGGACCGTTAATTTGCGCGTCTCCGATCTCGTGCCAAACAATAGGCGATCAACATTTTCTTCCGTATAAAGCCTCAAATGGTGCCATTTGTATGCTAGAATGATAACTGTTATTGTACGAGAATTCGACCAAAGGTAAGTGCGCGTCCCAATTACCACCGAAATCTATGACGCACGAGCGAAGCATGTCTTCAAGGGTACGAATCGTTCTTTCAGTCTGACCGTCGGTTTGGGGATGGAAAGCGGTACTTAGATTAAGAGTAGTACCGAGAGCAGATTGAAATGTTTCCCAAAGACGCAAGGAAAACCGACCATCGCGGTCAGAGATGATGTCACGAGGTGTCCCGTGTTGACAAATGATTTCATCGGTGTAGATTTGGGCTAATTTTTCTACCTTAAAGTCTTCTCGTATTGGCAGGAAGTGAGCTGACTTGGTTAAACGGTTAACTACAACCCAAATGCTGTCATGCCCTGATTGAGTACGCGGGAGTTTCGTTATGAAGTCCATAGCTATACTCTCCCATTTCCACATCGGGATCTCGGGTTGAACGAGTAAGCCAGAGGGGCTTTGATGCTTGGCCTTGACCTTGGAACAGGTCAGGCACTTCGAAACATAGATAGCGATATCCTTCTTCATGCCCGGCCACCAGTACTTGTAGCACATGTCCTGGTACATCTTGTCAGCACCGGGATGAATAGAATATCGAGACTTGTGGGCTTCGTCCATCAGAAGTTGTCGTAAGTTGGTACGCTTGGGAATCCAAATTCTGTCCAAATAATGAAATATACCATTTGATTTATTCTCGAGTTGGGCGCCATCATTTAGAATCCTTTCCTTCTTCAAAGTTCGTTCGGTAAAACAAGCATGTTGAGCGTCACGGATGAGAGTTTCGAGATGATGCAGGGCGTGAACATTACGAACGCTATGCAAATAGCTTCGTCGGCTGAGAGCGTCGGCAACGACATTTGCTTTGCCTGGATGGTAACGAATCTCACAGTCGTATTCGTTGAGCAGTTTTACCCACTGACGTTGACACATATTCAGCTCCTTCTGGTCAAAGATATGTTGTAGGCTCCTATGATCGGTGAAGATCGTACACTTGGTATCATAAAGGTAGTGTCGCCAAATCTTTAACACAAAAACAACTGCGCCAAGCTCGAGGTCGTGTGTGGTATAGTTCTTCTCGTGGATCTTGAGCTGTCGAGAAGCGTACGCGATAACTTTGTCTCGTTGCATGAGAACACTGTGACAACCCGAACATTTAAGGTTAGTAACGTCTAACTTTCTAAATAACATTCTTTATTATTTCACTCCGGATGTGTTATACGTTCCGCGTTTGTGTTTGCCTATTAATCTGCTTAGTGTGCATGACAACTTTACCGAACTAACATTATTAGCACCGCGTTTGGGCCGTAAGCAATCGGGCCACGTTAGCAAGTATGTTACATTTTATTCCAGGCCCGAACAAGCACAACCGAGCCCAACTTAGCTGCGTAGACTTAGACCAAAATGGGCCCGGTCGCGGCATCAAATAAGGTCCAAGGATCGGCCCAATGATTTAGGTTTTGGCCTTATATTTGTGTGTACATAAACCTTGATGCCTATTCAAAATCACAACTTATCAAACCAAACCCTATTACTCCTTATTCACGTCGGCAGACTTCAAGATCATTCCCCTCTCGAGACATCAATTCTTTGGTTAGTGATTCTATGTTAATTTGATATTTAGTTGGCAATTTTGTTGTGCGAAACTTTGATTGACAATCTGTATGTATGCATGTATTTTTGTAATATTAAGTGAGTGATGTGGTTTGATACTAAACAACGATTAGGGTTAGAATAATTGTTGATAGACAGAAGATTATGGTATGATCTAAACAAACCGATTGGATCTCATGATATTGGGTTTCGAATAGGAATAGAGCAGTGGTAAGAAACTGGAACATAGTTATGTGATGTTATCTTGATCGATATATACATGGAACGAATTGCGAATATTGTGGTAACAGTGGGTGTATATAGACTAAACATGACCTAGGATATTGTCAATAAATAGCCTGAATGATGACTTAGAATTCATAATTAGTTTGTCAGCTTGCATGTGACCAAAGTGAAGGTCCAATTAGGTTGGCCATATGTGGTATTGATGATGATATTCATATGCAATATTGAATGGGTTAAATGATTAATTATTGGTGATGGCATGTGTATTGATATATGTGAATCACACTTATGTTAAGGGTTATGATAATTGTTAGAATGATTATTAGGTGTTGGTGATGCTTGGCGGATGAGTAATATTGTGCCATGTGATGTTGAACCGGATATAATTGATGAGAAGTTAGAGGTGTCTTGTCATGTGTTTGGATTATTAGTTATGCTATGATAAATTGCTATGAATATTAAAAGAGACATGGCTGGCATGCTATACACATCAATCTATTGGATAATACAAAGGGATAACACAACACCTCATGATCTGAAACTTCCGTTTGGCTATTGGGCCGGTGCACACTAATTAGACTGTTAGGAATTTTAGATGAAAATGTTATGATACTGGGACAGTCATGATATTGGGTCGTGCACAGTAACTGGACACACACACATCCATTTAAATTGACTTGTTAGTGGGACCACATAGAAGTCGGTTTACATCCGGACTACAATAAGGACACTGGGCCACGAGCCTTGGTGTTCACGTACCCCAGCTGAGCCAAAACCCACTGAACCACGTGATCGGGTGTGGGCCAGCAAAGTTTGGGCCGGATGAAACTGCCAAGGTAGTGGGCCGCACATGATGCAATTTGGGCCGGACCTTAAATTTCTGGATCTGTTAGATATCGTGATACACACATGTTTTAACTTTGGGCCATACACATGCTAGTCGATTTTGTAGGTATGTATATGGTGTGTTTGCGTGATTACATGATAAGCATTGTGGATACTTTGAATGGGCGAGTAAACTGTCATGAGTCGTAGAACATGTGTGCGTTACATGAGCAATGATTTTACTTGATGTGAATCCTGAATACATGAATTTTTTGTAACTTACTGTATCGATAACCCTTTTAGGGCGTGGGTGATCAAACTGTTAAACGAGTAAATAATCTTACCGAGCAAATCAAAGGAGAGTTCACTACTTGAGCATGCGTCCCGGTGGTTTGGGACAGTCAGTGGGTATCCCGGGGAGGGATAAATCTTTTGGGTAAAACTGGGATGTTGGATAATATTCTCACTCTCTATCTCTTAAGTCCCATCTTTTGCTATCGTGGGTGGTGGCGGGGTTTTAGTTGGTAGCGCTACTTATGTTTGGCACCCTCACGCCGTACCGGGGAGGACAATTGTGAACTAATGACCCAGTCGGGCCCAGTGCTTTGATAGGAGCACTGGGGAAAGTGCAAAACATACATCAGGAGCCGTCTTGTTTAGTATCTAGATATTATCAACATTGCTTTCGTATTTGTTAAATAAACTGGACTAAATACTTGGTAACTAACGTTTTATTAAAACTGTGAACTCGCCAGCTTTGTCTGATACACTTGTTGCATGCTCGCAGGTCGTTAAGTAATTTGGATGGTGGAACTTGCTGTCTGAGGTAGCTGGAGTGGTCATGGGTCGACAGAAGAGATTCATGAGATGATTCTTGATATTGTAACTTAGTTTTGATACTATTTAACTTTAGTTATCTATTTTGCTTCCGCTGAATTTGTTGGGATTTACTAAACCTATTATTGGTACAATTCTTTAATGATTGGTATTTGATTTACAAACTTATTATGAGTTCAATATGATTGGTGGCTCGTTATTGGTTTGTCACACGCCTAGCAGGGACACTCCCTAGGTGGTATTTTGGGGGTGTGACAGTTTGGTATCAGAGCCACTAGTTATAGTGAACTTGGTTTTAAAAACGGTTTTTTTAAAACCGGACTATAACCGAATAGTTCTGAAAACATGAATACGACCATGACACTCAGCTCCAGACTGCAAGGTTCGTTTCTCGTTTACTTACTGTACTGCATAATTAGTGAACACTTGCATATGATATTGAATGTGATTGCACTTTGGCACAACAGTATGAATTCATTACTTGCATGTGTTATGTGATTGGTAGTGTGGTGTTCCCTTAGACATTCATGACTCGCGTTTTGTGATGTTCTTTGCTTGCTACTCAAGTTTGAGGAACCATTTGACATGAGTTAGGAGGAGCTGAGATGAGCATGCAAATCACAATATTATTGTGGGTGCACACATAATAATAGTGTGGGGTGCATGTGAGTCCCAGTGAGGCTTAACAAGTGAAAAAGGGGTTCTGCTCTGTTATTTGATCAATGTGAAACGTAACAAGTCTATAGGAGTTGATGCGTGTGAAGTGTTATATATATTAGGTGTATATTTTAAGCCCTTTAACACTTTTTTAGCCAAGTTTTAAATTTATAAAACACGATATTTACTAACACTAAACACACGTATGGGCAAGTGCACCCATCGTGAGCGTAGTATAGCGTTGGTAAGATACCGAGGTCGTCCAAGGACACAAGAGCTTTTAGTACCGGCTTATCCTCAACGTCTAATCAAATCAAAAAGTTTAGAAAAAATGTTTTAAACTAAGAAAATAAAAACTAATTAAAATGCTGAAAAAATAAAAATAAAAGAAAAACAGATAGACAAGATGAATCACTTGGCTCCGACTCGTGTATAGTGTAACCTTTGATTATTTCCGCACTTTTGCACTTGTTTAAGAGATTATCTTAGTTATTGTAGTAGGCCCCTCTTTTGAAGGTGACGTTACCCTCAACCCAGTAGTTTGAGTCAGCAAGGATACAATCCTAAAGGGTCGGATTATTGAAAGATAATGAATTAAGTTATTAATGCAAATTATGGTAGGACCCTCTTTTGGAGGTGACGTTACCCTCGACTAAGTAGTCTGAGTCAGCAGGGATACAGTCCTAAATAGCCGGGTTATAGTATTAATAGTAGTTTAACTTATGAGGGGATCAAAGAGTTTGGACCCCCGCCATCCAATACCGTTAAGTATTGAAGGAGGTCCTACTAAATTTGACCCAGGTCCATTGCAGGACCTCTAAACGCTGAACAATGGCAAGACTCTTACCAAACCGTTCCCTTAACCCCCGACCAGGTAGCCAACATACCTCCATATAGACCGTGGAGATATGAATGGTGAAAATCTTTTATTTTATATAGACAGTAAAATAATGTCAAGACACCACGGACAAACGATAAGGAAGAATCACCTTCAACATAAGAAACTAGTTATTAAAGTCATTAATACAAAACCAAGTAAAAAGTGCGAAAAGATTAGAAATAAAAAGTAT
This sequence comes from Helianthus tuberosus, assembly GCA_030545235.1. Classification (NCBI taxonomy): domain Eukaryota; kingdom Viridiplantae; phylum Streptophyta; class Magnoliopsida; order Asterales; family Asteraceae; genus Helianthus; species Helianthus tuberosus. The sequence continues at coordinate 101,490,202 of CM060389.1, forward strand.
TACACTAGACACTTGTCTTCACCAAGTGATGTAAGAGACTTAGGCAAACATGGCCTTGATTGTCAAGAACTCTTACGATCAATCTTGGATCCCGAGACGACTCACACACTCTATGATGGACAATGGATGATGGTGGTGGATGATGGTGTTATGGTGGTGGTGGGTGGTGGGTGATGTGTGAGAGAGGTGGTGTGCCAAGGGATGGTTTGAGCTTAAGCCAAGCACTCATATTTATAGGCTGAACAGAAGCTCGGGCACGGCCCCGTGTCCGATGGGCACGGCCCCGTGTCCACATCCTTCTCTTTCTTCATTTATTGCAGCTTGTCTTTATTAGTTGACCACGTCCCCGTGTCCGCTGAGCACGACCCCGTGTGCAGAAGAATCTTTGTACTATGAAGATTTGCCTGGATTGTGCGAATCTTATAGTTGACCACAGCCCCGTGTCCGCTGAGCACGGCCCCGTGGTGGGCAATAGAAGCTTCTACCACTTTGTCTTTTCTGCTGACACTTGGGCACGCCCCCGTGCTGGCTGAGCACGGGGCGTGTTCAGTCTTCTGTCTTTTGTTTTGCTTGGGAAGATGCTGTCGTGGGGTCGGGCATGTCACGTTTGTTCCTTTTCTTGTATTTATGTTAGATTTTGCTGTCTTTTTGCTTCTTTTGTTAATTTGAGCTCATTTAATCCTGAAAATACAAAAGGAAGACAAAAGCACACTTTTTCCAACATTAGTACTAAAAAGGGTTAGTTTTATGCCACAATTGATGTAATTTATATGTTGCATTTTGCACACATCAAATACCCCCACACTTGAATCTTTGCTTGTCCTCAAGCAAAACTCTTTATAATGTGACTTTACACTCCCAAATGGAATGGGTAGAGAAGAAGGTTTTTGGGCTTGTCATAGAGTGTCGGGATTTCCAAGATTCTTTATTTAGTTTTATTTTTATTTATTTACAATCCTATTCGTCATGATTTATTTAAAACTTTTCATAAGTTAAATTACTTATTAGGGCATAACATGCCTCTTTAAAATTCTATTTATATACAAGTTCACATACCTCACGGGGATCACTCAACACTCGGCCGAAAATGTATTTTTGTGGATCACTCAAGAGCGGCATGGAACTTACTCCTACCATAGGCTTGCCAAGCAATCAATCCTCCTCGTTTTTAACTTATATACCTTTGTAAATATCAAGAGGACTTTTTGGGTGAAGGGTTAGGCTTGGGTTAAAGGTAGGTGGTTGGGTTAGTGGTTAGAGGTTAGTAAAAAGGGCGAAAAGCGTAACAAGCGTCGGTTTTCGCAAGACTTCCTGTTTTTGAAACTTTTATTTTGATGAAGCTATTATTCAAACAAAGTTATTTTTGATAAACTTGTTTGTTTATTTTCTTTTACTTCATAATCAACATTTTTTTTTGAAAGGTCATACGAAAAACCGAGCTAGTTACTAAAACAAAGGGTTAAAAATGAAAAAGGTTTTGGTGGGTAAAAGGGTGTTTGGTTTGGGTTATGAAATGAAAAGGTTTAGGCTCAAAGGGGCTAACTAGGGGGATTTTGGGTAGGTGGTAAAGAAAAAAAATGGTGTAGAAATAAAAAAAGGGTTAGTCCTAATGCCTCCATCATTTACTTACTCGTGTTTAAGTTGGTAAGGACCGGGAATGTATCGTCGTGGCAAGTTCTAGAGTCGTAAGAACCAAGCGGCTATTCACACAAGAAACGAAAAATGAGCATTTAGTTTAATGATATGTAATTGTATGCTCAATAAAGGCTCAAAACTCACTTTTGTGGGAATGGGTTTTTATGTGATCAAGTATATATAATCAAATTTTAACTAAGCTTGTCATGCCTTTTCATAATTTTCTTATGTTGGTTCTTTTTATCACGACGCTATCGGTTGTAAATTCGTAAAAATATAACCTTTTTAGAACTTGAAATTCCCGAATTAAACCTAGACAAGTAAAAAAAAAGAATTTAAAAAAAAAAAATTCGGGGTGATTAGCTGTTCCAATAGAGTTTTGTGTAAGGCTTGTATTTAGGACTTGCAAGATTCAAGGTTTTAGCATCCCCCCCACACTTAAATTACACATTGTCCTCAATGTGTCTCAAAAATAAGTTTTTAGGTTGATTGAATGTGTAAAAAGGTGTGAAAAAGCAAAAATTTTGTGTTACTGGGCGCTGAACACGGCCCCGTGTTGTCCGGGCACGGCCCCGTGTTCAAGTGCAAGTAACAAAATTAAATCAAGAGAAACAGAAGCCTGGACATGGGGGCGTGTTGGGTGAGCACGGCCCGTGTCCAGTTACCTGAACTGGGTCTTTTCTGCAGACTGTGCAGCACGGGGCCGTGTTGGGTGGACACGGCCCGTGCCGAGCTTACTGTAAACGAAGAAAATCGTTGGACGACCCTGTTTTCCTGCATGGGGTGCTGGTTCAAGTTTCCCTTGTATCCTTTGCCATCTCAAGTGTGTTTTATTCATTTTATCACCATCCAAACACCAAATTAACTAAAACCATCATTCATTAAGTCATAGAGAGAATTACATAATAGTCCTAAAAATTAAAATACTAGATAGTTAGGTCAAAGAGACACAAGAAATCTAAACCAAGAAGTTCTAGCCTTATTCTATTAGCAAAATTTCCGAAAAAGTAAATCTTCGGTTAAATGTTGGTTTGACAACTTCTCTCTCCGGGTATGGGTTCCTCATACGTCGGCGAGCCATTCTTCGATTTCCCTAGGGAGAAGAAAAGCGGGCTCATTAGCATTGGTTTGAGGAGGTGCAACTTCCACCAGGATTTCTTGGAGTTCTTCAAGAGGAGGTTCCGCCGAAATGTCGTCCCAACCGGTAGGATTGTGGATTCCAAGTGCTAGGTTCCAATCCTCTTGAGGGAGGATTGGTTCCATGGGAGGTGTTACAAGAATGTTTAACCTCTGGTGCAAGAGGTTTATTTCTTGAAAACTGTTTTCCAACCCCACCGAGAGATAATTTATACGGTCTATGAGGACCTCCTCTACCGAAGTCATCTCGTCAAGGGCTTCACGTAGCGCCATCACGTATCTTACGAGAGTTGCTTCAATCAATGGCCTCCTTTCCCTTCGACTGTTCCTGGAGTGCGCAGAAGAGGTTCCACTGTTTTGGCTAGACATTCTACGAAAACAAACCAAAAATAGTTCGTTTTAATGAAACAGTACCACGGACACGGCCCCGTGCTCAATGAGCACGGCCCCGTGTTCAACTTTCTGCAGTTTTTTTTAGAACAAGGAATCTTGGAGTTTCAAATTATTTTCCCAACTTATGAAGCATTTTTGAACAAAAATAACTTAAAACAATGTTGTGTAACTTATTTTTAACAAGATTCCTTGAGCAAAAACTCAACAATCATCACAATGAAGCTTGAAATCAAGCTTCAATGGAGGTGTTGTTGCAAGAAAGGTGAAGAAGAAGGTAATGGATAAAAGAGGAAAGGACAAGATGTTTGTTAGAACCTTCTTTTAGAACATACCTAGGATGGTAAGTTAGAAAATCCTTTTAAATCTCTGTCCCTGGATGGTCCAAATGTGCAGGATTCTTGGCTGCATTTATAGAAAACGACAGCATGCTGGACACGGCCCCGTGTCGGCTGGACACGGCCCCGTGTGCAGGCAAGATCCTGACACGTTTTGTCCGTATTCTGACAAAAGTCAGAAGGGAATCTTTCGGTGGACACGGGGGCGTGTTGACCTGGGCACGGCCCCGTGTCGGAAGGCTGGTTTTTGAAGTGTGTCTATTTTTAAGGAACTTTTCCGGATCGGTCGGTTCCTTACTGGATGGAACAACCCCAAAGTGCCTAAGATACCTTAATTGCTCTAGATTAAGACGAGAACGCAAGAGGTTGTCGGTGAGGGTGATTCCTATGCTATATGTAGGTGGACAAGTCCAACCCTTTTCTGGGCTCTCGTTAAAGAAGGTGTATGTCGAATCGCTCAGGTCTATGTATGCATCGAATGAAGTCGATGGGGAGTCCTTCACGGCACAATCGACACAGGGACGACTATTGCTCAAGTCCTCACTAGAGTTAGGAGTATCGTCGGAAACAACGAAGTTGTTTGAATGCGATTCCAACCCTTCTTCTTGGTTATCGTCTTGGAATAGATTATTTAAATCTTTCCTAAGTTCTTTTAACCAATTAAGAATTAGATCTTCTAATTGAAATAATTCATCGATAAGCATTTCTCCTAGAAAATCCGGTTGGGAGCATTCGATGGAGAGATAGGGATTATTTTTACTTTCGCCCCTCTTAAGGATACTAGGAAACGATGGGTCTATATAGTGGGGCTTATAATTTAGAAAATAACATTCTAATTCCTTATGGTTACCACCACATAATTGACACCACGTAGTACCCTAAGAGTGTCGAAAGTAAAAAGTATCAGTATCACTCATGTTTGTGTCAGAAATTACCAACCGTCAGGATCTTACGGTTCTGTTTTCAATAACTGAAACTTGGGCACGGGGGCGTGTTGAGTGGGCACGGCCCCGTGTTCAGCTACTGTCTGACTTAAAACAGGATTGCCAGTTCCAATGATTGGGCACGGGGCGTGTTCAGCGGGCACGACCCGTGCTGAGTTCTGCAGAAGCTGAAAAATTAAGAAAAATCCTAAAAAAAATGAAAAATAAGAAAAAAATGATTAGGCCGTTGATTCCTAACTTTCTTAAAATCCTTGTGTCCCCGGCAACGGCGCCAAAAACTTGATGCGTGTGAAGTGTTATATATATTAGGTGTATATTTTAAGCCCTTTAACACTTTTTTTAGCCAAGTTTTAAATTTAATTATACACGATATTTACTAACACTAAACACACATATGGGCAAGTGCACCCATCGTGAGCGTAGTATAGCGTTGGTAAGATACCGAGGTCATCCAAGGACATAAGAGCTTTTAGTACCGGCTCATCCTCAACGTCTAATCAAATCAAAAAGTTTAGAAAAAATGTTTTAAACTAAGAAAATAAAAACTAATTAAAATGCTGAAAAAATAAAAATAAAAGAAAAACAGATAGACAAGATGAATCACTTGGTTCCGACTCGTGTATAGTGTAACCTTTGATTATTTCCGCACTTTTGCACTTGTTTAAGAGATTATCTTAGTTATTGTAGTAGGCCCCTCTTTTGAAGGTGACGTTACCCTCAACCCAGTAGTTTGAGTCAGCAAGGATACAATCCTAAAGGGTCGGATTATTGAAAGATAATGAATTAAGTTATTAATGCAAATTATGGTAGGCCCCTCTTTTGGAGGTGACGTTACCCTCGACTAAGTAGTCTGAGTCAGCAGGGATACAGTCCTAAATAGCCGAGTTATAGTATTAATAGTAGTTTAACTTATGAGGGGATCAAAGAGTTTGGACCCCCGCCATCCAATACCGTTAAGTATTGAAGGAGGTCCTACTAAATTTGACCCAGGTCCATTGCAGGACCTCTAAACGCTGAACAATGGCAAGACTCTTACCAAACCGTTCCCTTAACCCCCGACCAGGTAGCCAACATACCTCCATATAGACCGTGGAGATATGAATGGTGAAAATCTTTTATTTTATATAGACAGTAAAATAATGTCAAGACACCACGGACAAACGATAAGGAAGAATCACCTTCAACATAAGAAACTAGTTATTAAAGTCATTAATACAAAACCAAGTAAAAAGTGCGAAAAGATTAGAAATAAAAAGTATTACACTAGACACTTGTCTTCACCAAGTGATGTAAGAGACTTAGGCAAACATGGCCTTGATTGTCAAGAACTCTTACGATCAATCTTGGATCCCGAGACGACTCACACACTCTATGATGGACAATGGATGATGGTGGTGGATGATGGTGTTATGGTGGTGGTGGGTGGTGGGTGAAGTGTGAGAGAGGTGGTGTGCCAAGGGATGGTTTGAGTTTAAGCCAAGCACTCCTATTTATAGGCTGAACAGAAGCTCGGGCACGACCCCGTGTCCACATCCTTCTCTTTCTTCATTTATTGCAGCTTGTCTTTATTAGTTGACCACGTCCCCGTGTCCGCTGAGCACGACCCCGTGTGCAGAAGAATCTTTGTACTATGAAGATTTGCCTGGATTGTGCGAATCTTATAGTTGACCACAACCCCGTGTCCGCTGAGCACGGCCCCGTGGTGGGCAATAGAAGCTTCTACCACTTTGTCTTTTCTGCTGACACTTGGGCACGCCCTCGTGCTGGCTGAGCACGGGGCGTGTTCAGTCTTCTGTCTTCTTGTTTTGCTTGGGAAGATGCTGTCGTGGGGTCGGGCATGTCATGTTTGTTCCTTTTCTTGTATTTATGTTAGATTTTGCTGTCTTTTTGCTTCTTTTGTTAATTTGAGCTCATTTAATCCTGAAAATACAAAAGGAAGACAAAAGCACACTTTTTCCAACATTAGTACTAAAAAAGGGTTAGTTTTATGCCACAATTGATGTAATTTATATGTTGCATTTTGCACACATCAGAGTCATAGCAGTGATTGTCTCCTACTCGAACGTGACATTTTCACTCCTCCCTGAATCCTTTCGAATCTCGATGCTATTGAGTATTACCTGAACACACATCTGAACGCATAGTGAAGCGTGTAGAATGCTAGGTGCTTGCACGAACGTCCTTGAGTTGGTCTATACCTTTCCCGCTTCCCTTTGTTTGTTGGAACTTGACGTATCGACGCTTAGATCCCGAAGTGCGACCACTTCTGTAACACTCTAACAACATACCGTGTATCACTCCATCAACTTGCAAGATCGATGGACAAGAGGATGAGCGTAGTGCCTTACCGACCTCAGTATTGGGATGAACCCGATTACCGATAACGAACACCAGCGAATTAGCTTCAAACGAACTCTTAACCCTGGCCAGCGACGCATGGGAGTCAACTTTTATGAATCAATCGGGGGATAAGCGACGACAACAGATTACAGTGTGGAATGTGTGACTTCCAGCACAGCGAGTAGCGCCTTAGAACGTGGCACGGAATGTGAAAAGATGGACATTGTTGGCGAAAGATCGCAGGACTTCATTTCAAGCAGCGACATTAGAGGCAACAGTCTCGACAACATCAAAGTACTCGTAATCGTAGCCTACCGTATGGAAATAAAGGTGACTTTCACAGGGATTGACTGTTATTAAGTTAAATGACGACAACCAAGGGAACGATGACAGTATTGGGAATCCCCGTGACCGTAACAACATTGGTAGTGGTGCTTGTGGAGGGGCATTTAGGATTGGCGTGGGCGACGCCAGGATAGTAGCAGCGTGGTAGCTCGTGTGGGTAGCAAATCGCTTGGTCTCGGTTCTGCTTAACCCTGACGCTTCTTGAAACCGAACCTGTTGTGGAATAGGCTGATGACAAGACAATGGAACCTTATATGTTTGTTGGGATGCAAACTCGACACTCATGGGACAAGTGTTCGACATCGACCCTTGATGGTCTTAATGCAGTAGTCAGTGTAGATTGGTTATCCGGAGATCGCGTAGATGTACCCTGTGAGGAGAAGATTTTGCGTATCCTTCTCCCTAGTAGAGGACCGTTGTCTGTCCTAAGGCGTCAAATGGGTGCAAGGGTTAGCGCCATTCCAGATATGAAGGTCCAGAAGTGTCTACGGAGGGATGACCCGGCTATGTTAGCAACCGTTTCTGATGATAAGGCTAAGAAAAATAGGATCGGGGATCCACCGATTATTCATGACTCCTCTCAGTGTGCTATTCGAGGAACTTTCAGGTTTACTTCCACAACTGTTAGGCAGAATTTCAGTTTGATCTCACACCAGAGGCAGCCCTGATTGCTCGAACTCTTACCGATTTGCACCAGGAGGATTGCTAGAACTGTCTAGTCAACTACAGAAAATGTTGGTTTTCGTTTTGGGGAGCCCTCGGATTATATCTGTGAGGATAAGCCTTATCGTTGGACGTGTGTACTGATTGTTGGGAACTCAATAAGGCGACAGTTGAGAACTGTTTGCCACGACCATATATTGACAACCTGACGACCAGTTGCGGGGGTCGAGCTTCCATTCGAGGATTGAATAACAAACGAGCTATTGTCAGAAGGTAGTCTAAGGGGGAGAATGTGCCTGCAACGACATACCAAGCGCAGTGCGGTCATTTCGACGTTGTATTCCAAGACCTTCGAGCTAATCATCACACCAGTAGCTGTATGGATCACATGAATCGACCATGCTTATTGACGACATGTTGAATCATTTCCAGGAGAAAGGAACATCATGGGCAGCTTTGTATCTTATTTGAGAGCTCCTGAAGGAGGAGCCACGCCGCGCGAAGTCTTGATAAATGTAACTTCTGGATACAAGGGATACCTTTTTGGTCATATAATCAACTAAGTGGGAATACATGTGGATCTCGCTAAGACCCGTTTTGGTTAGAAACTGATCGAAACCAAAGATCCCTTCGAGGATACAGCAATTTCTTTGTCTCACTAGATGCTATCGCAGATCTATCACAGGATTTTCGAAGATCGCGCAGCTTAAATCTCTTTAGCACAACAGGGTGTTGTGTTCGTGGGAGACAAAACAGGAGGACGTCTTTTCAGCTTCCGAATCCCAACTCTGCAATACACTGAGCATCATCTCTACCCGAGGGTGCGGGTGATTTAGTAGTATATCAGGATGGTTCGAATCAGGGTCCCAGTTACACGCCGATGCAACACGAGAAGGTGATAGCTTACGTAATAGACTTACAAGGAGAATTGCACGACACACAATCTGCGGTGGAAACCGTGGACTTTGGATGTAAGTTGGAGGCATTACTTGGACGGTACCGAATGCACTACTTAGACCGATCCCAAGGGCCTCCCGTGTACCCTGGTTTCGAGAGAGCTAAATCAGTTAATGGTATCGCTGGATGGAATTTTGGATGGTTACGACTACGAAACTTGAATATGCACGAGCTCTGCATCTCATTATCAACTCTAACCTACCTGATCAGACTCGCTCTGTTCAGACTGGAGAACTAAAGGAAGAGGATTTTCAAGTAGAACCCATGTGAGGCATGGAGAAGCAACCTTTGGCAGGTCTAATGATATTCGCTACTTCATGGAACGAATGTGGATCTCATTATATGGCAACTATAGGGAACTTGTGTTGACCAAGCACACCGGCCTCGATATTCTAGCCGTTTGGGTTTCGATAGGAGATATTAGGATCTATAAGCCTTGTACTGGTGGTCGGGCATGAAGGCCCACCCGGCAATGTATGTGAAGGACGCTTGACTTGTGGAAGGTGGGATATTAGCAATCAGAAACACATGTATGGAAAATGAGAACAGACTGCTATGGATTTTGTCACTAGTCTACCTAAAACTCAAAACGGAAACATTATCGTTATCACCTGGGTGATCGTCAATTGTCTCACGTAACCAGCACACTTCCTTGCAATCAAGGAAACTGACGAGTCTTCACAGCTTGTGAATATCCCTCTGAGAGAGGCGGTTTTAGGCATGAGGTGCCAACTTCTGTTACCTTTGATTTGGAGCTATACTTGATTTATGGCAGGCAATACACAACACCCTTGGCTCACATCTAGACATGAGCATTACTTATCACTGTAGGACAACCGGATGGAGTAACGAACCATCCTGACACACGAAGACATGCTGCGAGCATGTGCGTGATTGACTTTAGTAAACATTTGGGTTAGACACTTGTCCCAGTGGAAGAGACGAATGCACGTAACTGAGAGCTCTCTTTGGGTGAGCTCTACTGCAGCCGTTACCGTTTTAGTATGCATACAACTCTGTTTAAGGCATTGCGTGGATGATAATGCCAACCTCCTTATGGATTGAGGTGGATAGCAACCTAATCACGAGTCTAGGACTTGCACATGGTATTGGAAATTGTGTGGCGACGACGCGTGATCGCCAGGAACCCTGATAACTTAGAAAACACAGGGAGTTCGCTGCGGGCGAACGTGTCATATTGGAAGTCTCACCCTGGGAGGGTGTGGTACGCTTGGGAAGCATGGCAAGCCTAGTTTATGTTACACAGAGTTATTCAGAATTCTGGAAAGAATCGGTCACGTAGCCTACAAACTCGAGTTACCCGACGAATTGGGTAACGTACATGATATCATTTATGCCTCGAATCTATGGCAGTGTTTGTTCGATGGAACGCTTGTTATATCTTTGTTAGCGTCTGAGGTTAAAGATAAGTCGCAGATGTTGAGGAATCGATCGAAAACATGGACCAGGAAGTCAAGGTTCGTTAGCATAGTTGTATGACAATCGAGAGAGTTCGCTGGAACACAAGACGTGGACCAGAGTTCACGTGGGAGCACGAGGATCAGATGAAGCTTAAATATCCTCAACTATTTCCTGACAACCAATCTAATTTTGGTATTACTGGTGAATTTCGGGACGAAATTCCTCTTCAAGTTGGGGATGATGTGGCACCCGAGCAAAATCCGCAGCAACCTTGATTTCTCACTTCATTCTTTTGTGCTTACTTGACAACTTTCGGGACGAAATTTCTTTCAAGTTGGGGATGATGTGACAACCCGAACATTTAAGGTTAGTAACGTCTAACTTTCTAAATAACATTCTTTATTATTTCACTCCGGATGTGTTATACGTTCCGCGTTTGTGTTTGCCTATTAATCTGCTTAGTGTGCATGACAACTTTACCGAACTAACATTATTAGCACCGCGTTTGGGCCGCAAGCAATCGGGCCACGTTAGCAAGTATGTTACATTTTATTCTGGGCCCGAACAAGCACAACCGAGCCCAACTTAGTTGCGTAGACTTAGACCAAACTGGGCCCGGTCACGACATCAAATAAGGTCCAAGGATCGGCCCAATGAGTTAGGTTTTGGCCTTATATTTGTGTGTATGTAAACCTTGATGCCTATTCAAAATCACAACTTATCAAACCAAACCCTATTACTCCTTATTCACATCGGCAGACTTCAAGATCATTCCCCTCTCGAGACATCAATTCTTTGGTTAGTGATTCTATGTTAATTTGATATTTAGTTGGCAATTTTGTTGTGCGAAACTTTGATTGACAATCTGTAAGTATGCATGTATTTTTGTAATATTAAGTGAGTGATGTGGTTTGATACTAAACAACTATTAGGGTTAGAATAATTGTTGATAGACAGAAGATTATGGTATGATCTAAACAAACCGATTGGATCTCATGATATTGGGTTTCGAATAGGAATAGAGCAGTGGTAAGAAACTGGAACATAGTTATGTGATGTTATCTTGATCGATATACACATGGAACAAATTGCGAATATTGTGGTAACAGTGGGTGTATATAGACTAAACATGACCTAGGATATTGTCAATAAATAGCCTGAATGATGACTTAGAATTCATAATTAGTTTGTCAGCTTGCATGTGACCAAAGTGAAGGTCCAATTAGGTTGGCCATATGTGGTATTGATGATGATATTCATATGCAATATTGAATGGGTTAAATGATTAATTATTGGTGATAGCATGTGTATCGATATATGTGAATCACACTTATGTTAAGGGTTATGATAATTGTTAGAATGATTATTAGGTGTTCGTGATGCTTGGCGGATGAGTAATATTGTGCCATGTGTTGTTGAACCGGATATAATTGATGAGAAGTTAGAGGTGTCTTGTCATGTGTTTGGATTATTAGTTATGCTATGATAAATTGCTATGAATATTAAAAGAGACATGGCTGGCATGCTATACACATCAATCTATTGGATAATACAAAGGGATAACACAACACCTCATGATCTGAAACTTCCGTTTGGCTATTGGGCCGATGCACACTAATTAGACTGTTAGGAATCTTAGATGAAAATGTTATGATGCTGGGACAGTCATGATATTGGGTCGCGCACAGTAACTGGACACACACACACATCCATTTAAATTGACTTGTTAGTGGGACCACATACAAGTTGGTTTACATCCGGACCACAATAAGGACACTGGGCCACGAGCCTTGGTGTTCACGTACCCCAGCTGAGCCAAAACCCACTGAACCACGTGATCGGGTGTGGGCCGGATGAAACTGCCAAGGTAGTGGGCCGCACATGATGCAATTTGGGCCGGACCTTAAATGTTTGGATCTGTTAGATATCGTGATACACACATGTTTTAACTTTGGGCCATACACATGCTAGTCGATTTTGTAGGTATGTATATGGTGTGTTTGCGTGATTACATGATAAGCATTGTGGATACTTTGAATGGGCGAGTAAAATGTCATGAGTCGTAGAACATGTGTGCGTTACATGAGCAATGATTTTACTTGATGTGAATCCTGAATACATGAATTAGTTGTAGCTTACTGTATCGATAACCCTTTTAGGGCGTGGGTGATCAAATTGTTAAACGAGTAAATAATCTTACCGAGCAAATCAAAGGTGAGTTCACTACTTGAGCATGCGTCCCGGTGGTTTGGGACAGTCAGTGGGTATCCCGGGGAGGGATAAATCTTTTGGGTAAAACTGGGATGTTGGATAATATTCTCACTCTCTATCTCTTAAGTCCCATCTTTTGCTATCGTGGGTGGTAGCGGGGTATTAGTTGGTAGTGCTACTTAGGTTTGGCACCCTCACGCCGTACCGGGGAGGACGGTTGTGAACTAATGACCCAGTCGGGCCCAGTGCTTTGATAGGAGCACTGGGGAAAGGGCAAAACATACATCAGGAGCCGTCTTGTTCAGTATCGAGATATTATCAACATTGCTTTCGTATTTGTTAAATAAACTGGACTAAATACTTGGTAACTAACGTTTCATTAAAACTGTGAACTCGCCAGCTTTGTCTGATACACTTGTTGCATGCTCACAGGTCGTTAAGTAATTTGGATGGTGGAACTTGCTGTCTGAGGTAGCTAGAGTGGTCATGGGTCGACAGAAGAGATTCATGAGATGGTTCTTGATATTGTAACTTGGTTTTGATACTATTTAACTTTAGTTATCTATTTTGCTTCCGCTGAACTTGTTGGGAGTTACTTAACCTATTATTGGTACAATTCTTTAATGATTGGTATTTGATTTACAAACTTATTATGAGTTCAATATGATTGGTGGCTCGTTATTGGTTTGTCACACGCCTAGCAGGGACACTCCCTAGGTGGTATTTTGGGGGTGTGACAAACACAACCAAGACCAAGGTTCAAGGCATCGCAGTAGACTACGAAGTCATCGTTTCCGTCGGGTAATTAGAGCACGGGAGCATTGCAAAGCATAGCTTTGAGAGTTTGAAAGGCTTCCTCTTGTTTAGTCTCCCAAACAAAGGGTTTGTCCTTATGCGTAAGAGAGGTAAGCGGCACAGCGATCTTAGAGAAACCTTCGATAAAACGGCGATAATAGCCTGCCAGTCCGAGAAAAGAACGGACTTCAGATTGATTCTTGGGTCTAACCCAACTCTTAACAGCTTCGATCTTTGCAGGGTCAACGTGGATACCTTGACTATTGACAATGTGACCCAAGAATTGGACCTTCTCCAGCCAGAATTCACACTTGGAGAATTTGGTGTAGAGACGGTTTCCCTTGAGTAACTCAAGAACCAAACGTAGATGTTGCGAGTGTTCGGCTTTTGACTTGGAATAGATCAGGATATCGTTGATGAATACGATTATGAAGCGATCAAGGATGGGTTTGCACACTAGATTCATTAGATCCATGAAGACTGCGGGGGCGTTGGTCAAACCAAAAGGCATGATAACGAACTCATAGTGACCATAGAGGGTTCGAAATGCGGATTTAGGTATATCCTCCTCTTGAATGCGTAACTGGTGATAGCCTGAGCGTAGATCGATCTTAGAAAAACATGTAGCACCTTGTAACTGGTCAAACAAATCATCGATTCGAGGCAAGGGATAACGATTCTTGATTGTCAACTTATTCAACTCCCTATAATCGATACACATCCGAAACGAACCATCCTTCTTTTTTTATGAAAAGGACAGGTGCGCCCCATGGAGAGGTGCTAGGGCGAATAAAGCCTTTATCAAGTAGTTCCTAGAGCTGACTCGAGAATTCGCGCATTTCAGAAGGAGCGAGATGGTAAGGCGCTTTAGCAACAAGATTTGCTCCAGGAATGAGGTCGATTCGGAAATCGATATCACGAGCGGGTGGCAATCCAGGTAAGTCGTCGGGAAAAACGTTAGGGAATTCACAAACAACGGGAACGTCTTTCACTTCTGGGTTTCCTTTCTTTTTGTGACAACCCTCACTAAACCAGGTATCCGTACGACTTAATTAAAAATTAATTACTGCTTAATTACTGTGCTTGCTTGAACTTGTGAATAAACTGCTACTTGAATACTGATACATGTACTTACTTGCATCATACTTTACTTACCGTCACTACATTATTTACATGCTGAACCTTAGTGACAAACATGATGCACAAAAAGCACAGTAGCACTATAAACGGATAACCTATTGAACATGCTGATAGAGCCAGCATCAGGCAGACACTGCCTCTAAGGCCTGTATGAGCCAGAAATATTTTACTACACTAGTGGTGAGTGTAGGGATACAAGGGTTGTAGAACTGCGTCTCTAGGAATAAGTTACAATGACTGGATGTGCCTAAAACGTACTCTAAACACAAAATTCAGCACTTTACATAATAATTCAGCATCTAGCTACCTAATAAAGTGCCAAAACATGAGAAAAATATTACTAGACACTTTCCAAAGTGTCAGAAATGAGTTGTGTCACTAAAAAAGGGTATTAACGACACTTTAAAGCTTTGTTAAGCACTTTAACGGATTACCATCCAACCGAACAACCGGATTTTACCCGGAACATGAAAATATTGTCATTTTCATTGTTTAACTTTTTCTGAGCCAGTTAGGGTCCCTGAATACCCTAACACCCATCATAACACACTACACACTAGTAACCGGGTTAATCACTTAACTTAACTAGATTAACCTAACTAACATCCTAACTACTAGTTGGAATCGAACTAGTACCCCCCCCCCCCCTCTTTACAAACCGTCCCCAAGAAGGGGGACACCCCTTGTCCTTTTGTTGATTATTATAATCTTGTGTTTAGTATCTAGAATACACATGATCCTTTGGTTAATACTCAAGTTAATTGTCTATAAGTAATGAACTAAATCCACCATAACCTTCACTTAACACACACCACAACACACACACTCTCTCCCTCTCTACAACTCTCGGCCGAACACCCCCTCTACCACCCACCATTTTCGAGTTTTGATCTTCACATTCCAAGCTCATACAAGTGATAAGGATCGCGTATAAGGAACCTTGGTGCAATCGGAAGGCGAAGGACCTCACTACATTGCTTTTATCCACGCGTTTTTCGCTTAGGTTCTTCCCTAGCCTCGAGTTAGTGGTAAGTTGCTTAAATCACCTTCTCGAACTATTTTGAGGTGGTTAATATGATTCGTAACGGTTAAAACTCGTTAACATACAAGATGACACACAAAAGTCTACTTAAAACACTAAAAATGTTGGTTAAAAGCTCATATGTTGTGTAAATCATGTAGTATTTGATTTGTGTGAGTATTTGGACCCGATCTATGTTGTGGTAGCTCAGATCATCATTTAACCCGGGTTGGTCATGATCTTAGATCATGACATAAGGTTGTTTTGGAAGTAACAAGGGTTAAAGGATGAAACTCTACCACACACGAATCATGAACTTGTGTAAAAGCAATTTTGCTTGTGAATAGTGTTTAAAACTAGTAGATCTACGTATCTACAAGCGGTATTTTCAAAGAACCAAGTATCAAAGAAATCATGTTTTCTTAAGACGGATCTTACACTAACACGAATGATTTTTAAAACACACAAGTGCGTAGACACTTGTGTAACACAAAGTTTTGACGAAAGAACTATTTTTGGAAAAGATGACAAGAAGTTGTAAAGACGGAATTTCCTTAAAAACGGGGTTTTTACGAAAACGGATTGATTTATATGAAGATCCACTAAAAGTAATGGAATTTACTTTCTATTCTCGGATAAAACGCAAGTTCATGTAATTTATGCGATATACATATTTATTTACTAGTTTGTTGTTTTGGACATGGTTTTGGTTAAATAAGGAAATTGTTGATTTGGTTTATAAAAGAAAATGATACGCTTGAAAGCGTGGCCACCTCCAGTTACAGAGGAAACTCTGGCGAAATTTTTCCAAAAAGCCTAACACTTAGAAATATTTTCACTATGAGTGTTAGAAATACATTTTGACTTGTTTTCAAATTATAGATTTCGCCACGACCTATTTACAAAATATCGGAGGTGGGATTTCACAAAATAAAACGTGATACATATATATATTTAGTATATATTTTTCACAACATCACTTGTATAAGTGTTATGATTATTTTGTGAACTACGTAAATATTATTTTTAGGGTAAAAATAATATTACTAAGTATTATTTTGGGAAAATCACATGTATTAAAGTATAATATTTTTGAGAAGAATATTTATATTTTGAAGTTGGAAATAAAATATATTTTAAGTGAGACTTAATAATATATTTCGAAGTTATACGAACACACATGTATTAAATCCCCCATCCTTGGGAAGGAAAATGACTACCAAGTATATACAGAATGTAAACACGAAATAGTTGCCTAACTATTTCCCAAAAACTTAAACCATAAAGCTAAGGCACGGCCATCCGTCTAATAGAATTAGTACGTGTAGGTCGTCACACAGCTGATTGATTTGGAGGCATACTTGGTAGAGACGCACCACTGTGAGTTCATGTCCCCCTTTTCTCTTAACTGTTTTCAGTTTTCTAAACTGCGGGGGTGAAATACATGTTACTTTGATTACAAGTACTTTATACATGGTATGGTTAGCGTAAGGAGGTTTACTACTTAGATCATGTGAGTGGGTAGGCGGGAACTGGAGGCCATTAATCCTCATTGTAGGACCGAGGGACGTAAGCGGTAGATCTATCTGGGTGTAGCGAGCCCAACCCCAGGCCCAACCAGAACGGACCTCGGGGTGACTTTGTACCCATCGCGAAATCTGCTAGGTTTGAGTCTTCCTACTTGCACTTCACACATATCAATGGCCTTGCAAACCATTGGTGATCTCTTTTTCCTTATTTGCTACATACCAGGATTTTTTTATACATACCAGGGTTTTTATACATACAAAGGTTTACTTACTCACTTACACATGAACTCGCTCAACATTATTGTTGATTTTTCAACTTACATGTATTTCAGGGAATTAAAGATCTGGCGCGGTATGTTATGTTTTCCCGCTGCATATGGGTTCCGAGGTCATCCGGGTTTAGGAAATGTGACTTTTTCCTGGACGAGTCACAAATCTTAAACTGCGTTTTATTCATGTTGATGTTTATGTCTTTCAAAACAATGTTTTATGTTATGAGGTTGTAAGTCCCTAAGACAATGTTATGTTACTTCAGTTTTTAAAACTTAATCGTATGGATGATCTTGCATGGTTTTATTTCATATAGCTTTGTTATGGTTAAGCTATGGTATTAAGAAGTCACACCAAATTAACCACGCTTCCGCAAAGCCAGGGTGTGACACTTTTCCTTCTCTGCTACTACGATGTATGCCAAGAAAGCTTGATATTCCTTGCGGAGATACTTGCTAGCCCTGACACACGACATGAGTTTAAGACCTTTCGAAGGAGTTTCGCCATACACCCAAAGTAGATCACCATTAGCGAGCGAGAAACAAATCATCTTATCGAAGTAAACAACTTTAGCACGATTTTCACGAAGAAAATCCATGCCAGCTATGACGTCAAAACTACCGAGCTGCATCGGAATAAGGTCGATAGGGAAGACGTGATTGTTGAGTTCAAGTGTACAATCACGTAGAACAGAATTGACTGCGACAGTTCTTCCGGTGGCAACTTCAACATCGAACGTCGAGGGGAGACGAGCGCACTTACGATTGAGGAGCTTTTCGAATTCAAACGATACAAAACCGTTATCTGCTCCAGTATCAAACAAACACGAAGCATATATACCATTCACAAGGAACGCACCATTGACCAAATTGTTGTCCGCTTGAGCCTGGCGGGCGTTGATGTTGAATGCACGTCCGCGGGCTGCTGGTTGTTGCTGAGGCTGCTGCTGTTGTGGCTCTTGCTTCACCACTCAATTAGGGCACATGCAATGTTGTAGAAGGCGCTAGGCGCTAGTCGGGCGGTGAGGTACTGCCTAGGGATTAATCGGATTGGACCTTTTAAGTATAATTTTACAAATTTTTTTATATATATAGATAACTTTATACTTTTTATTAATAAATTTAAAAGTTTAGGAGACAACTTTATACTTTTTATTAATAAATTTAAAAGTTTAGGAACCATATGTAAACTAGTGAAAGATAGAGGGGGTTAAATGTTAAAATACCTAAAATTAAATGTTAAAATAGGTTTATAAGTAATATTTGGGCTGTAAAACAATGGGCCAGATTCAAAAATGGGTCAAATTTTGTGTTTAATGGACTGTAAAACATGGACCGATTAGTCCGATTTTGACCGCTTGGGACCGATTTTGACCGCCTAAGACCGATTTTGACCATATCCGCCTAATTGGACTGACTAGCTAAAAATTAGTCAGTAACTCACCGCCTAGCACCTAGGCGCCGATTAATCGGCCGCCTAGGCCGATTTCTGCAACATTAGGCACATGTTTTCGAAGTGGTTGGGATCACCACATGCATAGCAAGCTCTAGCATTGATCGCAGGTGTAGGAGCCGCTTGATGGCCTTGAGGAGCAGTAAGTAGAGCTTGTTGAGTAGGAGCTTGACCTTGCTTTGGAGCTGGGGTTTGGCGTGGACCTGTATGGCAGTTTGCGGTGAAGTGGTCGTACATGTTGCAGTGCACACAGTATCTGCAAGCGATTCTATCACAACCCCCGATCCCTGTTCCCCGGGAACGGGCGGACGTGATCACAGAGTTTGGTGGTATCAGTTTGTTTAGTCTCGCAGCGGAATTTACATCAGGACCGTAGTTAGGAAATGTTTATCAGAGTAAAACCACCATACTGGATATTAATAAATACATGGGCAAAACCCAAGTTTCTTATTACAATACATTTATAGGGACAAACCCTATTTTATTGAATTTAAAACATCGTTTATTAGGTAACTTTTATAGCCACATTTTCCCAAGCCTTCAGTGCTCTCCAGCTGGCTTTTCATTAATTGGCTGTTCACATTGTGTTACCTGTAACGCGTTTTAAAAACATTTGTCAGTCGAAAATACTGGTGAGTGAATCCCAATTTAATCAAGAAACATTTTATCAATTAAGACAGTATCGAGAGCGATCACATTGTTTATTTCTACACAATTACTCATTCAGTATTTGCCACTCGACCGAATCTATGGCTATGGTCAAATTACCCATTGGCTAACTCGTTGTCCAATAGTAATGAACTGTCATTCCTGACTTACTACTCACAAGCAGTAATAAATTTTGTATACAAAACCCCATAATACCGGCAGTAATTGAAGAACTACAAAGACTCAATCACCGCTTAATCATATTGTAAAACATTTAAGGTTTTGTAAAATATTCCAAAATATTAACAAAAAGAGGATAAACTCACATTGCTGTCTTAGGCTTTTCGTAAGGGTTTCCTGGCTATAATCTATAATTTATACAAATGTACATTGATTAGTACCATAACCCTTTGAAATTATTAATGATAACCTCCCCGAGACGGCATTCCAACAACTACGTCGGGCAGAACCATGACAGTTGTTACGGAACCCTAAATCAATCGGGCAGCGTAACTGTTACGAAACTGGGGTTATAATGCTTACAATGGAGCAGAACCTCGCTAATTAGGGGTATAATACCCAAAATATTATGTCTATAACTTCAGAATTCGAGAATGAGATTTGAGAATGAGCGACGGAAACTGAAAACTGATGCCATCTATTTATAGTTGTGTAATCTGGTCCTGTCGCGGCCCGCGTAAAAGACAAGGGACCCTTACGCGGCCCGCGTCAACACCGGTCAACATACTAGCTTAGCTGGGTCAGCTACTAGACTCGACACGATGTCGACACGTGTCAGCACCGGATGTCTCCGCGTTTCATGATCTGTCGCGGCCCGCGTTAAAGACCTATACACCCTTACGCGGCCCGCTTCAACTTAAGAAATCAGCGCAGTCAAGTCCAGCCTTGATACGGCCCACGTAAACTAAGGGTAGAGTATGTTGCGGCCCACCTTAACCCTATATTTCATGTTTTTGATTTATTTTATATATATAACATAACTAGGGCTCGGTTTTCACATACGGAACATAATATAAAACATATTGGGACATTTTATAATATATTAGAGTGTCGGAAATATTATGAGGGTATTGGTTTTACCGAGGGTTGTTACATTCTCCCCACCTTGTTTTAGAGCTCGTCCCCGAGATCTACTGGAATAAGTGTGGATATTTTCTTTTCATTTCCGATTCAAGCTCCCATGTGTATTCAGGTCCTCTTTTAGAGTCCCACTTCACTTTGACTAGAACTAGTCTCTTATGTTTGAGATTCTTGACTTTCCTGTCTTCAATTTGTAGAGGTCTTTCTACAAACTTGAGTTGTTCATTTACCTCTATATCCTTAAGAGGCACTATCAATGATTCATCAGCTAAACACTTTTTAAGGTTAGATACATGAAACACATCATGTATTCCTGCCATTTCCTCTGGCAATTGTAGCTGATAGGCTACAGGTCCTATTCTTCTAATAATCTTAAAAGGTCCAACATACCTGGGACTTAACTTTCCCCTTTTGATGAATCTTACCACTCCTTTCCAAGGAGAGACTTTCAATAACACTTTATCTCCTACTTGAAATTCCAACGGCTTGCATCGGTTATCAGCATAACTCTTTTGTCTATCACGTGCTGCTTTCAGTCGTTCCTTGACTTGAATAATTTTATCAGTTGTCTCCTGCACTATCTCAGGTCCAGATAGTTGCTTTTCCCCAATTTCTGCCCAACAGACTGGGGTTCGACACTTTCGTCCATAAAGTGCTTCAAATGGTGCAACATTGATACTTGTGTGATAACTATTATTATAAGAAAATTCTATTAAAGGTAAGTGATCGTCCCAATTACCTCCAAAGTCAATTACACAAGCTCTAAGCATATCTTCCATTGTCTGAATTGTTCTTTCACTTTGTCCATCCGTTTGTGGATGATAAGCCGTGCTTAGTTTTATCTTGGTTCCCATTGCCTTTTGGAAACTTGACCAGAAATGAGATGTAAATCGACTATCTCTGTCAGAAACAATTGCTAAAGGAATGCCATGTAAAGAAACAATTTCATTTACATACAATTTAGATAATTGTTCCATACTAATTGTTTCCTTCATTGGTAGAAAATGAGCTGACTTAGTTAGTCTATCTACAATCACCCAAATTGTATCATTTCCTTTCCTAGTTTTGGGTAATTTAGTAACAAAATCCATTGTTAT
Organism: Helianthus tuberosus; assembly: GCA_030545235.1. Classification (NCBI taxonomy): domain Eukaryota; kingdom Viridiplantae; phylum Streptophyta; class Magnoliopsida; order Asterales; family Asteraceae; genus Helianthus; species Helianthus tuberosus. The sequence goes on from CM060389.1 coordinate 101,511,637, forward strand.
TAATTCCCATCTTCACCGGTAAACTCTTTTGGGCCGCAGGCTTTGAACTGCTTGAAGCTAAAAACAGACTTTGGCGAATCAGTCCTGGACTCTTCCGAGGACTTACTAGTGTTTTCATTCAGCTCACTAATAATCTGGGGGGATAACTTTCGCCATTTGCTTAGCGACGAGAGCGACGATGCATTTGTCATCATGATTGTGGAGAGCTGATCGGGAGTGAAATGATCCAAATGATGACATTATCTGCAATAGACAGCTCCATAGGACTCAAAACACAATTTCGATTAATCTTTGACTATACTAGGATCTAATGTAAACCAGCGATTGGTGATAAAGCTCAGGAACACAGTCATTCACAAAATCCACATTGGCACAAAATCACATAAGCACATAGACACATAAGCACATAAGCACATAGGCACATAGTTTAACCTAGACACATATATTGCACGTATTCACCTATCCTTCACAGCAGCGTATAGCGATTAAAAATAGCGATTACGATTAGCGAGTACACAGCGAGTAGCATAGCGAGTATAGACCAGCGATTTGTTAATGTGGTGTGAATTGTGTGTGTTTTAGCGGAGCGAGAAACGTGGAATCAAAACCATCAGTACCTCTGTACTGTTTATCTCGAAACGCTAACAAATCATCATATAATCACATAAATTTCACATAAAATCGATAAATCACAGAGTTGGCGGCAGTAAATCCATAATCGAAACACATAAAATCAAGAGTAGATTGTCTTGGGTGTGTGTAGACATCGACTACCCAAAGTGATTCGCCTATTCACAAGGACCTTTAGTCCACATTTTGGCTTTCTAGACTGTGCTCTCGCTTCAATTTGAGCGATTGGCACGCATCCTTCCAGTCACAGTGTGACCTCAAGTCGTTGGAGTCCGTCGAGACTTTGGTGAGAGTTTTGTAAAACCAGATTAGAGAGTAGAACGAGTCATCAAGGTTCGGGTTTCACCCCTAACTTAGCGACTATTTCCTGTTTGTGTGATGAAATCATGAGATAGATAAAGAGATACGCGTCGAAGTATGGATTTCACTCCTAATTCAACGCGATTTCTCTTGTTTATAGTAAAAATAGAAATTAGAACGAGTGATCTGGTCAAGAGTTTGCGGCTTTCACACCTAATCTTAACCAGATCATCTGTTTGCGTGTATGTCCAGCTTTAGGAAAGGCTAATCTTGCGCAGAACTGTAGTATGCGATGTTCACGCAAGTGTGTAGTGTATAGCAAGTGCGAGCGAGAAGTAGCGAATAAGCTCGTACAAAGGCCACACTGGGCATGTACAAGTCGGTCTATTGGTACTTAGACTATAGACTAGGTCGTTTCTAAGACATCAACCCGGACTAGGTCGAGTCTCGCCTAATTCCCTATAGTTATGGCTCAGATACCAATCTGTCACACCCCAACCGATGACGGAAACATCAGGGCATGGCACTGAGCGAAACAGATTGTCCAGGTGAATCCATAACAACTATTCGTTATAATATATTATAGGTTCATGTCCCATACCACAAACATATAAAATAAAAACAGTTATTACAGACATTGTTCTCAAAGACAAATATCCATTCCGACAACTCAGATTTTATTTAGTTTGTTTCTAGACCCCATCCAGCTTGGTTCATCAAACAGCAGGCAAACATCCTAGGCACCTGTCACATACGTTAAAATAGAGGTCAATACACATAGTGTAAAGGTGAGCATACAAGTTTAATAGATATAATAGAGTTCGAAATCGTTTACGCATAACCAACATGTACAACGTATAATGTGAAGCATGTAAGTTATCGACAAAGATCCTATCAATACCTGTTGGGATTGAACCCTATCAGAGGAACATATAATTAAAACCAAAACCGGATCAGGGCAGTGGATCCAGAATAAGCAGATGTTATGTATACAAGTCTCTCCCCTTGAAAGTGGTTTCAACATCTGATGACCTCCAATCCACTGATCGTTACAACTGCTGACTTACAACTGCTGATCAAGTCAAAGACTGATGAGGACTAAAGCCCTGCTGTTCAATCTACTGCTATGGGTCAAGTACTGCTGGGTTCACATCAGTGGAAGGATTCAGCAGTAGTTTAGTTTGTTTTTATGTAATGCATTGTAATCAGTAGTTAGCATAGTAGTGTTTGTATTAGATCAGTTGTTAGAGTTTGTTAGGAGGTTAGATGTCACTTTCATGATGACGTCAGCAAAGATGCCTCAGTGGTTTGTCCATGCCTATAAATAGAACAGTACCCAGTACTGTTCTATTAGCTCTTCACCATCTTTCTTCCTGTACGAACAAATCACTGTGAGCTCAGGCTGACGAGGAGTTTGTTACATGCATGCATTGTAATCGTTGATGAAATAAATTCAATCATTCGATTCTTTGTTGAAAATGTGTGTTGAAAGCAATTCTCCTGTTTGATTGTGTGCAAAGTTTGTTTCCATTTACATTCCGTTGCATTACTTGTTCATTGTTCATCTTAATTCAAACACAAAACACAATCAATCCAAACTCAGATCCTAACAATTGGTATCAGAGCTCGGACAGTCAAATTTGATTTAACAATCATTTTGACATAAATAGTTCAGCTCACAATCGTTGATACTGATAGTTGTTCGTTTTGTTGAAAAACAGAGCAAGGTTTAATCACCATCAAAGTTGATGAATCAGTGTCTGTAAAACAACCAGGATGACGTCACAATCACAAGATGATAAGAATAACATTGGCTCACTTTTCAAACCACCCATGCTTAAACGTAATGAATACAACATCTGGGAGAGAAGGATGGGTCACATCCTTGCTCAACAGAATACTGGATGTTGGAGATCTGTTGTTTTTGGACCACATGTTCCCATGGTGCCAAGTGCTGAGGATACAAAGAAGTTCGAACCTAAAAAACCTGAAAATTATACTGAAACTGATTTCCAAAAGTTCGAACTCGATTCCAAAGCATTTAGCATCATTGCATCTACATTACCCAATGAAATTTATGCTGGGCTGTTACATTGTAACAGTGCCAAAGAGCTATGGGATGCACTGAAGGAACAGTTTGGGGGAACGGAAGAAGTTATTGAAAATAATAGGGAAATTCTGAATCAGCAGTATGAAACCTTTTGTCACATCAAGGGTGAATCATTGACCCAACAGTTTGAGCGATTTAGTTGTCTCATTAGTGAGCTAAGACTTGTTAAAGTTACATTTCCTAATTCAACACAAAATAGCAGGTTTCTTAGATCACTACCTGAAAAATGGGATACAATTGCTTTTGTAACTAGAAATTCTGCTGAGTTCAAAGATCTGACCCTGACCCAACTTCATGGTAGACTCCTGACCTATGAAAGGGAGTTAAACCAGAAAAAGAAGTTGCAAGAGTTTGGTAAAGTTGCTGATGATTATTCATTTGGAAACACAGCTCTTTTTGGTCAGGAAGAATCTGGTAGCAGTAGTAAGGATCAGAGTTATGATCATTTTATTGATATAACTGCTGGTGGAAACTTTAACAACTCTGATTCTCACTCTGCAAATTATGCTTTTACTGCAAATTTTGAAAACCAGATGTCAGATAACTTGAGCTTTGAACTAAATGACTTACAGCACTTTGATCCAACTGATCTTGAAGAAATGAACATTTTGCATCAATTGGCATTGCTTAGTGTAAGAACAAGCAAATTTTACAAAAGGACAGGGAGAAAATTCCCAGGGTTACATGGGAATTTAAAAGTGGGGTTGGATAAGTCAAAAATCAAGTGCTACAAGTGCAATAGACTAGGACACGTTGCTAGGGAATGTAGGAGTCAAACCACTGGTCCTATTGTTACTCATCCCAGCTCAAACCCTAGGCCACAAAATCAAAGCACTATGCACTATTACCATTATACCCCTGCTGCCCAGGTAAACACTGCTCATTATGCAAACCCTGTTCCTGTGCATTATGTTCAAACCACTGTCCCTCAAATTCAGTATGTTCAGGCTCCTGTACCTCAGGTTCAAGTGCAACCAGTTGCACCACAACAAGCTGCACCACCAGTAGTGGTTCAACCAGATCAGCAAAACTTTTTCACCCAAGGCTTTGTTGACTGGAGCAACTTACCTGAAGAGCTAGGGGATGAAAAGTTTGCACTCTATGCTACTAATGATGCTTCTAATGATGAATTATGTCTTATGGCATTAGAGTCAATACCAGAAGAGCTGGATGCTGAAAAAGGGCAAACAAGTGCTGAAACAGTGGATGAAGTTGCTGAGGTAGTGGTTACTGCTGTTGCTGGTGAACTACTGCTGGGAGAAAATTCAGAAACCCTGATTGAACCATTGGTTGACCCCTGGTCCAAAAAAGAAGAAAAGGAAGAAAAGGAAGAAGGTGAGAAAGAAGAAAGAGCTAATGAAGAAAATGATCATCAATGTGACTGTGCCATGATGGCTACAGCTAAGATATCATCTCAGGTTCTTGAAAATATGTGTTCAGACAAGTGCATTATAGCATTTGCTTCAAAGAGGTGAATGAAAACCTTAGGGATAAAGTGTTGAATGATGAGGTCAAATTTGAAAAGTCTTTAAAAGAACTTAAAAACAAATTGGCTGGAAAAGACAAAGAAATCTACAGCTTGAAAGAAGAGCAAAGCATAACCAAGAACCAACTCCAAACTATGGTAGAAAAATATCAAGTTTGCAAAAAGGAGTTGGAATCCACCCAAATCACTTGTGAAAGATGGGTGGAATCTTGCAAAGGTTATGAGGTCATGTCAGAAAAACAGCTTGAAAGCAATGTGAAATTTGGCATAGGCTTTAGAAAAATATGATGAAATTGAAAACACTGCTGCTAAACAAGCTGGTTCAGTTGAAATAACACCAACAAACAAGAATGGCCAAGAAGTTAAGATAACTGACAAACTTGGTAACAAAATCACTCTGGAAAGATCTGTGGGATCCTCAACTTTTGAGGAAATTGAGAAATACCAATTTAAACCCACATGGTCTGATGAGTGTGACATTCTTGAGAATTTTAAACCAATGGACTTCACAACCACTGATGGTGTAAAAGCTCCTAAAGCAAAGGTCATTCCTCTCAAAGACATCCCAACAGTGGTTCAAAACTCTGTTGCTAAGGAGTCTGAGAAAAGGAAGAAAAGAGAAAAGATCAAAAACCTGTTTTGTGATTTTTGTGAAAAGAAGAATCATCTAACAAAAGACTGTTTTCATCTAAAAGAATATGATCTAAACAAAACAAGTGTCATTGTACTTGCTGAGAGCTGCACCATCTGTGGTAAAACAAACCACAAAACTCAAGAGTGTGTGTATCTCAAAAACTTTGATGTAAAAAAGAATGAGTACACTGCAAAAACATCCTTAAGTTCATCAACATCATCTGTCAAGTTCACCAAGAACCAACCACTGTTTGTGCCAGTCCAAACAGCTGTTACAAAACAGCTGAACCAAACATCTGTCAAAAGAGATGTTCAGGTGACTGATGCACCCCTTGCTAATCAATTCAGAAGAGGTAAGGGACAACCATCATACCAAAGGATCCCACATGTTTATGAGGCTTACAAAAGGCCTTCTAAACCAAGAGTGAACATGCATCCTTTTGGTTACCAGCAGATCATTGGGCAAGACCCCCAACAGTGGTTAGAGAAAAACAGTCCCAAAACTGTCCAAACCCCTGACATAACCACTGTCCATCCACCTGAACTCATCCCAGACACTGTTGAGACCCCATCCAAAGCCTTATTAGCTTTGGAGACCCTAATGAACTAATCCTTTTACTTCATGTGCAGGGAGCTTTTGCATGCTTAGATAGCCTTTGGTATGTAGATAGTGGAGGCTCCAGGCACATGACAGGATGTAAAGCCCTACTCAAAGATTTCAAAATCCATGGAGGGGGTGATATATCCTTTGGTAATAATAGTAAAGGGAAAGTTCTGGGGTCTGGTACAGTACAATCTGGTAATGTAAAATTTAAAAATGTCAATCTAATAGACAATCTAAAATTCAACCTCCTAGGTGTTTCACAAATGAGTGATAAGGGCTATGGCTCATTCTTCACAAAGGATTGTTGTAGGATTGTTGGACCAGAAATGGTTGAAAAGATTGGAGCAATAATAAAAACTGGAAAAACCAAACTTGTTGCTCAAAGAAGTGGCAATGTTCATGTAGTTGATATGTCAAAAGAGAGCCCCAAAACTGATGCCTGTCTGTTCTCAGCTGCATCAAACAATGAGACAGAATTATGGCACAGAAGATTGGGGCACACAAATCTCAAGACAATCACTGCCATTTCAAAACAGGGGTTAGTAAGAGGTTTACCTCAAAAACTGTTCACCTGTCCTGAGCATTGTGTTTCCTGCCTAAAAGGAAAACAACATAAAAGCTCATACAAATCAATTGATGAGTCCAAAACAACCAAATGTTTGCAAATGCTTCATATGGATCTGTTTGGCCCAGTTAAAGTCACGAGTCTTAAGAAAAAGAGATATTGTTTGGTTATTGTTGATGACTTTTCTAGGTTTACATGGACTTACTTTTTACACTCAAAAGATGAGACTGCAAGCATTCTACAAGACTTTGTGAAACAGGTTGAAAAGCAGTTTGACCTTCCAGTAAAAATCTTCAGAAGTGATAATGGCACAGAGTTCATGAACAAGTAGTTAGATGATTTCTATGTGTCAAAAAGGAATTGTGAGGAAATACAGCATTCCAAGAACACCAGAACAAAATGGGGTTGTTGAAAGAAAGAACAGGACCTTGATTGAGGCTGCCAGAACCATGCTTGCTGATTCAGGTTTGCCATTAACTTTTTGGGCAGAGGCAGTAAACACTGCTTGCTATGTCCAAAACAGAGTTTTAATCAACCCCAGGCATCAAAAGACTGACTATGAACTGCTGTATAAAATAAAGCCATTGATTTCATATTTCAAAGTTTTTGGCTGCCCATGCTTCATTTTAAACTTAAAAGATTCTATCTCAAAGTTTGCAGCCAAAATTGATTGTGGTTATCATCTGGGATACTCAACCACTGCTAAGGCCTACAAAGTGTTTAACACAAGGACCAAAACAGTGGAAGAGACTTTGAATGTGAAGTTCAATGAACTTTCATCAATGAAAATCCCAGCAAACCCTGCAGAATTGTTTGATCTTGATAAATTTACTTTTGAAAATACTGCTGTCAAGACTAACAGTGCAAGTCCATCAAAAGATTCATCATCAGACTATGGGTATGAAGTCATCATTCCTCAACAAAGGTCTGTCTCAATGGGAAGAGCAGCAGATGTTCAAAACAGCTGTCAAAGCTCAACCACTGCTACCTCAACAGTTGTTGACCAAAGTAGCCCTTTAACCCCTGCTTCCACATCATTAAACATTGTTGATAAAAGTCCACAAACAGTGGATCAAAATCAGCATGTGTCCACACCATTACCTCCTATTCCACCACCTTTTGAAACCATTCTTGGATCATCAAAGTCACCAGCAGTGGTTAGCTCAGATGATTCACATCTGCAGCCCTCCCCACTTAATGCCATTGTCCCATACCAAGGAGATTTTATCTTCTTGAAATCTCATCCACCTGATCAAATCATTGGCAACATCAATGAAGGGGTGCTTACAAGAAGTCAATCCCAAAACATTTGTCTTTTTGCTGGTTTCCTATCTCTCCATCAGCCAGTCAAGTACCAAGAGGCACTAAAAGACAACAGCTGGGTAGAAGCCATGTATGAGAAGATCCAACAGTTTAGAAGACAACAAGTTTGGGAGCTTGTACCATTGCCAGAGGGTGTAAGTCCTATTGGCACAAAATGGGTCTTCAAAAATAAAACTGATGAAAGGGGTATTGTTGTCAAGAATAAAGCCAGGCTTATGGTTCAAGGGTTCAGACAGGAAGAGGGCATTGACTATGATGAAACATTTGCCCCTGTAGCAAGACTTGAAGCTATCAGATTATTCCTGGCCTTTGCTGTCAACCACAACATCAAGGTGTATCAAACGGATATCAAATGTGCATTCCTCTATGGTAAGATTCAAGAAGAGGTATATGTTTGTCAACCTCCAGGCTTTGAGGATCCATTTAATCCAAATCATGTCTACAAGCTAAATAAAGCTTTGTATGGCTTGAAACAAGCACCGAGGGCCTGGTATGAAACTCTTTCCACCTTTCTACTTTCCATTGGTTTCACAAGAGGTAAAATAGACAAAACACTGTTTTTAAAATGGAAGGGAAAGGATTTGATGATTATCCAGATTTATGTGGATGACATCATTTTTAGAAGCACATGTAACAAAATGTGTGAAGAATTTAGAAAACTCATGACAGCTGAGTTTGAAATGAGTGCAATGGGTGAACTCCAGTGCTTTCTTGGTCTCCAAGTAAGGCAACTGCAAAATGGCACTTTTATCCATCAAGGCAAATATGCCAAAGAACTTTTAAATAAATTTGAAATGGATGATTGTAAACCATGTAGTACACCCATTGCAACCAATAAAATAGTCATGTCTGATGAGAAGGATGATTTGGTTGATCAAACTTTATATAGAAGCATGATTGGGTCCTTATTGTACCTAACTGCATCTAGGCTAGACATCATGTTTGCAACATGTGTTTGTGCAAGATCCCAATCAGCCCCTAGAAAGTCAAACCTTATTGCTGTAAAAAGGATATTCAGATACCTAAAAGGTGCTCCCACACTTGGTATCTGGTATCCAGCTGATGTTAAAATTGAGCTTTCAGGTTTCTCAGATAGTGACTTTGCTGGATGTGACAAGACAAGGAAGTCCACTTCAGGAGGGTGCCAATTCCTAGGCAGTTGTTTAGTGTCTTGGCAAAGCAAAAAGCAAGCAGCTGTTTCCACATCCACTGCTGAGGCAGAGTATATAGCTGCTGCAAGCTGTACAGCCCAACTGCTTTGGCTTCAAAATCAGTTGCTGGATTTTGGTATCACTGCCCTAAAGACACCTCTCATGTTGGACAGTCAGGTAGCAGAAAATATCATCAAAAATCCAGTTTCTCATTCAACCACCAAGCACATTGACATCAGACATCACTTTGTGAGAGATTGCTATGAAAAAGGTTTGATTTCTCTGCACCATGTACCAACTAAGGATCAGCTGGCAGATGTGCTAACCAAAGCATTAGACACATCCACCTTTGAAAGCTTGATCTCTAGGACTGGCATGCTGAACATGTAATAACAGGCAAAATCTTGTTTTTCTAAGAATAAAAGCTTTAAAATGTTTTCAGAAAATCAAAAATCCATCCTTAAAAATAGCTAAAAATGGTTTTTTCATTAAATCCTTAAAAGTCTGCCATAACCACTGTTTTGTTCAAAAGTCTGTTCTACTTGAAAAGTCTGTCCACTGCTGAAAGTCAACCCTGTTCTCTCTTTTCCTTCATAAGCACTGTTGATCAAAATCAGTGTTTTATCCACTGATAGTAAAAATAACCCACTGCTTTCATTATTACCGTTACAACCACTAATCTTGTTCCATCAGTGGTTTTCATAAAAACACTTGTCCTTCATTTCATCAGGGGTTGGCACGTGGACAGTACATAGCGGTCAGATCTTTTGTAACCGATGCCATGTCAGCATTCACTCTTTCCTTTATAAAACCCTCTTCAAAACCCCAAACAGGGTTTTACTGTCGAATCGAATTCACAAAAATTCCTTTCTCAAAGTAGTTTTCATCTCCTTCTTCAAATCCTTCATCAATATTCTTCTCCAAAATGACAAAATCAAAGTCATCTGCGAAATCCACTTCAAAATCATCTTCTGAAAAGGCCACTCAAATGGCTACTACACCCATCGAAATACCATACAAAGCACCTCACAATTATCTGGGTCTCCTTACAAAACCCGGCACCACCGATACCTTCGATTCCATCATTGACACTATGTCTGCATCAAAGTACAAAACTTTGTTAACATCAGATGCTCCAATTTATCTGAAAACCCAGAGAGAGTTTTGGAAAAATGTTACTCTTGAAAAACAAGGAGAAGACGTCATAGCCATTAACTCTTCTCTAATGGGTAAAGCAGTCAAAATCACACCACAATCCATCTCGGAAGTCTTTGAACTCAATGATCAGCAAGGTAAAACTTCTTTTCCCAAAAACGAGTTAAAAACTGATTTCCTTGAAAGGGGGTATGCAAATACAATAAAAAAGGATATCTTACAAAAAGGTAATTTTCCACCTGCAACAATATTTTTGTTCCATACCCTGTTAATGTGTGTTTCAAATAAAACAACTTTTAATGAGATACCATTAAAGATTCAAAACCTGGGATATGCTATTCTACAAGATGAAAATTTCAATTACTCCCAGGAAATCTTTAATGATTTAGTTAAAAATGTTGATAAAAAACCATTCTTACTTTTTCCAAGATTTCTAAGTTATTACTTTGAAAAGAAATTTGGTAAGGATAATGCTCATGTAATAAAACAAGGTGACTCTTTTCAAATAAACAGCTTAACTGCTGAAACTTTCACAAGAATGTCAACACCTTGCAAAACACAAGCAGAGGTCCCTGAGCAGAATTTAGCAGCTACCACTGCTCCTCAGGTATCTGCTGCTGAGCCTACTGCTCTAGGTGATCATAGCAGCAAAACAACTGCTTTGAAACCCACACCTAAAATCACCAAAAAGCCAAAACAAAAGAAAACTCAAAAGCCCCCCAAACCTACCAAAAAGGCAACTCTGGAGGATGAGATACCAGAGAAACTGCCAGTGACAACACAAAAGTTATAAGAAACCACTACTGCTACTTCCTTACAGCAGTTGGTAGAAATATCTCAACCTTTGCCTCAAACTCCTCCTGCTTCTTCTAAAAAAGAACAGGTTGTACATATAGGGGCACCACAATATGATTATCTGGAATCACTTGCTTCCATCATCCACAGCCAAATGCCCGGGGCCAATTCTCTTTCTACACCCAACCTCACCTCCACAATTCCCCCACAGACACAAATATTGTTGGATGCTCTTGATCTGAACCAGGCACAAACCAGTCCTTCTCAATCACCTGTCAATGAGAACATACCTCAACAAGTGACTGGGTCTGATGTATCAATCATTGCTAACCCACCAACAACACCTGAGGAGGTCACACCCCTTGAGTTACAAGTAACTCTTGGTGGTAGTCCAAGTGAAGCAGCCACTACAAGTGCTGAACCCACTGGTTTGCATTTAGACAGTGGTTACATCAATAAGACTTCCTTGGAGGCAATTTCTTCTCTGGAAACACCTATGTATCCAGTTTACACTGGGTCACTAAAAAGTGTCTTTCAATTTGAAGGAAGAAGTCCCCAGTACCAAGACAAAGGGGCATCAGTGGATGACTTTTGGAATACAATCCCTGAGTCAACCACTGTTAGTGGGAAATCAGATGATCCCATTAAGTTGGGTGATGGTTTAATGTACCGAGAATTGACGGACAAAATTGACAAACTAGATACTTCTGTTACAGAAATTAAAGATATGCTGCAACAGTTGTTGAAAGTTCACAAGGTACCACCCACTGCTGCTCCAGCTCAAGCACCTACACAACCTGCACCTGCTGCAAATGAGTTATGGAACTTATTTCAACCACTGCTCTAACAACAAAGACAATTGGCTGATCAGCAGCATGAGATACATGTTCAAAAGCTGAGAAACATGATGGAGTCAAGGTTTAAAGATACCCAAGCTGACATCAAGGCTATCAAGGCCCACATACTACACACCACTGGCACTACTCCTCCCACTGTTCTCTTTATTGATAATCCACCACCAGATAATGCCAAAAGGGGGGAGAAAATCAAGCAGTGGAAGAAGAAGGGTATTGAAGATGGTCTTTATATTGAACCAGAAAAAGATAACATGACAAAAGACATTCCCTTGCCAAATGGTAGTAAAAAGATTGATGTTACCACAAATGCACTTGCTGAAGCAAAAGCAAGTGTAAAAAGGGATAGAGAGGCTAAGGATAAAGCCATGTGGGAACAGGAGAAAAGAGCTTTTATGGAGCTGAATGTGCAGGGTCCTTCTGAACCTATGGATGATGAAAATCCTAAGGATGAAAAGAAGAAGCCCATTAGACAAGTGAGGCAACCCAAACACACACCATCCAGACCCACAAAGCATGCTTCCAAACCACTTTCCAAAGGCTCCAAACATCAAACTTCCATCCAAACAACTGTTGTAACTCCTGCTGTATCAACAACTGCTGATACTTCAGTAGTTTCAACAACTGCCAGCCAAACACCTACCATCACTTCAACACACACCACTACAACACACACCACAACCACTGCCTTACCATCACTACCAAAAATCACCTCACCACCAAAAACAACCTCACCACCATCACCTCCTGCCAAAAAGCAGAAGACAAAAGATGTTACAACATCTGTTGTAATGGCAACAGTGGTTGAAACACCAGTTGTTTCAACAACTGTTAGTCAGCAACCTCCCACTTCAATCACATCCACTACAATCACCACCACTGATCCATCCAAAACATCATCAACCTCTCCTCAACCAAAAATGAGAAGGTTAATTCTGAAAGATGATGATACTTCACCACCACCAACATCTTCACAACCTCTATCACTTGTTACTATACCAAACCCTGTTCCTCTCTCATCAGCTCAAGTTCAACAACCAATCACTACCATCACTCCTGCAGGATTTCAATATCCTCTAGAACTTATAACAGTCAAAGAAGAAATTAAATCTTTCTACTATGAGGATGATCCTGCTAAAAGGAGTTTGCCATCAGTTGAAGGATATCCCAGGCCTAACAACATTGAAGAATACTTGAAAGTTAAGGCTCAACAAGCAGAGGATATCTCCAAGAAAAATTCACAAGGAAAGTCTGACAAAGAAATACAAAGGCATTATCAATTTCTGCTCACACAAGTCAGATCTTTGGAGCAGTTTGCAAAGAATGTTTGCCAGCAAATATCAGAAAGAGCAGATGAATCCCTTAGAAAATACTATATTGAAAATATCATGACTTATAAGAAGTATAAGGGAGAAAAACACATGTACAAAGAGTGGACCATTCCTGAGCTTGAAAGTGAAGCAGCCAGGATTCAAGAAATGATTAAAAACAAGGTCAAACACACTCCTCCTGATTGGGAAAAGTACAAAAAGAATGTACCTGAAAAGACATTGGAGCTGAAGAGAATGAAAGAGGAATTGATCACTGCTGATTATGGGTCTAAAAATCAAGTGATGAGATGGAAAGAAGACAAAGTCAGGACCACCTACAAAAGGTTGGAGGAACTAAGGAAGAAAGATCCAAGGGTTCCACAAAAACCTGACTATCCTGAAGCAGAGGTTTCAACAAGAACACCAAAGCTGCAAATCAGGAGATCCACCGCTCCAGCTGGTGCTGTCATCTATAAAAGAAGACAACAAAAACAGTTGGATGTTGAAACAATGGAAGAATTGATTACAGGAGATGACCTTGTAAAAGAAGGTATTAAGAGGATAATAGCAGAAACTCTTGGATTGAATCAACCTGCAAGCACTGCTCAGTCAGTCATCACCAGGCCAGTATCACCAAACTCCTCATCTAATAAAAATCTCCCAAGAAACCCACCAGACTCAAAAGTACTAAAGTGGAAAACTGACAAACAGACCCATGTACTGACTGTGATCAAGTCTAGTGGAGAAGTGAAGAAAATAACAAGGGAACAATCACTTGGCCTAAGTATTGAAGATTTGTAGGATCTCCTTGATTTTCCACTTTGCAGGGATGAAGATAACACAGATGCCTTAGACTTTGAGTTACAACTCAAAGGGAAAATAAGGGAACTGTTGATGAGGCAATAAAGATCTACAAATAATGAAGGGTTTTGGCATTATCTGTTCCAGGGGGAGATTGTTGGGATTGAACCCTATCAGAGGAACAGATAATTAAAGCCAAAACCGGATCAGAGCAGTGGATCCAGAATAAGCAGATGTTATGTATACAAGTCTCTCCCCTTGAAAGTGGTTTCAGCATCTGATGACCTCCAATCCACTGATCGGTACAACTGCTGACTTACAACTGCTGATCAAGTCAAAGACTGATGAGGACTAAAGCCCTGCTGTTCAATCTACTGCTATGGGTCAAGCACTGCTGGATATATCAATTACTGTTGGGTTCACATCAGTGGAAGGATTCAGCAGTAGTTTAGTTTGTTTTTATGTAATGTATTGTAATAAGTAGTTAGCATAGCAGTGTTTGTATAAGATCAGTTGTTAGAGTTTGTTAGGAGGTTAGATGTCACTTTCATGGTGACGTCATCAAAGATGCCTCAGTGGTTTGTCCGTGCCTACAAATAGAACAGTACCCTGTACTGTTCTATTAGCTCTTCACCATCTTTCTTCCTGTACGAACAAATCACTGTGAGCTCAGGCTTAGGGGGAGTTTGTTACATGCATGCATTGTAATCGTTGATGAAATAAATTCAATCATTCGGTTCTTTGTTGAAAATGTGTGTTGAAAGCAATTCTCCTGTTTGATCGTGTGCAAAGTTTGTTTCCATTTACATTCCGTTGCATTACTTGTTCATTGTTCATCTTAATTCAAACACAAAACACAATCAATCCAAACTCAGATCCTAACAATACCAATGACTGCAAGTTGACTGCGAGTAACGAGTGCGCATCACATGTTCGCCACTGCGAACACGTGAAGTAATGTCCTTAACAACCCGTGAGTGAACAGGTGCTGAGTCCAAACTATAGTACTATCGTTGCTAAGGCAGGTAGACAGCAATCGATGTGTAAACATAACAAACAGGCATTCATCAAGTCACGTATAACATGCAATATTGGTTAGCGTTTAAATAGTAGTTGCGTTGTATGTTCGATGTGATTTAGAATAAGTAACGTATGTAACACCCAAAAGTGCATAAAGCAAAAGGGGATCGAGTATACTCACAGCGATGGAAGTATGGATTGAAGGGAGAACTAGAGTGATTAGCCTGAACAGTTAACGATAGCATAAGCGAAGAGCGGTGCGTAAAACGGTGAAAAGTGACCGAGTGTCTAACGATAATCCGATCGGATGGCAATCCGATCGGATGGCCAGTCGATCGAATGTCAATCTGTTCGGATGGTCATCCGATCGGATGGCCATTCGATCGGATTGACATTCGTTTGGTAAGGATGTGTTTGTGTATGATGGCTTCGAAGTTTTCGTTGTAGCATTTTGAAAACAGAGAAGTATCTCTACCCTTCAGGTCGATCGATCGGATGGTCGTTCAATCGGATGGCGATCCGATTGGCGAGGCTTCTCAATTGAGAACAAGTTCACAGCAGGACGGTCACTCGATCGGATGACAATCCGATCGGATAGCAATCCGTTGCAAACAGGTATTTCTTGAAAGTTGAAAATGTTTTAAGTGTTGGAACTCAAGTGCAATCCGATCGGACGACAATCCGTCCTAACGAATCCAATCTTTTTGAACATGATTATTTTGAAAGTTTGCGGTTTGTTCGAGACGGTTTGACTACGTGCTAAACAACAGAACCTCATCAAGTCCCAAGTCGTCCGATCGAACAGGAATCACCCAAATCCGATTAGTTTACTGGTTCGTGACGGTCGTTCTTGTTTAACCCGAAATCAGTTGTCTCCTTGGTAGTAACCAGATCTTGAACCAACTCATCACTAAGAAAGAGTGGAAGATCAGCACGAGCTCCGGTTCTACCGGTTTTGAGTGCATTGAGTGTAAAAGAGTTGAAAGAAAGTTAGAAAACCATCTTTCCATCCTTTCCACTTTGAAAAGGTTTAGATCTATGCAAAATCGTTGTGAAATCATGTGGAAATCCTTCAGATCTGAGTTGTTCTTGGTGGAATGAAGCCAAACCTTGAAGTTCATAAGAACTCCATGATGCCGTCATCCTAAAACACCTCAAATCCGGTGATTTCACGGTTAAAAGTTGAGATTCAAAAGTGAAAATGATGAAGAAGTGTGTGTGGATCATAGAAGTACAAGATTTGAGTTAAAAACTTACAAGAATCGCGAGAAATCGAGAGAAAAGAGGGCTTGAGCGAGCTGGTCGAGTGGGAGAGCTGTCACATCACAAATGATGTGACAAGAGGGTATTTATAGGGTTTCTCAAAATGGAAAGTGCATAAGTGTCGAGTAGGTCACCGATCGGATGGCAATCCGATCGGATGGCCACTCGATCAGTTGGCCACTCGATCAAGGTGTCCGGCGTGTTGAGTTTTGTCGTTTCGATCTGCGTGTTGAGCGTTGCGATGCAATTCGAGTGAGCGATGCGATAGTATTACCCATTAGTCACACAAATAACTTAACTACTATATCTAACATACAATCACTATAAACTTGCGTTTAGCGTTTGCGATTCGGTTGCGATGCGATAGAATTGTGATTGCGAGTAACACTTCAACATACACATAACATGCACAAGTAACACACAAATAACACACACACGTAAAACAATATCCAGATCACTTAATTCGAGTTGCGCATGCGATAGCGATTAGCGATAAGTCGATTAGCGATAATCATGCGATTAAATAGCGATTAATCCTCGATTATTAATAGATACTCCACATAATACAACTAAAGCGATTAAATAATATAATTCGATTACAAGTCATAAGTACGATTTAGATGTCAAGCAAGGAGTGACAGATCGCAATTAGCAAACTTTTCTTCCTTTGACTTTGACTTGTACTTTGACTTCCCAAAAAGCGGGTTGTTACATGTGTACCGGTACCGAATATACCTGGAACGGTATGGTACGGGTCGGTAGTGGTTGGTACTGGTACGGCACCGGTATTTGAGGGTAAAAATCGGTGAATACCGGTGCCGAACCGGTACCGAAAATACACCCGATTTGGTAAAGGCGGGTGCCGATACCGGTACCCAATACTATTTGTTCATCCCTTAATGAAGTTACTATTCATTCACTTCTAAAATTAATATATAGGTAATTCGCTATTATTGTTACTAATATGGTTGTAAAACAAGGTTTCCAAGGCCGACTACTCTCTGAATAGTCGCTACAAGTTAGGCTGCCGAGGCGACTTTCTTCAATTCCGCCTAGTTACTCGGAATCGATCAAATGCGGTCAACCTCGGCCAGAATCGGATTTAGTAGGTCAACTCGGACCGAGTTTGACTTAAAAAAATATTTTCTATGTTTATCATATTAAAGAATTAATAGCATTTTCACGCATTTTGTTATAAATATTAGTAAATTTATATTATTTTACATATATTTAATTTCCGAAAAATAATTCCTTTATAATTTAATATGTCCGAGTACTCCCCGAGTACTCTCCGCCATGGCCGAGTACTCTCAACTCCCCAGTCGATCGACTAGGGAGCGCCTAGCCACTTTTGCAACCATGGTTACTAGTATTAAGCCCCTGAGTTGCAGCGATTGTCATAAAACTGTGTTAAGTAGTAGCAATACTATAACATTGTCAGCGACCACCAACACCGGAAAAGCTCGTAAAAACAAAATAAATAAAAATGGGAAAAAAATGTCGAGCGAAAAGCAAACGTAAAATCTTTGAATCACACACGCTCGTTGCTGAGAAATTAAACCGAAACGTAAAACATAGAAAGAATAATTAAGTCCATCCAGGACCTGCGTGTTAGACGAACTTGTTAAACGCAGAAAAATAGATGTGATGCGAAAAAATGCTGAAACCCACACACACGTTGCGGTGCGTTAACTCACAAAATTTAGAATGAAACAAAAAACTTGGGAAAGATGAAAAGTATGGTGGACCAAAATTGAAAATAAAAAAAGTTGGGATTAAATTGCAAAAGATGAAGAACTTTGGGTTGAAAGTAAAAACAAAGGGTCTAAATTGCAAAATTGAATCTATTTATTAATTTTAAATAAAGATAAGGATAAAACATGAGATATCTATATATTGGTTATTAATCAATATTAATATTAAAATAAATTTATTAAACAAATATAAACTAGTAAAAGTTTTATTCTAGTATAAATTATTATAATGCATAATGAATTGAACATGGGGCAAATTCGTAATTTTAAACTGGGGACCTGCGAGTTTTATTCTAGTCAAAGTTTTAGTCTAGTAAAAGTTTTATTCTAGGACCTGCGAGTTGCGACAAACCTATCATATGGGAAAAATAAACCTAAAACATTGAACCACATTCGCACCTTACGTCGTGTATGGACACAGATAAAATTTAAAAAACAAATTACTGTGTATTACAAAAATAAATACATGATTTAAATAGGAAATAAAAGTAAAACAAAGAAATCATAAAATAAAAAATAATAAAAGTAAAGATAACCCATGTACCCACAATCAAACTTTTTTGAAAAACTCATAAAACATAATGTACAATATATTTAAGCTTACAAAGCATGCTAATTGATAGTATGAAAATAAAATTTATGAGTTTGAAGAAGAGAATAACATGTATCATTATTTGGAGACTTTTATTATAAGTTAGAAGATTAGATTAGATTTTGAATATATTAAATTGATTTAAAAGCATTGAAATTAAATAAAAACATGCATTTTATTAATTTAAAAACTAAATTCCAATAAAATCAAAATAAATCAAAACAACTACGGGGCTGTTTGTTTACCTCTTAATGAGGCTCTTAATGGTTCAGACCTCTTACTGGTTCAACACTTAATGGTTCAGGCTGTTTGTTTCGCGAGCAAATGTCTGAATGGTTCAGGCATTTGCCTTTGAATGGTTAAGAATTATACATAGTCTGAATCGTTAAGGTCTCTAATCTGAATGGTCAGACATTTACCTCTAAACGGTTAAGCATTATACAAGCTCTTAATGGTTCAGACCTCTTACTGGTTCAGCACTTAATGATTCAGACCTCTTACTGATTCAACACTTAACCATTCAGAAGTTTTCAAACAGCCCCTACGAGTCTAAATGAGTGACATGAGTTTGTGCGATATGTTCAACAAGAGTAACTCAAAGGTTGTTAATCTCTAAGGATCATATCTCTAAACTAATGTCCTTATCCACTTCTTCATTTGTTGGAGGATCAATTTCATGTTTGGGATACACGATGGCACTTTCTTTTTTCAGAACCATATTATCTAATACTAATAAAAAAGTCCTATTAATGTCACATGACATTCACTTGTAATAAAGGATTTTATCAAAATGTCATGTGACAATTTATCATACTACATCAACCATAATAAATAATAACTAAATTAATATAAAGACCATTGTCCACCTTAATAAATAATTTTACTTATACGTTATCTCACTCAAAAGAAATTGATATACCATGATGCTTGAGTTACTAAGTTATACTATATGATATATAGATAAAAATATAAGAATTACTTTGTTCCTTGAATATATCGATTTACATATTAAATATCAAGATTATCTTCACCTATAAAAAGAGTAAATTGTCATTTTAGTCCCTAAGGTTTGTCCTAAATTGTCATTTTAGTCCAAATAGTTTTTTTCTCCCTTGAGTCCTTGACTTTTCCCATTTATTGTTGTTTTGATCCAACCACCTAACTCCATCCAAAAGTCACAGTTAACTTAGGGGCAGTTTTGTTAGTTTTTCTATTTTTTAATTAAAAACCTTGTAACTAATAAAAAGTTATATATATATATATATATATATATATATATATAGGGTAAGGTTCATGCGAGAACCACTCTTATTGTGAGAATCGCGAGAACCAATGTGAACACAAAATAAAATCTAGAAAAAATCAAAAAAACACTCAAAATTTATTTATTTATTTTTTTAACAAAAATCGCTATATTTAGTTACAAAAAAAAAAACCTTTTTTTTTTTTCGAGTAACAGTTATCCATGCACATGTGCATATGTATCATTACCTCAATAAATTCCGTAATACGTTATCAGTAATAGACAATTGCACTTTAATTTACAATACCATCTGTAATACACTACTTTTTACATTACCAATATTCAAAATGCACATGTGCATCATTAGGTATAACCATGATATAACATGTTTTGGTACAAAAAGTTTGTGATTTTGAATGGAGAAGTAGGCCCATATACATGTTTTTTGGTTAGTTATGTCTAGTGGTTGATGGTTTGGCTATAGTTGTTACTTTATGATGTAATATGATGATTGGATGGTATAAATGGTGTTGATATACATGTAATAAAGTCAAAATATTGGTAATGGAATGGAGAAGTAGGCCCATATACATGTTTTTTGGTTAGTTATATCTAGTGTTTGATGGTTTGGCTATAGTTGTTACTTTATGATGTAATATGATGATTGGATGGTATAAATGGTGTTGATATACATGTAATAAAGTCAAAATATTGGCAATGGTATTGTATTATGGATGGTAGGAGGTAATGATATTGTATTATGGATGGTAGGAGGAGGTAATGGTAGTGTATTATGGATGGTATGATATATGAAAGGGAGAGTGTATTCAAAGTAGTGTACCAAAACACCTTATTTCATGTTGATACATATAGATGCACATGTGCATTTCTAATATTGGTAATGTAGAAAGTAGTGTATTACATATGGTAGTGTAAATGAAAGTGCAATTGTCTAATATTTGTAATGAGTTACGAAATTTGTCAAAGAAATGATACATATGCATATGTGCATTTTGTGTATTATGGATGGAATGATAGATGAAAGAGAAAGTGTATTCAAAGTAGTGTACTAAAACACCTTATTTCATGTTGATACATATAGATGCACATGTGCATTTCTAATATTGTTAACGTAAAAAGTAGTGTATTACACGTGGTACGTGTAAAATGAAAGTGCAATTGACTAATATTTGTAATGAATTACGGAATTTGACAAAGAAATGATAAATATGCACATGTGCATGGATAACTGTTACTCGATTTTTTTTTTTTGAAATTTTTTTTAATTTTTTTATAAACAAAATATAGCGATTTTTCCAAAAAAAATAGTAAAAAAATCAAAAAAAATCTTTTTGGGTGTTTTTTAGATTTTTTTAGGAATTACTGTTTGTGTTCACACTGGTTCTCGCGGTTCTCGCAATAAAGGGTGGTTCCTAACGGATCTTTGTCCTATATATATATATATATATATATTTAAATTCAACATCTGCCACCACCAACCCACCACATCACAATCTTCCACCACCGTCACAACCTTCCACCACTACCACCACCCACTCCACCACCATCACAACCTTCCACCACTGCCACCACTCACCCCACAATCATCACAACCTTCCACCATCGCATACCACCTCTGCCTTTTCCGGCTTGATCCACCACCACCACCACCACCAATCGCTCTTTCTCCCTCTCGTCTTCATCTTAAACCTAAGACAAACTGATTCAAAAAAGTAAAATCGCCACCATCACACCAGATTCAAAAATTTTGATACCAGTATAT
This sequence comes from Helianthus tuberosus, assembly GCA_030545235.1. NCBI lineage: Eukaryota > Viridiplantae > Streptophyta > Magnoliopsida > Asterales > Asteraceae > Helianthus > Helianthus tuberosus. Next base: position 101,533,009 of record CM060389.1, read on the forward strand.
CAAATCCAAAAAAAAAAAAAAACAGAATATATACAGAAACAAAACAGAATATATCAAAAAAGTAAAAACACCAACCCACCCCACCACCCCACCGCTACTACAAGCACCACCACCGATAACTACAACCACTACTAGCCACCACTGCAACCACCACTGTGACTACCCCATAATCGAATTAAAAATCTAAATATAAGAACCCCTCGCCGGAACCCTAGATTGGGTCACCGCCGCCGTCTTCCATCATCACTCGCTATCTCCGACGTCCTGGTGGTCAGATTCACTCAAAACCATATCTATACCACCATAACCCCTAATTTCAATGAAAGCTACCATCGTCCATCGCTTATCCGCCGCAATCCCCACAACATTCGTCTTTAAATCATCTCCCGTCTACTACTTTTTCTTTTCGAATATGGGTGATGGTAGTGGAGGTGAGTGGCAGAGTTGGGTCGTAACAGGTGGTGGTTGTGGTGGGTGGGGGGGGTGGTTAGAGATAGAAAGTAGAGAGAAGAAGCGGATTCAGAGAAAGTGGGCGTGGGTGAAAAATTCGATCTCCGGTAGAGAGAGAGGAGGGAAGAGAGAGAGATATATATAAAGAATCAGGGGGTAGGGATGGGGTGGGTAGGTTTTGTATTTTGTTTTTGGTTTTTGTTTAATAATAAAAAGTGAAAAAAATGAAAAATAAAAGGCAAATTGGAAATAAATAATCCCACCTAACTCAATTTGGCCGATAATAATCCCAAGTCAGTTATTGGTCGACAATAATCCGAACTGGTCATTTTTTTGGAATATAGTTCGCCGTTAAAATAACTTAACGGAGTTAAGTTTTTTTTCCGAATTATAAACCGATGTTTTAGGGCTTTTGATCAGAACGATGATATGAGTCGATTGATGTAAAAATTACCTTGAAATTGTGCTCGAAATGGCTTGATTTTTGTTAATTGGAAGTTTAAACACCCGAATTGAAGCACCGTTTTCGTGGGTTGGGGCAGTATTTCGAGTTAAGTTTTACATCAATCGACTCGTATCCTCGTTCTGATAAAAAGCCCTAAAACATCGGTTTGTAATTAGGAAAAAAACTTAACTCCGTTAAGCTATTTTAACGGCGGACTATTTTACAAAAAAAAAATAAAAGTGACCCGTTCAGATTATTATCGGCCAATAACTGATTTGGGATTATTATCGGCCAAATTGAGTTAGGTGGGATTATTTATTTCCAATTTGCCAAAATAAAATGAAATATATAAACTGACCAAACTGCCCCTAACATAAATGATTTTTTTTGATGGAGTTAGACCAGATGATCAAAATGGCAATAAAAGGGAAAAGTCAGGGACTCATAGGAGAAAAAAAAACTATTTAGACTAAAATGACAAATTTGGACAAACCTCAGGGACTAAAGTGGCAATTTACTCCCTATAAAAATATAAGAATTACTTTATCTTTTGAATATACCGATTTTACATATTAAATATCAAGATTATCTTCACCTATGTGATATACCATAACGGGTCATTATATTTTTTTTAATATGTGTATTTAATATGAATATCATTTAAAATCAAAAGCCTTTTAATCGTTAGTTTATTATTATCTATAATAAAACTACTACTATTTTTTTAATATTATTAATATCTCCGATTTAATTATTTATGCATCATTATATTTACTTTATTTGATAATATAACACATCATTAAGATTAACCACATATATTTCTAAAACCAAATGATTAAAATATTAATTATTGATAAAGATGATAAAGTAACAAATTGTGAGTGCATATGTCTATTGTTACCGTCAATCACGTATCGTAGCTAACAAATGAAATAAGACAAGGTGTTAAAGTGTTGAATCATAAAAGTCATGCCGGTCCGCACGGATGAAGACTGCAGATCCGCACAAACCAGCCAAGCATGCAGAATTAGGGTTTAGGGGTGTACGCACGGATCAACTGTGTTGATTCGCACGGATGTGCAATGTTGATCCATAAATAGTGTTGGTCCGCACATCAATGGTCCATCCGCATATAGTGGGTCTGTGAATATGTGTCTAGTGCAGACCTAGTCGTAGTATATATAGGAGTGTTATGTTTTGTTTCATTTAGAACTTCTTGTTGGACTAGAGAGCTGAAACTCTGTCCGTGTGGTTTTGTGGTATTGTACTGATAATCAATCAATAGAAACCAGCTTATAATTACTTGTTCTTGTTCAATCCACTCTCGTACTTGAATTCTGCACAAGATACAAGATATACGCAATCAACGGAGCATTCAAGTGCAACGGAATCGATCCTAACACGCACGTTCAAGTGGTATCAGAGCGGGAGATTGGTTGCAAGGACTGAAGATACAAGAAACAAGAAGATTCAAGCATTTCAGATTCAAATCAGGGCCACAATTCATCATTTTCTACTCATTCTTTTTCAACTTTAAAACTCAAATTCACGACGAATTCACTGTTAAAAACGGTTGTTTTTTAAACATGTGCAAAAACACGTTTTAATCAACCCTTGAAAGTTTCAGATCTAAATTCAAGCTAAAACATTGAAAAATCTTTGAAAAGAAATGAAGAACATAGCTGAAATGTAGGCACGGACCTAGGATTCTTGGTTCGCACGAATTAACAACATAATTTTCAAAAATTCTGATATCCAGGTTTACACGAATCAAGAAAGGTTCATCCGCGTGAATCAATATTACCACATCCACGCAAATTAAGTTGTTGATATTGTTAGGCTTTTCAAAGTTGTTTAATTGTTTGTTGATTTTATTGCAGGTGATTTTCAAGAAGTTCAAAATCTTGGAAGAGGAGTTTTACAATGCGTTCACATCCGAAACGACACCCCCTTCAAAGAACATATCTAATGATATTCCGGAAAGGTTGAAATATGATAATGTGTACGGAACTAATCAAAGACCACCGAAACTTATGAATATAGAAGATTATAACTGGTGGAAGGACATATTTATTAATTGGGTGAAAGCATATGCTCATGAATGTTGGTTCTTGTTAGAATTTGGATATAAAAAACCTTTAAATGATAAACAAGAAGAAATTCAACTTGAACACTTAGAAAAAGAAGATAAAAAAGTATTTTCTGATGAACAAAGAATGATTGCCTTGATACAACTGTCAGTGAGAGATGATATTTTTTCGTTGCTACAACATAATGGATTGTCAAAATCCATTTGGGAGGCACTGAGAGTAAAAGCAGAAGGTGGAAAGGAAATCAAGAAAAATAAAATATCTTTGCTGAAGAAAGAATTCGATCTATTCAACTATCTGAAGGGAGGAATATCCGACAGATGATAGAACGTTTCTGTCATCTGAAAATTTAACTAGAAAGATTCGGCATAAAAAAGGACAGAGAATAACTCATCGACAAACTTATTGAAGCGTTACTGCGTGTAGATGATTGGCAAACATTTGTCATGATTCTGAAAAACGATGCTAAGTTTGATGAAATCACCTTGGATACGTTGATTGAGAAATTTGAAGGACATGAGCTGGAGCTTCAAAAGCAGAATAATACGAGTAGCTCAAACTATCAGCAAAGTGTGAATCTTTATTACAAAGGAAGCATATTATCAAAAAATCAATCGTCGAAGATTAGTACTGCTTATAGTGTTGAAAGCTCAAAAGATTCACCAAAAGGCAGTTCTTCAAGTTATGATTCTGGATATCATTCATCTTTAGCATCAAACAAAGCAAATCCCGATGTGATTCAATGCAACATCGCCCTGAATTAGAAAAATTCTCAGAGTATAAATGCTGACTCTGCCAAGCAACAAATGATCTTTTTAGCATCGATTCTGGAATCTTACGAAAGTCTGGTGGCGGGTAGAATTGGAAATCCAAACATGACCAAAGAGGATTATGACCAGATAGATACAGAAGAGATGGAGCTTATTGACATCAGATGGTGCATGGCTAGTGTCATCAGGAGGCCACGAAGATTCATGGAGATTACCGGAAGGCAATGTCTTGAAGGTCCGAACACAGGCCTTGCTCGATACCGGAGCCACACCGATGTCGATGGCAATGGTGGTGGTGGCGGTTTCAGCAGTGGTGGGTGTCTCGGGTCTGGTCCGGTTGGGATTCGAGTATGTTTTGTCTGAGTCGAGTCTCGGTTCAGTCACGGTTCGACTCGGGTTTTCAGTTTGGTCCAACTCGAGTCTCGGTCAGGTTTCGGTCGTCGGTTCTCGTTTCAGTCAATAGTAGTCAACTGGTTAAACCCGGTTAACTAACGGGTCAATGACTCGTTCGAGATTTGGTACAATTTAAACAACGCTAGTTTTATTATTGTTTTGTATATATATGTTGCTTTAAATGTCGAACCGATACAATTAGTAATTATTTACATTTTTGTATTTAACGAGAATTCTTATATATATTGTTTACATTATGATTAGTGGTTGAGTTTTGACAAATAACGACACTTAGAGTTGTCGGGATCGTCCAAAAACAGAGGAAACTCTGTCCGTTTTTTCGTAAATATCTACGAAACAATGCGTGTTTAATTACAAAACAAAACCTGTTGGATTCAAATAATTTTTATAACAATAAATATAAATGTATATTTATTTTTTACAACACTTCTATAATACTCTTGATCAGTGGCGTACTTACAATATTAGGAGGGGTAGCACGGGCTACCCCTCAACCTCGTCTCCATAGTGTAAAAATACCCCTTAACTCCGTTTCCATAGTGTAAAAATACCCCGCAACTTCGTCTCCGTTATACAAAGGATACCCCTGGTCTAAAAAATAAAAAAATTGGGATAGTCCTAAATTTTTGGGCTAGTTCCGCCACTGCTCTTGATGGATTTAATTAAGAATTTTTACATAGACTATGTAATATATATATATATATATAGGGGACCGCTAGAATGAGAACCACCCCGAGTTATGAGAACCGCGAGAACCACACCATCCGGGGCGAGGTGGACCAAATGTTTTTTTTACAACTAGATGTGTGTATTATAAACACATTCGTAAAAAAAAATTAAAAAAAAAAATGCCGTGTGGGTAGTTTTTTACACCACAAGTTTGGTGTAAAAAAAACAAAAAACACCAAACTTGTGGTGTAAAAAACTACCCACACGACATTTTTTAAAATTTTTTTTTACGAATGTGTTTACAATACACACATCTAGTTGTAAAAAAAAATTTTGGTCCACCTCGCCCCGGATGGTGTGGTTCTCGCGGTTCTCATAACTCGGGGTGGTTCTCATTCTAGCGGCCCCCTATATATATATATAGGGGAAGGTTCATTTGAGAAGAAAATTAAATTGAGAAGAAAAAGAACAAAGGGTACAATTGTAAAACATTAAATAGTTTTCTCTCATCTCATTTATTATTCTTTTTGACCAATTAATTAGTCATAAATATTATCGTTCTCCACACTAAAATTTTTGCCTAGAAACATCAAAATTTATCCTACACGTTTTTTAAATTTATCCTTCACATATTGAAATTTATCCTACACAACTCGCAATTCATCCTACACACCTCATAATTTATCCTACACCTTAAATTAATTTTTTTCTTCTTTGAAAAAATATATTTTTTTGAAAATAAGTTACAAATTTAATTTTAGTTAGCTATTAAAAACGAAGACTAACAATTAATGATCTACCTAATTTTACCAATATACCCTTACACCAATATTAAATACAAAAATTAAATGAAGTAAAATAAAGCATTTTTATTGGTTGAAGTTTGTTCTTTTTTATTCTTACAAAAAATTTCTTCTCATTTGAACCCTCCACTATATATATATATATACATTTATATCAACTAGATATACTCTAAATTCCCAATTCAAATCCTCTGTCATAATTCCAATTACTCATACACCTTCGTTTACCCGTATAGGGCGACCTCGGTGTTCCATCCTCCTAATCTCATACACTCGTCAACACTTGGATAATCGGAAGACTTAGCAATTTTGAGAGTATACTCGAACCCATTTTTACTTTAAACACTTTTGGGTGCAACGTGTATTCTATATAAAAACACGAAACATTTGAAACTATTTGAATCACTCTCTGTCCATGTTTGAACATGAAACTATATGATTCTTGTTAATCTCGTATGTTATGTAAACTTTTCGTGTCTATATGCTTATTAACTTCGTACAAGCCTACCTTAACAATTATAGCGCTATAGGAGTAATGCACCGCCCACGAGTATTGGGGTATTGTTAAGTTAAACATGTTAACCTCCCGTTATTCTTTGGGATAGGCTATTTTAACGCATTGGATTCTTGCGTTTGAACATATAGCTTACACCGTTTCAACATACTAGTAACTTGCATATTGTGATTCATGTTGGACACGAGCCGTTAAACTATTTTAATCTACTTTATGCTATATATCAAACTTGTATACTCGCCAACTTTTTGTTGATCATATTTTAATACATGTTGCAGGTTTATAGACAAGATGATGCTAAGTGAAGAAACAAGATTTAGGTGGACTTAGAAACACACTTAGATTAATCTATTTGTTAATATATGTTTGAAACAATGTTGTTCATATTCGACTCTTGTATGACATTTTTAGAAATTTATGAAATTCAATTTAAATTCATATTGTCACATAGTGTTATGAAGTTTTGAGCAATTTGTTCGTCTCAAATCAATGTTTCCGCCATCGGTTGGGGTGTGATGTCACACCCCCAAAACGTCACAGCGGAATATAAAACGTAGTGGTGACGGAAGTTGGTGCCCATTAATATCTTGATGATCGATGCATTTAATTGTTGGACATATTAACTTAATTAAAACATAAGTTTTTATACATAACATTTCGAAACATGACACAACCACGACATAGTTAAGTTGTTTTGATCCTCACGGATCTTATTACATTTGTCCCAGAAGTTTTAAAAGTTAGTCCAACATATTAAGTGACAAAACATGCATCAACAACCTCAAGATACGCCATGATTTCCGAAGCCGAACTCAAGTACCTGTAGAACACGTTAAAATCAAGTGTCAACACAAAGGAAGGTGAGTTCACATATTCATATTTAAACAATTTGATCCCAAGGAAAAAGATTTCTAATTATGTGTTTATTATAAAACATCCATATAATTTACGAAAGTCCATTTATTTCCTTGATAAAATCCATGGGTCAACCGTCGCAGGCGTTTACCTGAAACCTCCGAATATGGCATCTTCCCAAGTGTACATGCATAGTCTAAATTTCCCACTATCATGTTAACACTTAACATATTTTCACATTAACATGTTTAAATCACATAACACATCTTAACACATAAGGTTCACCCAAAAATAACCCATCTAGTGTACATTGAAAAACACGTATTTTAGTGATTCGGTAACGTTTTCGGGCGTCGAAAGTCATGTATGACCAACCAAACACCAAGTAAACTTAAAATTAGTTAAAATACTTATTTTTTAAACTAAAAATATCAGTTTACTTACTTATCTAAATCAGTTTCATAAAAATCGTTCGAAAAGCCAATTTTTGACCGTTTTAACGCATAGATTTGCGTTAAACGTTACTATAATCATCCCAAATCGGAAGGACTTGATATTTTAACACTATATATGTTATTTACTGATTAAAATAGTGATTATAATCAGATTAGTTCAGTTTTTGTGTAGGTCACATAAATCATGCGATTTCACGTATTTTACAACTCGTAATGCACCACGTACAACATGCAAGGCTAGTAAACATTATGAGAAAATTATATATCATTAAACACTTCAAAATATTCTTATTTTAGTGTTTAGAATCTGATTAAAATTTATTTTTATCAAATCATGTTCAAATCATCATTTCATGATCATATTCCAACATGCATGTTCTAGTAAATGCATCTAATGCATCCATAACATGTCTAAATCACCTTGCATGAACTTGAATGCAACTAGACCTTCATTTAACTCATGTTTTAAATATTCAAACATTCCATACTTCACATCATCATCATCATCATCATCAAATCATTTATTCATAAATGCAAGACATATGCATATATTCTTACACATAAAAAATTATCAATATAAAAAATGTTCATGCATGCATATACACACACACATATACGACTCACATATACATACATACATATGAATCCAAAATTTTACTTTTACATGTCCATTCACATGATTTAAACTCCTTTTAGAACTTTCCAAGATCACATGCACATCACTTTTGAACATCTTATCATACAAGATCAAACCAAACATCAAAACTCATACCTTAACATACATATATACATATGTACGGCCCCATGTATACACACACATACATCCATTTTTATTTTGTTCAAAAACCCACTTGTTTTTAGTTTCAAGTTAGTGCTTAGATTCAAGAACAAGGAAAACTTTCACTATCATCTTCATCACCATGAATCATGAACAAGATTTGAAAGACAAAATGTTATACCTTCAAGATTCTTAGTGGATTTTAACAATAGTGATGATATGAAGCCTTGTTCTTGCTCAAATCTCCTTGGAATCACCTCTAAACCTTCATGTAAGCTTGAAAACACCTTGGAATGCCTTCAAATCTTCAAGAAAAGGTTTAAAATTCTGAAATGGATGTGTGTTTAGGGGTGTTCGGCTGAGATTTAGTGAGAGAGAGAGTTAGAGTGTTATTTTGATTGTGTCTTGATTGTTGTGTGAAAATGGATGATTTAAAAGTAATAATCATCACCTACATTCTCCAAGACCAACACATGGAGGAGAGAGAAGGTCTTATGTCTCCCTTGGCTGCCACCTATTCCCTCTCACACATTCTTCTCACAATTTTAACATATACATACACTTATATATGTAAATCAGAGTATAAACATGTATTTTACTAGATACCGTGTATTTTATCTAGCATTTTAATCCCTTTTTAGTGCGTTTTAAATTATTTTTATCATTCTATAAAAATAATCACACTAAATTATTACTGAATTAATTACCAGTTGCCTAGACTGGCTGCGTTGACAGTATTTTGTCAAATACGCGCAGTATCACGCGGTACGCGCTCAAACTCGAAAAATAGAGTTTCTTAGCGTTTTAATTTATTTTCCTCACGAACATGATTAAAATTACCATTCTAATCATAACAGACTATTTTTAGGATTTTAACACTGATCGGGTGGTCACCGACGTTAGTTTCGCGTTTTAATCGTTACGCGATAAGCGTTAATTTTATCGTTGCCAACATAATTTTTATCAATGTTTGGATTCACAAACACATTAAATATCACATATAAACATCAATATCAGTCAAATACAACCTTTTTATTTATTCATGACACGTGTTACATTTGTACTGTACAACCTAAATAGCCGGGTGTCACAGTCTCCCCCTGTTTAGGAAATTTCGTCCCCGAAATTTTACTCTATAGGTTTTGTTTTCGCACTCGGTAGAAATACTAAGAACAGTCTTGTTAAATATGGTCTTGTAGTTTCTGCAAGAAACATTGATTCTTACAAAGAATCCTCATAGACCTTTATTAAATAATCCCATTTCCTAGTTTCTCGTCTCAACGCTCTCTACCTTCTACAAGGTTCATCGTTTACGAGTACTTAATCAGAAAGGGTAAAGTCAGTGTTCCGCCATTTCTGGTTTGACATATGTATAACCACATATATGTTGTCCTATACCTGAGGTAGTCTGAGTCTACATACGATTGATCCAACTCGAGATGGGCTCTCGAAAGTATCTAATCCCATGAGCTCGTTTTCTTTCCTTTTCGCATTTATTTCGAATATCTACTCTCCACAATTTGCACAATCACCAGGTCGTACATACTGTTAGAAATCTGTAATCGTCTTTCTGGTTATCAACATAACTCTTCTAACCAAATTTACAACTTCAATAGGTACTTCGATAAACTCCGTTTATCACCACGTAAACCTCATCAAAGAATATAGGCAGTGTATCATCTATTATACATTTTTTCAGGCTGGACACATGAAACACATCATGTATTCCACTCAATCCCTATGGTATCTTGAGCCTATAAGCGACTGATCCAACTCAAGATGGGATTTCGAAAGGACCTAGTCAATGTGTCTCAGCTTTTCTCTCTCTGCTAAACCTAATAGCATCTTTTCAAGGTAACACCTTCAACGTAACTCGATCACCGACTTGAAACTCCAACGGTTTCCTTCGATTGTCCACGTAATTCTCCTGTCGATCGACGACGACTTTTAACCTTTCCTTGATCTAGGCAAACCCTGTCGCTGGTTTCCTGGATAAGCTCGGGTTTGGTTAAATGCTTCTTTCCGACTTTAGCCCAACAATGTGGCGATCGACACTTCCTTCCATACAAGGCTTCAAAACGGTGCGGCCTTGATACTAGCATGGTAACTATTGTTGTAAGAAAACTCTGCCAACGGCAAGTGAGTATCCCAACTTCCACCAAAATCAATCGCACACACTCTCAACATATCCTCTAACGTCTGAATGGTTCTCTCGCTCTGACCATCCGTTTGAGGATGATGCGCAGTACACATGTCCAAACGAGAACCCAATAACTCTTGAAGAGATCGCCAAAACCTGGAGTCAAATCGTCCGTCTCTATCCGAAATAATCGACACCGGTACTCCATGACGGGCTACAATCTCGTTAAGGTATAACTGCGATATCTTCTCTGTGTTGTCTGTTTCCTTAAGCGCCAAGAAATTAGCAGACTTTGTTAATCGATCCACAATTACCCATATCATGTTATGTCCACGCGACATACGGGGTAACTTGGTGATAAAGTCCATCGTAAGATGTTCCCATTTCCACTTAGGAATCTCTGGTTGCTGCAGAAGCCCAGACGGCTTCTGATGTTCAGCTTCTACCTTCGAGCACGTCAGACATTTACCTACATAGACCGCAATATCTCTCTTCATATTCGGCCACCAATACAACTCCTTGGTATCCTGATACATCTTGGTAGAACCTGGGTGAATGGAATATCTGGACTTATGAGTTTTGTTCATAACCAGTTCACGTAGGTTACCTCTAAGCGGAAGAACCCAAACTCGGTTCATGAAGTACATCACTTCATCCGCTTTTGGTATCAGTTCGCATTCTAAACCTCTCAAACCTTCTCTTCTCAGGATCTTAGATTTCAAAGCTTCCCGTTGTGCATTACGAATTCAATCAGTCAAACTCGTCTGTATGGTCAAGCCCAAAGCACGCACACGTAGAGGCTTCTCCCGCTCTTTCCTGCTGAGCACATCTGCAACAACGTTTGCCTTTCCCGGGTGATAACGGATATCACACTCGTAATCATTGAGTAACTCTACCCAATGTCGTTGTCGCATGTTGAGCTCCTTCTAATCGAAGATATGCTGAAGGCTCTTATGGTCTGTGTATATCATACACTCGTGCCATACAAATAGTGTCTCCAGATCTTCAAGGCAAATACAACCGCTCCATGCTCCAAATCATGCGTCGTGTAGTTCTTCTTGTGCACTTTCAATTTTCTGGATGCATAGGCTATCACTTTGTCCCTATGCATAAGCACGCATCCAAGGCCCAAACGTGACGCATCACATTATACAATGAAGTCATCATTTCCCTCAGGAAGGGAAAGAATAGGTGCACTACACAACTTTTCCTTCAATGTCCGGAAAGCTTCCTCCTGTTTTTCCGTCCAATCAAACTTCCTTTCCTTCTGGGTCAATAGCGTCAACGGCTGCGCTAATCTGGAGAAATTCTCAATGAATCTCCGGTAGTACCCAGCAAGCCCTAAGAATTGTCGCACCTCCGATGGAGTCTTTGGCGTTTCCCAATTCTTGATCGCCTCTATCTTCGACGGATCCACGTGTATACCTTTCTCATTTATGACATGTCCGAGAAAGTGAACTTCCCGAATCCAGAATTCACACTTAGAGAATTTGGCATACAACTTCTCTTCCTTCAGCAACTCTAAAATCAACTTCAAATGATACTCATGATCTTCTCTGGTTCGCAGATAGATAAGTATATCGTCGATGAATACTATCACGAATTTATCCAAGTAGGGTTTGCATACCCTGTTCATGAGATCCATGAACACAGCTGACGCATTACTTAAGCCAAAAGGCATGACTAAAAACTCATAATGGCTATATCGTGTTTGAAAAGTTGTCTTCGGAATATCTTCGTCAGCGACCTTCAACTGATGATATCCTGAACGCTGGTCAATCTTCGAGTAGTAACTAGACCCCTGTAGCTGATTAAACAAATCGTCAATCCTCGGTAGGGGGTACCGATTCTTGATAGTCAACTTGTTTAGCTCTCTGTAATCAATACACCTCTTGAAGGACCCATCCTTCTTCTTCACGAACAAAACAGGTGCACCCCAAGGCGAAAAACTTGGTCGAATGAAACCTTTGTCGAGTAGCTCTTGAAGCTGATTCGACATTTCTTTCATTTCTGACGGTGCTAATCTATAAAGAGATTTTGAAATCGGTGCAGCACCGGGTACCAGATCAATTCGGAATTCGATCTGTCTTGCAGGGGGCAATATAGGTAAGTCTTCAGGAAAAATTTCTGGATAATCGCGAACAATAGGAATCTCTTCGATCTTCCTACATTCGGCCTTCGTATCCACCACGTTAACTAAGAATGCAGGATAACCCTTTCGCAACAACTTGAGCATCTTCATAACACTGACGACACTCAACACTCGACTCGATCGGTCTCCGTGAACAACTATCGCTTCACCACCATCAGGACGAGGTATCCTCATTTGCTTTTCCGAGCAAATAATCTCAGCTTTGTTCTTGGATAGCCAATCCATTCCCACAACTACATCAAAGCTCCCCAGCTCCACTGGTAATAAATTGATACTAAAATTATGATCATCTAACTGAATACTACAATCGTGAACGACCTCGCTAGTTCTATCGAGTACTTCTTATTTAGCTTACTTGTTGGTGAACACAAAAATGGTTCAAAGCTTTTCGAAACAAAACTCAAGTCAGCTCCGGTATCAAAGAGTATGAACGCAGAATGGTTATTGATAAAAAACATACCAATAACAATAGCAGGATCGTCACGTGCCTTTCCAGCATTCATCTCGAAAGCTTTGCCCTTGGCATTCTGATCCTTCAGTTTTGGGCAATATCTTTTGAAGTGTCCATGCTCACCACACTCGTAGCATCCCTCAAGTGTAACTCCCTCTGATGTACTCTTAGCATAGCACTCGTGAGTCACATGTCCAATTCGGCCACATTTGGTGCACTTTCCTTGCTCATCACCGTGAGTCTTCTTCTCAGGGCCACTCCTGCCATCTTTGACATTATCCTTTCCCGACTCTCTAGAGTTAGCTACACATGCTTTCTCCAAACTGCGTTTCTTCTCACGTTCCTCTTCGGGATTCTTCTTTGAGCTCTCAGGCTTGCGCTTCTTCGAATCTCGAGATCTAGGTTCGGAATGCTGAACTACTTGAATGTTCAACTCGTTATGGCAGCCCGATATCACTCATATCGTTGCCACGTCATTGCATAGAGCACCAGTAAATGATCTTGGGCTACAACCCTAGATTGTTTTGTGTGTACATCTATGTACTGTTCACAAGGTTAATGAAAATCAGGAATACATTCTGATTATGTCATAGCACATGAACTACTAAAACTTTCTGATCATCATTTTACTTGGAGGGTTTCCAATCTGTGCCCCACCAAAACCATGCCCGTGAGCACCACATCCACGTCCCTGGCCATTATCCTGGTTAGCATTAAGCTGTTTCATGGCAGTATTATCGTGTTGGGCTATGATTGTGCCAACTCTTCCGGTGTGGTAGGTAATCCAGAACCCTGTCTTGCTTTTGGCGGCATTTCGTCATTTCTATTATTACAACAATAATAATCACATGAGACGATAACCGAAAGTAATTCAATCATTAAATGCTAGTGGACCAAACATTGCGCATGCATAATATCCACATATTAATGAGAATAAATTTTTAAACCAAAAATAGTTCATTGATATTCATCATAGAAATTAATTAAACTTGTTCTTAGTACATAATGACCATCTTTGGCATATCTACATCGACACCCAAAACAAGTTCAAACAAAAATTTCTACATAATATCCCAAAAATCTCTGGCACGTAGGCCCCAAACAAAAGAGTATCAAAATTTCTAACATAACAACCCACAAAACAAACAACAAATAACAACAAGCATCAACGCTTTAAACCCAGAGATTCTAGCATCTCTCTGACAAGCCTCTCCAGATCCACTATCCTCCAGTGCATTTGATCCATCGCACTGTCATCTAAACCTCTCAACTCATCGTACCAACCCATCTGTCCCTCAAGGTCTTTCACCTTACCCTTGGCTGAGTCCAGATCTCCGCGTAGAGTGGCAAACTGTCGATCGCAGTGGCAACATCGGTCTACACAAACCCCTTTCTACTTCTTGGAAGCAGATGCCGTCTCAGCGTGTGACGTAGATGTGATCTCCCCAGCAGGCCTGTCCTCTTCCTACGACGATAATAAACCAAAAGAGGTGTAGTAGGAGCGTGTGACTCTATGACACGTAAAGATTACTTGGAAGAAACAGGTGGAGGGATCTTAGCGATAGGCTCGATCACAGCAGTAGGTGGTACGACTGATGACTCTAATGGTCGAGCCATGACAATAGTGGCGTCCACCACTGGTGTGATACTGAGAGATCCTCCAATAATAAAGACACCTCTAATCATGTCATCGATAACTGGTACAGTGCTAGATGATTGTCCCGTCTCATGAATCAAGAGAGGAGCATCATCGTCATCATCTATCCACCCGTTGCTAGTGAAAGCGTATCGGGGGTCTTCCTGGCTGGCAAAAGCAGCAGGGTCAACGTGGAAAGATGAAGCAAACTCGGCAATACCAACCATCTGTGGAGTCGTGATAGGTATCTCTGGTAGAATGGATCTGGGTGAAGTATCGAAATCTGGCTCGCTACCTAAGTCGTGGATCTCGATGACCTCGTGTTCGTGCGACATCTGTGACACATATATAACCGTACAAGTAAGTGTGTGATAGAATGAATAATAACACCTAAGGCCCAAATAAACAGAAAATCACATATGCACAAAAACACGTAATGGTTTTTATACATGATAAACTTTCTATGTTTATTTAAAAAAATTGCTTCGAGAATTTTGGACTTAAATCTCAAAATTCTTCGGTTGAAGTCTAGAGTTTTCCCCGAAAACATCTAGTTCGCTAACAATCATTGGCTCTGATACCGACTTCTGTAACACCACAAACACGTCGCAGCGGAATATAAAACATAGTGGTGACGGAAGTTGGTGCCCATTAATATCTTGACGATCGATGCATTTAATTGTTGGGCATATTAACTTAATTAAAACATAAGTTTTTATACATAACATTTCGAAACATGACACAACCACGACATAGTTATGTTGTTTTGATCCTCACGGATCTTATTACATTTGTCCCAGAAGTTTTAAAAGTTAGTCCAACATATTAAATGACAAAACATGCGTCAACAACCACAAGATACGCCATGATTCCCGAAGCCAAACTCAAGTACCTGTGGAACACGTTAAAATCAAGTGTTAACACAAAGGAATGTGAGTTCACATATTCAAATTTAAACAATTTGATCCCAAGGAAAAAGCTTTCTAATTATGTGTTTATTATAAAACATCCATATAATTTACGAAAGTCCATTTATTTCCTTGATAAAATCCATGGGTCAACCGTCGCAGGCGTTTACCTGAAACCTCCGAATATGGCATCTTCCCAAGTTTACATATTAAATTTTTAGCGTCAAATGTTCGGACTCGTATGTTAGCTAGACATTACAAACTATATATTTACAATGTAGGGATAATCAAGGCTAGACTATAAACAAAATATCAATTCGTCGTTTGACTTGACACGGAGCGATCAGTCACGACGGGGTTGTCAATCCGACAGATCTACCAACAATTCCTCGCGTTCAATACTTAAATGATTAAACGACATCGTTGGCGCATGGTCCATATCGAGATCATCTATGATGCCTGCCTCACGTACAATATATATATCCTACTAATATGAAAAATTTAATATAAACAGTTGTACGAATTTACTCAAATCCCTTGGACCAAGCAAACCCGTCCCAACAACACGGTCGTTTTCTCTTAAACACCGTACAACCCAGTTTCTCCCCGAAACATATAATTTATCACAATCCATATATTTTCAATTAAAATATATAATTTATATCAAAAGGTATATTTTATTCCAAAAACATTATTAAACCCTTTTAGGCTTGTTCCTCCCCCAAAACATATATTCAAAATAGTAAAAAGAGGGGGTTTAGTGACACTCACCTTTGGGTGCGTATTTTTAAATAGCGCAATCCAACTGATTGATTTCTACACGTCCTATTATACGTAGGAGCGATTTATAAATCAATATATCACAAAATCCTAAGTTTCTCCGTTTCTTAGAATTTTCACATAACTCTGAGATTTTCTCGAAAAGTTATTATTTTTTATTACGTTGGCACGTTAATATATATATATATATATATATATATATATATATAGGGAGAAGATCATGCGAGAACCACCTCTTATTGCGAGAACCGCGAGAACCAATGTGAACACACCAAAAATGCCTAAAAATAGCTAAAAATCACACAAAAATATTTTTTTTGATTTTTTTAATATTTTTTAGGTTAAAATCGCTACTTTTCGAACAAAAAAAAAAATTTAAATTTTTTTTTTTTTTTAAAAAAAACTTTTTTTTTTGGCTTCGAAAAGTAGCGATTTTAACCTAAAAAATATTAAAAAAATCAAAAAAAAATTTTTGGATTTTTTTTTGATTTTTTTAGATTTTTTTTAGATTTTTTTAGGTTTTTTTGGGGTTTAGTTTTTAGCATTTTAGCTTGGGGGGGGGGGGGTTTAGGTTTTTGGGGGGTGGGGGAGGGGGTGGGGTTAGTTTTTTTTTAGGTTTTTTTAGGTTTTTTTTAGCTTGGGGGGGGGGGGTTTAGGTTTTTTTTGGGGGGGGGGGGTTAGGTTTTTTTTGGGGGGGGGGGGGGTGGGGGGTTTAGGTTTTTGGGTGGGGGGGGGGGGTGGGGGTTAGGTTTTTTTAGGTTTTTTTTAGGTTTTTTTAGCTATTTTAGGTTGTGTTCACATTGGTTCTCAAGGTTCTCACAATAAGGGTGGTTCTCGCATGAGGCCCTCCCTATATATATATATATATATATATATATATATATATATATATATATATATATATATATATATTATGATTTTGCGAATTGAACAATTTTATTGGTGACCGTTATCATGTAAATCCATTAACACACCCGTTTATACGTAATATATCTACAATTTGCGCGTCGTATATATATATACATAAACGTACACGTAAATCAACATCGTAACACGCGTAATCTCGTTAACTTATCTATTTTGTCATTTTTAAGGCAAGCATAAATAAAATAACTTATATGTATCAAATTTCATGCTCGACAAACAAGTTACACGTTTAACGCGATTTTACCGTTTCTACCACATAAAACGCACAAGTGTACATGCATAGTCTAAATTTCCCACTATCATGTTAACACTTAAAATATTTTCACATTCACATGTTTAAATCACATAACATATTTTAACACATAAGGTTCACCCAAAAATAACCCATACTAGTGTACATTGAAAAACGCATATTTTAATGATTCGGTAACGTTTTCGGGCGTCGAAAGTCATGTATGACCAACCAAACACCAAGTAAACTTAAAATTAGTTAAAATACTTATATTTTAAACTAAAAATATCTATTTACTTACTGATCTAAATCAGTTTCATAAAAATCGTTCGAAAACCCGATTTTTGACCGTTTTAACGCTTAGTTTTGCGTTAAACGTTACTATAATCATCCCAACTCGGAATGACTTGATATTTTAACACTATACATGTTATTTACTGATTAAAATAGTGATTATAATCAGATTAGTGAAGTTTTTGTGTAGGTCACATAAATCATGCGATTTCACGTATTTTACAACACCTAATGCACCAAGTACAACATGCAAGGCTAGTAAACATTATGACAAAATTATATATCATTATACACTTCAAAATATTCTTATTTTAGTGTTTAGAATCTGATTAAAATTTATTTTTATCAAATCATGTTCAAATCATCATTTCATGATCATATTCCAACATGCATGTTCTAGTAAATGCATCTAATGCATCCATAACATGTCTAAATCACCTTGCATGAACTTGAATGCAACTAGACCTTCATTTAACTCATGTTTTAAATATTCAAACATTCCATACTTCACATCATCATCATCATCATCATCAAATCATTTATTCATAAATGCAAGACATATGCATATATTCTTACACATAAAAAATTATCAATATCAAAAATGTTCATGCATGCATATACACACACACATATACGACTCACATATACATACATACATATGAATCCAAAATTTTACTTTTACATGTCCATTCACATGATTTAAACTCCTTTTAGAACTTTCCAAGATCACATGCACATCACTTTTCAACATCTTATCATACAAGATCAAACCAAATATCAAAACTCATACCTTAACATACATATATACATATGTACGGCCCCATGTATACACACACATACATCCATTTTTATTTTGTTCAAAAACCCACTTGTTTTTAGTTTCAAGTTAGTGTTTAGATTCAAGAACAAGAGAAACTTTCACTATCATCTTCATCACCATGAATCATGAACAAGATTTGAAAGACAAAATGTTATACCTTCAAGATTCTTAGTGGGTTTTAACAATAGTGATGATATGAAGCCTTGTTCTTGCTCAAATATCCTTGGAATCACCTCTAAACCTTCATGTAAGCTTGAAAACACCTTGGAATGCCTTCAAATCTTCAAGAAAATTCTGAAATGGATGTGTGTTTAGGGGTGTTTGGCCGAGATTTAGTGAGAGAGAGTTAGAGTGTTATTTTGATTGTGTGGCTTGATTGTTCGGTGAAAATGGAAGATTTAAAAGTAATAATCATCGCCTACATTCTCCAAGACCAACAAATGGAGGAGAGAGAAGGTCTTATGTCTCCCTTGGCCGCCACCAATTCCCTTTCACACATTCTCCTCACAATTTTAACATATACATACACTTATATATGTAAATTAGAGCATAAACAAGTATTTTACTGGATACCGGGTATTTTATCTAGCATTTTAATCTCGTTTTAGTGCGTTTTAAATTATTTTTATCATTCTATAAAAATAATCACACTAAATTGTTACTGAATTAATTATCAGTTGCCTAGACTGGCTGCGTTGACAATATTTTGTCAAATA
Source organism: Helianthus tuberosus (assembly GCA_030545235.1). Taxonomy (NCBI): domain Eukaryota; kingdom Viridiplantae; phylum Streptophyta; class Magnoliopsida; order Asterales; family Asteraceae; genus Helianthus; species Helianthus tuberosus. Next base: position 101,552,308 of record CM060389.1, read on the forward strand.
CGCGCAGTATCGCGCGGTAAGCGCTCAAACTCGAAAAACATAGTTTCTTAGCGTTTTAATTTATTTTTCCTCACGAACATGATTAAAATTACCATTATAATCATAACAGACTATTTTTAGGATTTTAACACTCATCGGGTGGTCACCGACGTTCGTTTCACATTTTAATCGTTATGCGATAAGCGTTAATTTTATCTGTCACACCCCGACCACGTAAAACAACAAATCGTGGCGGAAACGTCGGGGAGTGTCGTAACAGAATCATTGTTTCACAACCATGGATTAAATAGTTTTGTTTTATTGAATTATTGTACTCATTGTTTTATTACAAATCAGATAAATACAAATATTGTCTTTCAAGTTTTAAAGTCGCTAAGGCACAAGTCCATCCTATGTGTAGCATGCATCAACATTCATCACATAGCAGCACCAGAAACATATGTAAAAATAGGTACGTCAGCATAAAAATGTATGTGAGATACATAGGTTTTATTTGAATAGGATTCATGACTTGTAAGTTTAGAGAAAAATGTTAAATAAAAAATAGTCATGAACCTTAAAATATTTTCTTTTATAAATCATACTAAAATTGATAAGAAATCAGATGATATGACAGAATGATGCATAGACAAATAAATAACCAAGTAAAATGAGTTTGTATAAAATGTGTTGTTTGCAAAACAATGTTTTTTATAAAAAGGTTTGTAGTACATATAAAAATATACCTTGGTTTTAAGAAAATCGGTTAAGTAATATATTAAAATATATTTTAGTTCCAAAATAGATAAACAGATAGTATATCAAACATACTTTGGTTTTATAAATAACATATTAAACTATGCTTTGGTTTTGTAAATAACATATCAAAATTATGCCTTAGTAATTAACAAAATATATGTTGGTTTTGTACATAGTATATCAAACTATACCTTGGTAAACAATATCACATATGAGAGCATATCAAACTATACCTTAGGAGTATAACAAAATATACAAAACAAATGTGATTTAGAATTCATTCAAACCTTAGTGTATCAAACTACACCTTAGAGACTATAGAAATACCACAAAGGCAATCTCTATTTGGATAAAAATTAGTTTCTGACATTCCATACAACAGGAATTGGATGTCTAATCCTATAGCGTTATATCATACTAACAATCGGTCTGGTGAATGTATAAAATAAGTACAATCCAACAATTAATTTTATAATCTTTGAAAAATTAGTGTTTAAACCATAAATAATCATTCAGTTTGTCAAAAGATAAGTACTAACATGTATAATTAATTTATACTTTGAAATCATGAACATAACAAATAGGTACACATGTTTCACCCCAAAACATTGAAAACAGTAAAAGAGGGGACTATGTACTCACATGAGGATGCTTAGAAGTCTTGAATAACAACCAAGCAAAGCTAGAGGAGTCACATAAATCAAACGGAACCTAATATAGGTACTACATTAATAAACCGGACCTAAATTGGAAGATCGGACAGAATGAGGTTTCGTAAACCAAATGAGTATGGGAACTCATGTAATATGGTTTAACAAAGCCTACATACTAAATCGAAACCTAACCTAAGTGCTTACGACCCATTACGACTCGTTTAGGTAGCTTATGCTACTTTAACGCATTGTTCGCGAAAAACGCGTTCGGAACGCCTAACTAGTCCTATGACAAGTATTATATGCCTAAACATGTTTAAATATGTTGCATAATCAGTTAAGTGACAAAAATTTGGGTTGCATATGCTTAATAACCAATTATGCATGAAAAGGGCATTTTGGTCGTTTTACCTAAGGCATATAAACAACCTATCATACAACTAACTAAACGAAGTGACCATAAGGTATAACCTCGGAAGGTTATCCCCTATACAACTATGATCACAAAACATGTTTGATCGGATCCTAATGATCGACCAAACTGTCACACCCCGACCACGTAGAACATACAAAACGTGGCGGAAACATCGGGGAGTGTTGTAACAGAATTAATGTTTCACAACCATGGATATTAAAGTTTCGTTTTATTGATTAAAAGTGTTACAATGTCTTAACAAACAAGGAAATACAACATAATTAACTAGTCTTGCATCTTTTATTGTCACTAAAGCCCAAGTCTGCCTATGTGTAATCTTGATCATCTTATGCAACAGTTCCTGAAAAACACATGTGAAAATAGGTACGTCAGCATAAAAATGCCTGTGAGATACATAGGTTTTGTGAAAATAGGTTTCATGACTTATGTTTGAGAAAATGTTTAGTCATGAACCTTGTAATTTGCTTTGTCTTTGTAAATCATTTGAAAAACAATAAGTTCAGATGATACGTATAAATAAGAGAATAATGCATGGTTAAATGAATAACCAAGTAAAATGAGTTTGTAAAAGATGAGTTGTTTTGTAAAACAATGTCTTGTGAAAAGTATGTTATTTGTATAAAATGTTATATGTCTCAAATTGAAATGATTCAAATAACGCTACAATATGTAATACCATACAAACACTAATATATAGGAAGTACCAGCGGCGTATCCACCATGCTTGTATCATATTACACACGCCTCGTTACTTAATCACTTATTCAAACCAAACCAACAATGTAATAAGTCTATGTTTAAACCAATAGTCAAAAGTCCTTGTATAAACCATGTCAAATGTTTATAATCCAAAAGTAGTCAAGTAATGTATAACCAAAATGATATGTATGGCAAGTAAAATTAAGACTACTTAAACCATAAGTAAAAATGTACAAAACAAAGTATTGAAGTAAAACTTGGTTTAAATCAAAGTTATGTTTTGTAAGATATATGCATGCTATACTGAATATGAACATTTATGCGGTATTGTGAAAATTCATACATCCAAGCCTTGAGACAGTCGGATAACTATGTAAAAGTGAGTTATCAAAAGAATATGTATTCGGATTCGGTCATTCCTTACGTCCAAACAAACCCGAGATTTCAGGAATGGGATTTGTCAAGTCCTGTGGTACCACTACCTACTACCGAGCGGCATGATCGGTGTTAATGAATGTACATTGTCTCATTTAAACAAACCAAATGTCATACCAAAATGTAAGCATGTGATGAAGATAATGTACCTAGTATGCTAGAGTAAACATACAAGGTAGAGCTGTAAAACAATGTGTCCATATGTTACTGGAACATATGCAACAGAGATGCAATGTAAAATGATGTACTAAGTATGCTAAGTTAACATACAAAGTAGAAAAGTCATGTAAATCAATGTGCTAGCATGCTATCAGTCAACATACATAGCAGAAATGTAATGTAAATCATGTACTAATAGTGTACTAATGAACATAACAAGTATATGATGTGAAAACAGGAAAGCATGAAAGTAACAAGTAGGCACATGTGTTCCACCCCAAAACAGTTTGGAAAACAGTAAAAGAGGGGTCTATGTACTCACTTGAGATTGCTCAGTAGTCCTTGAGTAACAACCAAACAATGCTAGAGATCACGGAATCAAACGGCACCTAATATAGGTAACTATGTTAATAAACCGGACCTAGATCGGAAGATCGGGTAGCATGAGGGTTTGTAAACCAAACGAGTATGGAGACTCGTGTAGTATGGTTCAACAAAACCTACATACTAAATGAAACCTAACCTAAGTGTTTACGACCCATTACGACCCGTTTAGGTAGCTTATGCTACTTTAACGCGTCGTTCGCGTGAAACGCGTTCGGACCGCCTAACTAGCCCTATGACAAGTGTTATATGCCTAAACATGTTACATAATCAGTTATGTGACAAAAGTTTAGGTTACATATGCTTAATTACCAATTATACATGAAAAGGGTATTCTGGTAATTTACCTAAGGCATATAAACTACCTATCATACAACTACTTAAACGATGTGACCATAAGGTATAACCTCGGAAGGTTATTCCCTATACACTATGGTCACCTAATGTATTTGGTCGGATCCTAATGATCGACCAAACTGGGTCAGGTTCGAAGGTATAAGCGATTTATTAGATCGCTTACCCTACGACCCTAGACAACGTGGTAATCAGTAGGCATAGTCCCAAGGGACTATAACCAACGTGATTACACTCACGTTGCGAAGTTCAAACGAACTTCGCATTGACCATAACTGGTCAACGCAGAAAGTCAAACAAAGTTTGACTTTCAGACTCGAAAGACTCGAAAAGCAATAAAAGAACGAAAGAATACTTACGAAGGGTCCCCGAATGCTAATCCCGATCCAAGTAACTTAGGTATGAAACAATGGTTTCAACTTAGAGCTTCTAGGATCAGAATTCTAGTGGGTTTTGAAGTTGTGTGGGTTGGGTATTTATAGGAATACCCGAACCATTAAGATCGTTTGTCGAATATCGTGCCTTAATCGTATCCGTACAAGTGTCGGAAAGTTGTGGTGGCTAAAAATGGGTCTAAATGAGCTGAATGTGCAGTTGAGAATGTGTGGATGTGAATAAAACAGCTGGAATCTGCTGACTGTTCGATATTATCTGATCAGAGAGGCTGACGCGAGCCGCCTAAGATTTAAGCTTGGGCTCACGCGGGCCGCCTAGCTCTTCAGATCAGAAAACAAGTTTCAGAATCTACAGTTTTGGTCCCTGCACGTGTTTAAACCCATTTCCGGCACTTCTAAGGCCCATAAAGCCAACTTTAAGGCCCTAAAATGATGCCTAAACATTGTGGACATGAAACATGCTCAAAAATATGCCGGACATTGGTTCGTTTGGCCGTACGAACGCGATGTTCGCTTAATTACGACGGAATGCGCATAAGCGCGAAAAACGATCCAAATGACGCGACGAATGGATTTTTTGCAAGCCAAACACTAAAGCATAATATAGTCATGCTTACATAAATTTTTGGATGTCCGGATGTATTCAGAACGTAAGTTATGCGCAAAAGTGCAAACTTGTGCACTTTTTGACACTTTTAGTCCCTGAATGACCAAAAAGTTTATTTTAGCATACCGAACCCCTCAAAGCCTATTTCTAAGCTATGTAAAGGATATTTAGGGTATGTTTAACTTATGGTCATGTTCCGGAATGTCTGTTACAGTTCAAATTGGCATACTTTCGCAGTTTGTCAAGTTTAGTCCCTGTAAGCGAATTAGCTTGTTTTTGCCATACCAAAGCCTTCAAAACTTATTTCTAAGTTATGTAATGGTTATTTAAGGTATGTTAAGCCTATGTCACTATTACAGAGTGTTTTTTGCATTAAACTGGTTATATTTACGCATCGGTGCGCGTATAACCTTCCAGAAAGCGATTTAGAGTTTGGAATTGATCAAAAAAATTGATATGTGCAAATGATACACATATTTTTACAAATCCCAAGTATGAAATATAATATTTCATTGGTTCGGTATTTGTTTGATAGCCGTGGAGGCACAGGTGTTACACAAACGGGTCGGGTTCGAAAGTCTAAGCGGTTGTTTAGACCGCTTATCTTACGACCCTATATAAGCACTAAACTAAAAGTGACGAGCTAAACATGTTAAAACATGTTTAACGAAGTTAGAAAACAAGTTTGATATCAAAACAAACGGTTTTGATACCCAAGAATAGTTTGGTTGCAAAATACGCATGAATACGCATTTTGACCGAAACTATGACTCGTCACTACACCTAATCAACGTGGTAGTCAGTAGGTATAGTCACAAGGGACTATAACCATCGTGATTACGCTCACATTGCGAAGTTCAAACGAACTTCGTGTTGACCAAAGACTGGTCAAAGCAGAAAGTCAAACACAGTTTGACTTTCGCTTGAAAAATGATAAAAGCACAAAAGAATACTTACAAAGGGTCCAAGCTATGAAGATGTTGATCAAATTACTCAGGTATGAAGTTCTTGAACTCCAACTTAGAGTAATTCAATCAGATTTGTGAGGAATGAGGATGAAGGTGATGGGTATTTATAGAAAACCCATAACCGTTAGGATCGTTCCTCGCAAAGCGTGGTTCGATCTTGACTCTCCATGTGGCCACATGGTATTGTAATACAAGGGGCATATTGAAAACCATCAAATCTAGCCCAAAGTATGCAAAACCTTGGGTTAAAACCATCAAAAACAGGTTGGAAGTCCAAGTTCAATGTTTCTGATTTGGGCAGCTTTCGCGGGCCGCATAAGAATAGGCTTAGGCTTACGTCCCAGGCCTAAGAAGTTTGGCAGAATTACAATTTTAGTCCCTGCAGGCCTAAAACTTGGTATTTGATGCATTTTTGACACATTTAAGCCCCGTTAACCTCATTTCAAGGCTCTAAATTGAAGTTAAAGTATAGGGAACATGAAACATGCTCAAAAATATCTCGGGTGTCGGTTCATTTGGTCGTACGGTTGCGTTATTCGGGTAATTATGACGGAAGTCGTAACGAACGCAAAAACGATCCAAATTAAGCGAAGAATGGAATTTTATCATGCCAATCACTAAAATAACATATTTTAATGATTACATAAATTTTGTATGCCCGGATATATTCAGAACGTAAGATATGCGCGAAAATGCAAACTTATGTACTTTTTGACGCTTTTAGTCCTTGTTGATCAAATAAGTTTATTTTTGCGCACCAAACACCTAAAAGCCTATTCCTAAGCTATGTAAAGGATATTTAGGGCATGTTTAACTTTGATCATATTCCGGAATGTTCATCACAGTACGAATCGGCATACTTTCGCAGTTTGTCAAAATTAGTCCTTGTAAGCGAATAAACTTGATTTCGACCTACCAAACCATCTAAAACTTATTTCTAAGTTATGTAAAGGTTATTTAAGTATGTTAAGCCTATGTCACTGTCCTGGAGTGTTTGTTGCGTTAAACTGATTGCGTTTACGCATCAGTTTGCGTATAACTTTCCAGAAAGCGATTTAGAGCTCGAAATTGGACAAGAATTGATATGTGCAAACGATACACATATTTATACAAATCCCAAGTATGAAATACTATATTTAATTGCTTTGGTATTCGTATGATGGTTATAGTGACACATGTGTCACAGTCTCCCCTACTTTAGGAAATTTCGTCCCGAAATTTAATTTTAGAGGAAACCTGTGAAGATAACTGTGATTGTTTCGCTTTTGAAAGAATCCTTCGAACCCTAAATAAAACTCTGGAACACGTTTGGATTCTTAGCGAATTTGTCAACCGTCAAAGTGATATCCTTGTAGTAACAAAACATGGAGTTTTGAACAACGGATAGAAGAATGTTTCCTTTGAAGACTAAATTAGGAAACTTGTGTGTGCTCGAAATTGGAGTCGGAGATTGCGGGATACAACGACATTGGTCAAGGTCCAGGACTTCTAGTAACTTAAATAACGCTACGTTTGCAATGTAATAAGGAACACTTATATATAGGAAGTACCAGTGGCGTATCCACCATGCCCCTTTCTATATTATTCCCGTTTCGTTATTCTCACCACTAAAGGTCTTAACACATAACAAAACTTGTTGTGGTTTCTGTGCACTGAATTCCATAATTATGTATGCAATCATAATTACGTAATTCCTTGCACAGTCTGCACAGTTTATTTCATAATGCGTAGGCGAAAATCAATCGAATAAACATGAAGTGACTTGACTAGACCACCAAAGGATCTTTTTAACTAGATTAACGAACGATCTTTTTAACTAGATCAACACATGATCTTCTTAACTAGACCATCGTACGATCTCCTTAAATAGACCATTGAAGGGATCTTTTCAGCTATATCATCATATGAAATTCCTAACCAGATTTTTGAATCAATCCTTTTTAACTAGACCACTCAAGGGTCCAATTATAGAATAGTACTTTATAATCCAAGGGTCTTAACTATTACGTAGAAGCCCATTAAGGATTTAAGGTAGTACCTTTGGATATCCTACTATGAATCCCTTATACGAAGATATGGAAGATTCTACGAGGATTTGGACAACGAACATTCGGATCACACAAAAACACAAGACATAAGGAAGTCACATAAGCACATAATCACATAATTGTTTATCTTGGTTTACAATTTGTTATTATTTTGTTAATTTTCTTGTTAATTGTGCACACGAGTATTTAAAGCACACCAGGAATCCAATCCGTGAATTCCATTTGGCACTTTAAACATCTTCAAGAATCTTACTATGAAGATAGGAAGATATCAATAGGAATTCGGCTCTGTTTCTTAAAAGAAACGAGTATTTAGGATTTTTGGAGAGATCACAAGTGGTCATAAAAATGACAGAACCACACGAGTAGTTTGTCTTGGTGTCGGCATCGAAGGGTTGTATCAAACATTCACGCAATCGCATCAGTTTCGCAAAATAAAAATTGAAACAACAAATTCTTATTTATATAACAACTGAGTCGATTCAAACATCAAAAGATAACAACCAAGGAATTACAAAAGACTAATTATTCACTGCTACATCGTTGTTTGCGTTTGCCTCGTTTATGTTAAACACTCGTCCACGCGCTGGATTTGTGTTAACAAGTCTTGGGCAATTGTTTCGGTAGTGAGTAAGGTCACCACAGTTATAACACGACCCAGGAGGAAACTGTGCTTACGCAGCAACAGGATTTGCAGCAGCTTGATTTGCATAACGGCAGGTATTGACCAAATGTCCCAATCGCCCACAGTGGGTACATTTGTGACACTGCACTTGCTCCAGATGATGACGGTTGCATTTGTTGCACAAAGGTGCGGTACCAACATAATTTTTCCTTGCACGAGGTTGTGCTGGCTGGTTTGGTGCAACCTGGTTGTTCTGAGCAGTTATTGCGCAGTTTTGTGAAGCCTTGCGCTTCTTCTTCTTGGATGTCTCGGTCGGTTTATCCTTCGGTTTTTCTTGTGTAGACTTGTCAGATGGTCTCGGTTCGCCCTTTCGGAAAAGCTTACCCTTCCTGATCTGGGATTCAGTCAGGGTAGCAGACAATTCAATGGCCTGTCTGACGGTAGTAGGGTTGCTACCAGTAACAATATCCTAAACTAAGTCAGGAAGGCCATCAATGTACTTTTCAATCGCCTTCTCCACAGGCGTAACCATAGCAGGACATAATAGGCTCAGTTCCTCATAACGGTCAGTGTAGGCTCGATGTTCACCACTGTCTTCCTTTGGATCATCGAATTCCCTTTCCAATTCTCTAAGCTTATGACGAGGACAGAACTCCTTCATCATTAGAGCTTGAAGCTCTTCCCAAGTTTGAGCTAGTGCCACATCGGCACCCCTATCACGCATCACACCGTTCCACCATGTAAGAGCATGCTTCTCGAATGCACTGGATGTAAACTCAACCTTACGCTCATTCGGACATTGCACATGCCTGAATGTGCTCTCCAAACTTTCGAACCATTGCAGGAGCGCGGTTGCTCCTTGAGACCTAGAAAACTTCAAAGGTTTAGCATAATTGAAGGTCTTGAAACTACACTGAGCATTGTTGTTGTTATTGTTGTTGTATAACTGATGGATCTGGGTTACTATGCCTGGAAGCACAACAGCCATTTGCTGATAGACAAGGGCTGCGACTTCTTCGTTGGTTAGAGGTTGTGCATCTTGTCGAGGAGGCATTGTCTAAAAAGGACAAGGAATCATGAGAGAAAACAAGTGAAATGGCATTGGGTAAGAATAGAATGTTACAATTACCGACCAGAAAGGCATGGATGATGGTCATTTGTTCGAACTATGAAGCAAACAAACGACGCACAAAAGCTGAATCAAAGTAAATAGGTCCTTATAATGTATCGCGAAGACATGCTTTAGCCTATAAGTGGACACTCATCCCAAGAATTCCCAGGTAAGAGTGACTGGTCCGATTATGTGGATTTGTCCGAACACTCTAGCCTTAGACAGGAGACTCAGGATACAGACATCCACCCTTCCAGATTGCACGTGTTCACACTATAAGGCCCAAACTTTGACGAGATTTTGAAAACTTAGAGGGTTCAAAACCTAGTAATCAATCATCCTAGAACAGATGATTGGTTTTCAAAGCGGATTCAAAATTTGTGTTCTTGTTGTGGTTGTCACCTAAGGATAGGCGACGGTATTGTTTTAAAACTAAACACAAGATAACTTGTGTTAGGGTCCTAGGATGGTTATAGTCTAGGTCAAAGTATTACTAATAACCTAATTCCCTATAACCATTGGCTCTGATACCAACTTTTCTGTCACACCCCGACCACGTAAAATAACAAATCTTGGCGGAAACGTCGGGGAGTGTCGTAACAGAATCATTGTTTCACAACCATGGATTAAATAATTTTGTTTTATTGAATTATTGAACTCATTGTTTTATTACAAATCAGATAAATACAAATATTGTCTTTCAAGTTTTAAAGTCGCTAAGGCACAAGTCTATCCTATGTGTAGCATGCATCAACATTCATCACATAGCAACACCTGAAACATATGTAAAAATAGGTACGTCAGCATAAAAATGTATGTGAGATACAAAGATTTTATTTGAATAGGATTCATGACTTGTAAGTTTAGAGAAAAATGTTAAATAAAAAATAGTTATGAACCTTAAAATATTTTCTTTTATAAATCATACTAAAATTGATAAAAAATCAGATGATATGATAGAATGATGCACAGACAAATAAATAACCAAGTAAAATGAGTTTGTATAAAATGTGTTGTTTGGAAAACAATGTTTTGATAAAAAGGTTTGTAGTACATATAAAAATATACCTTGGTTTTAAGAAAATCGGATAAGTAATATATTAAAATATATTTTAGTCCAAAATAGATAAACAGATAGTATATCAAACATACTTTGGTTTTATAAATAACATATTAAACTATGCTTTGGTTTTGTAAATAACATATCAAAATTATGCCTTAGTAATTAACAAAATATATGTTGGTTTTGTATATAGTATATCAAACTATACCTTGGTAAACAATATCACATATGAGAGCATATCAAACTATACCTTAGGAGTATAACAAAATATACAAAAAAAAAATGTGATTTAGAATTCATTCAAACCTTAGTGTATCAAACTACACCTTAGAGACTATAGAAATACCACAAAGGCAATCTCTATTTGGATAAAAATTGGTTTCTGACATTCCATACAACAGGAATGGGGTGTCTAATCCTATAACGCTATATCATACTACCAATCGGTCTGGTGAATGTATAAAATAAGTACAATCCAACAATTAATTTTATAATCTTTGAAAAATGAGTGTTTAAACCATAAATAATCATTTAGTTTGTCAAAAGATAAGTACTAACATGTATAATTAATTTATACTTTGAAATCATGAACATAACAAATAGGTACACATGTTTCACCCCAAAACATTAAAAACAGTAAAATAGGGGACTATGTACTCACATGAGGATGCTTAGAAGTCTTGAATAACAACCAAGCAAAGCTAGAGGGGTCACGGAAATCAAACGACACCTAATATAGGTAACTACATTAATAAACCGGACCTAAATTGGAAGATCGGACAGAATGTGGTTTCTTAAACTAAATGAGTATGGGAACTCATGTAATATGGTTTAACAAAGCCTACATACTAAATCGAAACCTAACCTAAGTGCATACGACCCATTACGACTCGTTTAGGTAGCTTATGCTACTTTAACACGTCGTTCACGTAAAATGCGTTCGGAACGCCTAACTAGTCCTATGACAAGTATTATATGCCTAAACATGTTTAAATATGTTGCATAATCAGTTAAGTGACAAAAGTTTGGGTTGCATATGCTTAATTACCAATTATGCATGAAAAGGGCATTTTGGTCATTTTACCTAAGGCATATAAACAACCTATCTTACAACTAACTAAACGAAGTGACCATAAGGTATAACCTCGGAAGGTTATCCCCTATACAACTATAGTCACTAAACATGTTTGATCAGATCCTAATGATCGACCAAACGGGTCGGGTTCGAAAGTCTAAGCGGTTGTTTAGACCGCTTATCTTACGACCCTATATAAGCACTAAACTAAAAGTGATGAGCTAAACATGTTAAAACATGTTTAACGAAGTTAAAAAACAAGTTTGATATCAAAACAAACGGTTTTGATACCCAAGAATAGTTTGGTTGCAAAATACGCATGAATATGCATTTTGACCGAAACTATGACTCGTCACTACACCTAATCAACGTGGTAATCAATAGGTATAGTCACAAGGGACTATAACCATCGTGATTACGCTCACGTTGCGAAGTTCAAACGAACTTCGTGTTGACCAAAGACTGGTCAAAGCAGAAAGTCAAACACAGTTTGACTTTCGCTTGAAAAACGATAAAAGCACGAAAGAATACTTACAAATGGTCCAAGCTAGGAAGATCTTGATCAAATTACTCAGGTATGAAGTTCTTGAACTCCAACTTAGAGTAATTCAATCAGATTTGTGAGGAATGAGGATGAAGGTGATGGGTATTTATAGAAAACCCATAACCGTTAGGATCGTTCCTTGCAAAACGTGCTTCGATCTTGACCCTCCATGTGGGCACATGGTATTGTAATACAAGGGGCATATTAAAAACCATCAAATCTAGCCCAAAGTATGCAAAACCTTGGGTTAAAACCATCAAAAACAGGCTGGAAGTCCAAATTCAATGTTTCTGATCTGGGAAGCTCTCGCAGGCCGCGTAAGAATAGGCTTAGGCTTACGCCCCAGGCCTAAGAAGTTTGGCAGAATTACAATTTTAGTCCCTGCAGGCCTAAAACTTGGTATTTGATGCATTTTAGACACGTTTAAGCCCCATTAACCTCATTTCAAGGCTCTAAAATGAAGTTAAAGTATAGGGAACATGAAACATGCTCAAAAATATCTCGGGTGTCGGTTCGTTTGGTCGTATGGTTGCGTTATTCGGGTAATTACGACGGAAGTCGTAACGAACGCAAAAACGATCCAAATTAAGCGACGAATGGAATTTTATCATGCCAATCACTAAAATCACATATTTTAATGTTACATAAATTTTTGGATGCCCGGATATTTTCAGAACGTAAGATATGCGTGAAAATGCAAACTTATACACTTTTTGACGCTTTTAGTCCCTGTTGATCAAGTAAGTTTATTTTTGCGCACCAAACACCTCAAAGCCTATTCCTAAGCTATGTAAAGGATATTTAGGGCATGTTTAACTTATGATCATATTCCAAAATGTTCGTCACAGTACGAATCGGCATACTTTCGTAGTTTGTCGAAATTAGTCCCTATAAGCAAATAAACTTGATTTCGACATACCAAACCGTCTAAAACTTATTTCTAAGTTATGTAAAGGTTATTTAAGGTATGTTAAGCCTATGTCACTGTCCCGGAGTGTTTGTCGCGTTAAACTGATTGCGTTTACGCATCAGTTCACGTATAACTTTCCAGAAAGCAATTTAGAGCTCGAAATTGAACAAGAATTGATATGTGCAAACGATTCACATATTTATACAAATACCAAGTATGAAATACGATATTTCATTGGTTTGGTATTCGTATGATGGTTGTAGTGACACAGGTGTCACATTATCGTTGCCAACATAATTTTTATAATGTTTGGATTCACCAACACATTAAATATCACATATAAACATCAACATCAGTCAAATACATCCTTTTTATTTATTCATGACACGTGTTACATTTGTACGGTATAGCCTAAATAGCCGGGTGTCACATGTGACAGATTGGTATCCAAGCCATAACTATACGGAATTAGGAAAAGTAGGAATGCTTTTGTCTAGTTTATAGTTTTAGAGCTTTATTCTTAGGTTTTGCTTGAAACTACTTGCATGCCACTTATTCGCTTATTAGTTATTCTCTTCGATCTTTTAAACATATATGCCACTTATGTGTTAACACTTGACATCTTATTCTTAGGTGTTAATGCTTATTTCATGATTCTATTCTTTATGTGTTATTCTTAACATACTTTCTTATGTGTTTATACTTGTTTGTTTGTTCCTTTAACATACGCCTTTCCTAAGACTTTTGCTTGATTATTCTAAATCCGATAACACTCGTATTATACAAACGAGACGAGTTTACCAAAATAGGCGTGAAACCCACAATTTCGCAGACGACTCTCATTCCGCTTAACTCTATTTTTTGCACGAAATTACACCATTAAGTTAGGAGTGAAATTCACATCTTATTGGAAATTCCAAATTTCAAACTCTAGTGGACCCTCGTTAACATGTCGAAATTAAATTGTGACCCGACAAGTACAAAGCACACTTAGGGTACAAAGTCGTCAACTTAGGGGTGAAACCCGCATCTCGTCGACTAGTCCCACTCCTTGATTTTATAAATCCCGCCAAGTCTCGAATTTCCGATTGAAATAGGGACATGTAGTTACCGGAAGGGTGAATATCGTTAACCGACATTTCGGCGAGAGTATTTCACCTAAGCATGCTTCTCAAATTCAAAAGACTTTTCGACCACTTTGGTTAGTCAAAGTTCCATTTTTGAACCATCCAAGTTTTACTCGAACTTACGTTTTACTATTATCAACTTTATTTGATACAATCCTCTATTTTCACATTCGAACAATCCTTGAGATTATTCTTTTTACACACTCATCATGCTAAAACTTTTCATACACATATATATTATCTCACATGCATGATTTTATATAAATTTTACGTATTTTCCTTATAACAACAAATGGAGACATATCATCAAGATAGGAGTGATTCCCTTACCTCGACGATTAACTCCGCTTCTTTTCTCATCTTACAACGAACTCACCAACGAGTTAGGGATGATTCCCTTACCTAGGTGGTCGTTACCAAGACTTCCTTTTAATAAACTCTATTATGTAAACACGATCATGTTTATACCCAATCGTTTATCATTAGTCAAATTCCTAATTATCTCAAAATGTATTGTTTATATAAACAAATTTCTTATCCTACAATCTATTTTCATATAGCTCAGACGCACAAAATTCTTAGCTTTTCCATAGACGCTTGTTCCTCAATATTTAAAATTTCACGAAATGCTACTCATCAACTTAGTCGGTCTAATAAATCCATTGCCCACGAAACTTCGTATTAAATGTAACTATTAAAACAAGCTCATCTCACATCATCAAACTAGAGAGTTTTCTATTTTCAATTGAGAATCAAACCAACCTTTTAGCACACAAACTACAAAATATTACAAATATTGTTCAGTCGTTCACTAAAACTCTTTACAAAATCAATAAAATATTTTATTAAGAACACTTTTCAACAGTCACTAAATTCATATACCAAGTTTTTTTTTAGAATCGACGTTTCCACAAGAACCTCTAAACTCCGAATTTCTTCCTTAATGAAAAGTTATTTAAAACGACTCAATCTTAAATACTTCTAGAACCTTTCAACCATTATTCAATACGTTAATTGAATTTAAAACACGTGGGCAAGGAAACTTCATAGGAACCGACAAATTTTCAACTATATCAATTCTTTTAAAAACCATAGTAGCATTTCCATTCTTTCGCAAAGTACAACACACATAACCAAAAGATGTTTTATACTCTCTTTACATTCACAAACTAGATTCTACATACCATGTTAACTCAACCTATTTTGATTCAATAAACTTCACGTTTTGCTCAAACAACTACACATGCATATCATCTTACACGTTTTAGTTAATATAAGCGACACATATCATTCGTTTTTCTCTTCTTCCATACTCAAGACTTCTTGATCTTTTACGTGACTAAATTCATATTTTTCAATTAATACCATATACAAAATCATTATTTCCTACACTCATTTTCATATTTATACTTATACATTTTATGCCTACACTCATATTCATACTTACACATTTATGGTCATAAACATATTCATAATTCACATTCATACATTTTACGTTTATACTTATATTCACTCCTCCTCACTTACGTTTATACTTATGTTCACATTCATATTCACATTATAGATACTTATACATGCACTTTACACTCATATTCATATTTATATTCATATAATAAACTTCACGTTTTGTCAAACAACTACACATGCATATCATCTTACACGTTTTAGTCAATATAAGCGACACATATCATTCATTTTCTCTTCTTCCATACTCAAGACTTCTTGATCTTTTACGTGCCTAAATTCATATGTTTCAATTAATACTGATGTGTTCAAAATGCAACATATAAATTTCATCAATTGTGGCATAAAACTAACCCTTTTTTAGTACTAATGTTGGAAAAAGTGTGCTTTTGTCTTCCTTTTGTATTTTTAGGATGAAATGAGCTCAAATTAACAAAAGAAGCAAAAAGACATCAAAATCTAACATAAATACAAGAAAAGGAACAAGACGTGACATGCCCGACCCCACGACAGCATCTTCCCAAGCAAAACAAGAGATCAGAAGACTGAACACGCCCCGTGCTCAGCCAGCACGGGGGCGTGCCCAAGTGTCAGCAGAAAAGACAAAGTGGTAGAAGCTTCTATTGCCCACCACGGGGCCGTGCTCAGCGGACACGGGGCCGTGGTCAACTATAAGATTCGCACAATCCAGGCAAATCTTCATAGTACAAAGATTCTTCTGCACACGGGGTCGTGCTCAGCGGACACGGGGGCGTGGTCAACTAATAAGACAAGCTGCAATAAATGAAGAAAGAGAAGGATGTGGACACGGGGCCCTGCCCACTGGACACGGGGCCCTGCCCGAGCTTCTGTGTAGCCTATAAATAGGAGTGCTTGGCTTAAGCTCAAACCATCCCTTGGCACACCACCTCTCTCACACTTCACCCACCACCCACCACCACCATAACACCATCATCCACCACCATCATCCATTGTCCATCGTAGAGTGTGTGAATCGTCTCGGGATCCAAGATTGATCGTAAGAGTTCTTGACAATCAAGGCCATGTTTGCCTAACTCTCTTACATCACTTGGTGAAGACAAAGTGTCTAGTGTAATACTTTTTATTTCTAATCTTTTCGCACTTTTTACTTGGTTTTGTATTAATGACTTTAATAACTAGTTGCTTATGTTGAAGGTGATCTTTCCTTATCGTTTGTCCGTGGTGTCTTGGCATTATTTTACTGTCTATATAAAATAAAAGATTTTCACCATTCATATCTCCACGGTCTATATGGAGGTATGTTGGCTACCTGGTCGGGGGTTAAGGGAACGGTTTGGTAAAGGTCTTGCCATTGTTCAGCGTTTAGAGGTCCTGCAATGGACTTGGGTCAAATTTAGTAGGACATCCTTCAATACTTAACGGTATTGGATGGCGGGGGTCCAAACTCTTTGATCCCCTCATAAGTTAACTACTATTAATACTATAACCCGGCTATTTAGGACTGTATCCCTGCTGACTCAGACTACTTAGTCGAGGGTAACGTCACCTCCAAAAGAGGGGCCTACCATAATTTGCATTAATAACTTAATTAATTATCTTCCAATAATCCACCCTTTTAGGATTGTATCCTTGCTGACTCAAACTACTGGGGTGCGGGTAACGTCACCTTCAAAAGAGGGGCCTACTACAATAACTAAGATAATCTCTTAAAATAGTGCAAAAGTGCGGAAATAATCAAAGGTTACACTAGATACGAGTCGGAACCAAGTGATTCATCTTGTCTATCTGTTTTTTTTTCTTTTTATTTTATTTTCAGCATTTTTAGTTAGTTTTTATTTTTCTTAGTTCAAAACATTTTTCTAAACTTTTTATTTTGATTAGACGTTGAGGATAAATCGATACTAAAAGCTCTTGTGTCCTTGGACGACCTCGGTATCTTGCCAACACTATACTACGCTCACGATGGGTGCACTTGCCCATATGTGTGTTTAGTGTTAGTAAAATATCGTGTTTTATAAATTTAAAACTTGGCTAAAAATAAGTGTTAAAAGGGCTTAAAATATACACCTAAAATATATAACACTTCACACGCATCAAGTTTTTGGCGCCGTTGCCGGGGACACAAGGATTTTAAGAAAGTTAGGAATCAACGGCCTAATCGTTTTTCTTGTTTTTCATTTTTTTAGGATTTTTCTTAATTTTTTCAGCTTCTGCAGAACTCAGCACGGGCCGTGCCCGCTGAACACGCCCCGTGCCCAATCATTGGAACTGGCAATCCTGTTTTAAGTCAGACAGTAAGCTGAACACGAGGCCGTGTCCACTCAACACGCCCCCGTGCCCAAGTATCAGTTACTGAAAACAGAACCATAAGATCCCGACGGTTGGTAATTTCTGACACAAACATGAGTGATACTGATACTTTTTACTTTCGGCACTCTTATGGTACTATGTGGTGTCAATTATGTGGTGGTAACCATAAAGAATTAGAATGCTTTTTTCTAACTTGTAAACCCCACTATATAGACCCATCGTTTCCTAGTATCCTTAAGAGGGGCGAAAGTAAAAATAATCCCTATCTCTCCCTCGAATGCGCCCAACCGGATATTCTAGGAGAAATGCCTCTCGATGAATTATTTCAACTAGAAGATCTAATTATTAATTGGTTGAAAGAACTTAGGAAAGATTTCAATAATCTTTTCCAAGATGATGACCAAGAAGGGTTGGAACCGCATTCAAACAACTTCATTGTTTCCAATGATACTTCTAACTCTAGTGAGGACTTGAGCGATAGTCGTCCCTGTGTCGATTGTGCCATGAAGGACTCCCCATCGACTTCGTTCGATGCATACATAGACCTGAGTGATTCGACATACACCTTCTTTAACGAGAGCCCGAAAAAGGGTTGGACTTGTCCACCTACATATAACATAGGAATCACCCTCACCGACAACCTCTTGCGTTCTCGTCTTAATCTAGATCAATTAAGGTATCTTAGGCACTTTGGGGTTGTTCCATCCAGTAAGGAACCGCCCGATCCGGGAAAGTTCCTTGAAAATTGACAAATTCCTTAAGACAGCTTCTAGACACGGGGCCGTGTCCAGGTCAGCACGCCCCCGTGTCCACCCAAAGATTCCCTTCTGATTTTGTCAGAATGCGGACAAAAATGTGTCAGGATTCCATCTGCACACGGGGCCGTGTCCAGCCGACACGGGGCCGTGCGCAAAGTACTGTCGTTTTCTATAAATGCAGCCAAGAATCCTGCACATTTGAACCATTCCAGGGACAGAGATTTGAGGAATATTCTCACATACCATCCTAGGTATTTTCTAAAAGAAGTTTCTCAACCATCTTCTTGTCCTTTCCTCTTTTATCCACTTTCATCTTCTTCAATTTTCTTCATACTTCCATTAAAGCTTGAACATTCCATAATTTCAAGCCTTATTGAGATGTTTGTTAGATTTTTGTTCATGGAATCTTGTTAAAAATAAGTTTTATAACAATGTTTTAAGTTGTTCAAATTCAAAAATGCTTCAAAAATCATAAAAACAATTTGAAACCCCAAGATTCCTTGTTCATAAATCCTGCAGATATCTGAACACGGGGCCGTGTCCGAAGTACTGAATCCATAAAGTTGAACTCTTTTCGGTATGTTTTCTCAGAATGGCAAGCAGAACAAGCGGAAACTCTTCGTCGCATTCCAGAAACAACCGGCAGGGGAGAAGATCATCAACGGTTGAGGATTCTCTTGTAAACTAGGTTTACGCCTTAAGAGAAGCCCTTGATGAAGTAACAAGTGTGGAAGAGGCATTGGTCGACCGCATTAATCATTTGACGGTGGGACTAGAAGGATGTCTCCGGGAGGTCAACCTTTTGCACCAAAGGTTGAACATTCTCGCCTCTCCTCCTTTGGTACCGATTATCACCCAAAGGGCATGGAATGTGGTGCCGGAAGTCATTATTCCGGCCGAATGGTACACCCTACATCCGGAGCCTCCTTGAGACATACTACAAGGGGTTCCGATTGGTGTCGCTCCTCCTCCCTTCTCCCGAGGGAAATAGAAGAATGGCTCTAGCAACATCTAAGGGACACCGTTCGGCTTGGAGTTCTACAAGGCTTTTAGACCGGGAATCTATTTCCGGAATTTTGGTTCTTATTGTAGAAGTAGGGCTCCTTAGGAAGATTTTACGGATCACTTGACCTATTTAATATTAGGACTTTTAACTTCTATTTTCTGTTTTATTTTTCATTTTTAGGACTAGTATGTAACTCTCTATGACATAATGAATGATGGTTTTTAGTTACTTTGGTGTTTGGGTGGTGTTGAAATGAATAAAACGCACTTGAGATGACAAAGGATACAAGGGAAACTTGAACCAGCACCCCATGCAGGAAAACAGAACCGTCCGATAAAATTCTTCATTTACAGTAAGCTCGGCACGGGCCGTGTCCGCCCAACACGGCCCCGTGCTGCACAGTCTGCAGAAAAAGACCCAGTTCAGGTAACTAGACACGGGTCGTGTTCACTCAACACGCCCCCGTGTCCAGGCTTCTGTTTCTCTTGTTTTAATTTTGTTACTGGCACTTGAACACGGGGTCGTGCCCGGACAACACGGGGCCGTGTTCAGCGCCCAGTAACACAAAAATTTTGCTTGTTACACCTTTTTACACATTCAATCAACCTAAAAACTTATTTTTGGGACACATTGAGGACAATGTGTAATTTAAGTGTGGGGGGGGGGGGGGGAAGCTAAAACCTTGAATCTTGCAAGTCCTAAATACAAGCCTTACACAAAACTCTATTGGAACCGCTAATCACCCCAATTTTTTAAAAAAAATTTCATTTTTTTACTTGTCTAGGTTTAACTCGGGAAATTCAAGTTCTTAAAAAGGTTATATTTTTACGAATTTACAACCGATAGCGTCGTGATAAAAAGAACCAACATAAGAAAATTATGAAAAGGCATGACAAGCTTAGTTAAAATTTAATTATATATACTTGATCACATAAAAACCCATTCCCACAAAAGTGAGTTGTGAGCCTTTATTGAGCATACAATTACATATCATTAGACTAAATGCTCATTTTTTGTTTCTTGTGTGAATAGCCGCTTGGTTCTTACGACTCTAGAACTTGCCATGACGATACATTCCCAGTCCTTATCAACTTAAACCCGAGTAAGTAAATGACGGAGGCATTAGGACTAACCCTTTTTATTTCTACACCATTATTTTTCTTTTTTTTACCACCTACCCAAAAATCCCCCTAGTTAGCCCCTTTGAGCCTGAACCTTTTCATTTCATAACCCAAACCAAACACCCTTTTTACCCACCAAAACCTTTTTCATTTTTACCCCTTTGTTTTAGTAACAAGTTGGGTTTTTCGTATGACTTTTCGAAAAAAAAAATGTGTGTTGATGATGAAGCAAAAGAAAATAAACAAACAAGTTCATCAAAAATAACTTTGTTTGAATAATAGCTTCATCAAAATAAAAGTTACAAAAATAGAAAGTCTTACGAAAACCGACGCTTGTTACGCTTTTCGCCCTTTTTTCTACTAACCACTAACCACCTACCTTTAACCCAAGCCTAACCCTTCACCCACAAAGTCCTCTTGATATTTACAAAGGTATATAAGTTAAAAAGGAGGAGGATTGATTGCTTGGCAAGCTTATGGTAGGAGTAAGTTCCATGCCGCTCTCGAGTGATCCACAAAAATACATCTTCGGCCGAGTGTTGAGTGATCCCCGTGAGGTATGTGAGCTTGTATATAAATAGAATTTTAAAAAGGCATGTTATGCCCAAATAAGTAATTTATCTTATGAAAAGTTTTAAATAAATCATGACGAATAGAATTGTAAATAAATAAAAATAAAACTAAATAAAGAATCTTGGAAATCCCGACACTCTACGACAAGCCCAACAACCTTCTTCTCTACCCATTCCATTTGGGAGTATAATAGCCACATATTAAAGAGTTTTGCTTGAGGACAAGCAAAGATTCAAGTGTGGGGGTATTTGATGTGTTCAAAATGCAACATATAAATTTCATCAATTGTGGCATAAAACTAACCCTTTTTAGTACTAATGTTGGAAAAAGTGTGCTTTTGTCTTCCTTTTGTATTTTCAGGATGAAATGAGCTCAAATTAACAAAAGAAGCAAAAAGACATCAAAATCTAACATAAATACAAGAAAAGGAACAAGACGTGACATGCCCGACCCCACGACAGCATCTTCCCAAGTAAAACAAGAGATCAGAAGACTGAACACGCCCCGTGCTCAGCCAGCACGGAGGCGTGCCCAAGTGTCAGCAGAAAAGACAAAGTGGTAGAAGCTTCTATTGCCCACCACGGGGCCGTGCTCAGCGGACACGGGGCCGTGGTCAACTATAAGATTCGCACAATCCAGGCAAATCTTCATAGTACAAAGATTCTTCTGCACACGGGGCCGTGCTCAGCGGACACGGGGGCGTGGTCAACTAATAAGACAAGCTGCAATAAATGAAGAAAGAGAAGGATGTGGACACGGGGCCGTGCCCACTGGACACGGGGCCGTGCCCGAGCTTCTATTCAGCCTATAAATAGGAGTGCTTGGCTTAAGCTCAAACCATCCCTTGGCACACCACCTCTCTCACACTTCACCCACCACCACCATAACACCATCATCTACCACCATCATCCATTGTCCATCGTAGAGTGTGTGAGTCGTCTCGGGATCCAAGATTGATCGTAAGAGTTCTTGACAATCAAGGCCATGTTTGCCTAAGTCTCTTACATCA
Source organism: Helianthus tuberosus (assembly GCA_030545235.1). NCBI lineage: Eukaryota > Viridiplantae > Streptophyta > Magnoliopsida > Asterales > Asteraceae > Helianthus > Helianthus tuberosus. Next base: position 101,574,862 of record CM060389.1, read on the forward strand.
CTTGGTGAAGACAAAGTGTCTAGTGTAATACTTTTTATTTCTAATCTTTTCGCACTTTTTACTTGGTTTTGTATTAATGACTTTAATAACTAGTTGCTTATGTTGAAGGTGATCTTTCCTTATCGTTTGTCCGTGGTGTCTTGGCATTATTTTACTGTCTATATAAAATAAAAGATTTTCACCATTCATATCTCCACGGTCTATATGGAGGTATGTTAGCTACCTGGTCGGGGGTTAAGGGAACGGTTTGGTAAAGGTCTTGCCATTGTTCAGAGTTTAGAGGTCCTGCAATGGACCTGGGTCAAATTTAGTAGGACCTCCTTCAATACTTAACGGTATTGGATGGCGGGGGTCCAAACTCTTTGATCCCCTCATAAGTTAACTACTATTAATACTATAACCCGGCTATTTAGGACTGTATCCCTGCTGACTCAGACTACTTAGTCGAGGGTAACGTCACCTCCAAAAGAGGGGCCTACCATAATTTGCACTAATAACTTAATTAATTATCTTCCAATAATCCACCCTTTTAGGATTGTATCCTTGCTGACTCAAACTACTGGGGTGAGGGTAACGTCACCTTCAAAAGAGGGGCCTACTACAATAACTAAGATAATCTCTTAAAATAGTGCAAAAGTGCGGAAATAATCAAAGGTTACACTAGATACGAGTCGGAACCAAGTGATTCATCTTGTCTATCTGTTTTTTTTCTTTTTATTTTATTTTCAGCATTTTTAGTTAGTTTTTATTTTTCTTAGTTCAAAACATTTTTCTAAACTTTTTATTTTGATTAGACGTTGAGGATAAACCGGTACTAAAAGCTCTTGTGTCCTTGGACGACCTCGGTATCTTGCCAACACTATACTACGCTCACGATGGGTGCACTTGCCCATATGTGTGTTTAGTGTTAGTAAAATATCGTGTTTTATAAATTTAAAACTTGGCTAAAAATAAGTGTTAAAAGGGCTTAAAATATACACCTAAAATATATAACACTTCACACGCATCAAATACCATATACAAAATCATTATTTCCTACACTCATTTTCATATTTATACTTATACATTTTATGCCTACACTCATATTCATACTTACACATTTATGGTCATAAACATATTCATAATTCACATTCATACATTTTACGTTTATAATTATATTCACTCCTCCTCACTTACGTTTATACTTATGTTCACATTCATATTCACGTTATAGATACTTATACATGCACTTTACACTCATATTCATATTCATATTCATATTCATACTCATACTCATACTCATACTCATACTCATACTCATACATTTTGCTTATACTTGTCACACCCCGACCACGTAAAACAACAAAACGTGGCGGAAACGTCGGGGAGTGTTGTAACAGAATCATTGTTTCATAACACATGGAAATTTAAATATTGTTTTATTGAATAAAAGAGTTTAAATGTCTTGACAATCAAAGAAATATAACATAAATAACTAGTCTTGCATCTTTTATTGTCACTAAGGCCCAAGTCCGCCTAAGTGTATCTTGATAAATCCTATGCATCATATCCTGAAACACATGTGAAAATAGGTACGTCAGCATAAAAATGCCTGTGAGATACATAGGTTTTTGTGAAAATAGAATTCATGACTTATGTTTAAGAAAATGTTTAGTCATGAACCTTGTAATTTGCTTTGTCATGTAAATCATTTGAAAAGCAATAAGATCAGATGATATGTATAAATAAGAGAATAATGTATGGTTAAATGAATAACCAAGTAAAATGAGTTTGTATAAGATAAGTTGTTTTGTAAAACAATGTCTTGTGAAAAGTATGTTATTTATATAAAATGTTATATGTCTTAAATTGAAATGATTCAAATAACGCTACGATATGTAATACCATACAAGCACTTATATATAGGAAGTACCAGCGGCGTATCCACCATGCTTGTATCATATTACACACTCCTCGTTACTTAAATCACTTACTCAAACCAAACCACCAAAGTAAAAATGTTTATGTAAAATCAAATGTCAAAATGTTTTGTGTATATCAATGTCAAACTGTTTATGTCTAATGTAAATCATGAGTTGTGTATATCAATGTCAAAATGTTTATGTCTAATGTAAATCATGAGTTGTGTATATCAATGTCAAAATGTTTATGTCTAATGTAAATCATGAATTGTGTATATCAATGTCAAAATGTTTATGTCAAATGTAAATCATGAGTTGTGTATGTAAATGTCAAAATGTTTATGTATGGTAAGTGAAATATATCAACTAAACCATATGTAAAATGCACAAAAACAAGGTATTGAAGTAAAACATGGTTTAAATCAAAGTTATGTTTTGTGTAATAAATGCATGCTATACTGATATAAACATTTATGCGGTATTGTGAAAATTCATACATCCAAGCCTTGTGACTGTAGAATAAACCCTAGCACAAAGTCTAAGGTCCACCTAGAAATGTAATCGGATTCGGTCATTCCTTCCAATCCAAACAAACCCGATATTTCAGGAATGGGAGTTGTCAAGTCCTATGGTACCACTACCTACTACCGAGCGGCATGATCGGTGTTAATGAATGTACATTGTCCCATTTAAACAAACCAAATGTCATACCAAAATGTAAGCATGTGATGAATAAAATAATGTACTAAGTATGCACACAATGGGCATACATAGCATAGAATGTAATGTAAAATAATGTACTAAGTACGCACACAATGGGCATACATAGCATAAAATGTAATGTAAAATAATGTACTAAGTACGCACACAATGGGCATACATAGCATAAAATGTAATGTAATGTAAAATAATGCACTAAGTACGCACACAATGGGCATACATAGCATAAAATGTAATGTAAAATAATGTACTAAGTACGCACACAATGGGCATACATAGCATAAAATGTAATGTAATGTAAAATAATGTACTAAGTACGCACACAATGGGCATACATAGCATAAAATGTAATGTAAAATAATGTACTAAGTGCGCACACAATGGGCATACATAGCATAAAATGTAATGTAAAATAATGTACTAAGTACGCACACAATGGGCATACATAGCATAAAACACAATGAAATCATGTACTATAAATGTACTAATGAACATAGCAGGTATATGATGTGAAAGCAGGAAAGCATGAAAGTAACAAGTAGGCACATGTGTTTCACCCCAAAATGTTTGGAAAACAGTAAAAGAGGAGTCTATGTACTCACTTGAGATTGCTTAGTAGTCCTTGAGTAACAACCAAACAATGCTAGAGATCACGGATATCAAACGGCACCTAATATAGGTAACTATGTTAATATACCGGACCTAATTCGGAAGATCGGATAGAATGAGGGCTTGTAAACCAAATGAGTATGAGAACTCATGTAACATGGTTTAACAAAGCCTGCATACTAAATGAAACCTAGCCTAAGTGCTTACGACCCATTACGACCCGTTTAGGTAGCTTATGCTACTTTAACGCATTGTTCGCGTGAAACGCGTTCGGACCACTTAACTAGTCCTATGACAAGTAATATATGCCTTAACATGTCTAATGTTGTTGCCAAATCAGTTTAGATGTCAAAAGTTACGTTACATATGTTCAAAATGAATTTTGGTGTCAAAGGGGTATGTTGGTAATTTACCTAAGGCATATAAACTACCTATCATACAACTAACTAAACGTCGTGACCATAAGTTATAACCTCGGAAGGTTATTCCCTATATACTATTGTCACCTAATGTGTTTGGTCGGATCCTAATGATCGACCAAATGGGTCGGGTTCGAAAGTATAAGCGATTGTTTAGATCGCTTACCTTACGACCCTATATAAGCACTAAACTAAAAGTGACGAGCTAAGCATGTTAAAACATGCTTAACTAAGTTTAGAAAACAGGTTTGGTATCAAAACAAACGGTTTTGATACCTAAGAGTAGTTTGGTTACAAAACACGCAAGAATGCGCATTTTGGCCGAAACTACGGCTCGTCACTGAGCCTAGATAACGTGGTAATCAGTAGGTATAGTCACTAGGGACTATAACCATCGTGATTACGCTCACGTTATGAAGTTTAAACGAACTTCGCATTGACCATAAACTGGTCAATTCAGAAAGTCAAACAAAGTTTGACTTTAACGCTAAAATAATAAAAGAACGAAGGAACACTTACAAAGGGTCCAAGAATGGAAGGTTTGAATCCGAACACTCTCAGGTATGAAGTGTTAAACACAACAAATTAGAGAGCAAGTTCAGATTTCAAAGGTGTGGGTTTTTGGAGTTGGGATGGATGGGTATTTATAGGATATGAAAGACCGTTAGGATCGTTTATCGAATAACGTGCTTTGATCACATCCCTACACTTGTTGGCAGGCTCATGTACATCAAATTGGCCCCCCATAAGCAGGAAACAACACTTGGAATTGGATTGGGAGTGCTAAACAGCTGTTAACAGCTATTAAAATGGCTTTTGCTGATCAGAAGGCGCCTCGCGTAACGCCAAGGGGGCTAGGTGTCACGCTAAGGTCCTTCTGATCAACAACCAGTTTCCAATTCAGTCCCCGTTGTGTATTAAGGCCATTTCCGACATGTTTAAGGCTCGTTAAGCCATTTTCAAGGCCCTAAAATGATGCTTAAACATTGTGGACATGAAACATGCTCAAAAATATCCCGGATGTCGGTTCGTTTGGTCGTACGATCGCGATGTTCGCTTAATTACGACGGAATGCGCATAAGCGCGAAAAACGATCCAAATTGCGCGACGAATGGATTTTTCTCTTGCCAAACACTAAAATAAAATATTTTAGTGCTTACATAAATTTTTGGAAGTCCGGATGTATTCAGAACGTAAGTTATGCGCGAAAGTGCAAACTTATGCACTTTTTGACGCTTTTAGTCCCTGAATGAGCATAAAGTTTATTTTAGCATACCGAACCCCTCAAAGCCTATTTCTAAGCTATTTAAATGATATTTATGGTATGCTTAACTTATGGTCACGTTCCAGAATGTCTGTTACAGTTCGAATTGGCATACTTTCGCAGTTTGTCAAATTTAGTCCCTGTAAGCGAATTAACTCGATTTTGCCATACCAAAGCCTTCAAAACTTATTTCTAAGTTATTTAAAGGTTATTTAAGGTATATGAAGCCTATTTCACTATTCCAGAGTGTTCGTTGCATTAAACTGGTTATATTTACGCATCAGTGCGCGTATAACCTTCCAGAAAGCGATTTAGAGCCCGAAATCGAACAAGAGTTGATATGTGCAAATGATACACATATTTGTACAAATCCCAAGTATGAAATACAATATTTCATTGGTTTGGTATTTGTTTGATGGCCGTGGAGGCACAGGTGTCACAATACTTATACATTTATGTTCACACTAATTCAAGTTTATACTCAATACCTCATACTTATGCTCATACCTATACAATTATGCTTAAACTTATATTCACACTCATACATTTTATTCATACTTAAACATTCATGTTTTACACTTATATTCACATTCATATTTATGCTCATGCATCTTATGTTTATACTTATACTTGTACTCATATTCATACTCACACATTTTGTGTTTATACTTATACTCCTGTTCATACGCATACTCGCAACAATACGATTTATACTTATAATCAAAGTTACGCTCGTACTCGTACGTTTCATGGCTAAACTTATATTCATACTCGTACTCATCACTATACATTTTATACTCATATTTATACTCACATTTATTCGATTTATGTTATACTCGTATTCATATATACTCTCATTTATACGATTTATGTTTATGCTCACGTTCATTCGTTTATGCTCAAATTTGTGGTCACATTTATTCTCGTTTTTCATACATGTTACGCTAATACTTGTAATCGTACTCTTATTCATGCGTTTATGTTATGCTCACATGCGTATTCATATTTAAACTTATACTATGCTCATGCTTTTATTCATACTCAAAATTTATACATTCGCACCTATACGCAAGCGAAACCCGAGGGATTCGCTTACGTTGGTCTTATACTATTTGGAACGCAAACATGCTTATATGCTACATTTCTATACACACGCAATCTTATTTTCAAATTTATGTATACCTTAATTCATATGCAACTAGTACAAGCTATGTTGATCATGCGACGACCGATATAATCGCGGGTGCACACGGGATTATAGTGATAAGCGAATGAGAACCATGGAGTGTACTACTGTGTATGGTAAGACATGGAATGTAACATTGCACCGAATAACGAAACGAACGTAACATGGTTAAAACATGGTGGATAGGCCGCTGGTACATCCTATATATAAGTGTTTTCACCATATTGCTAAACTTTCGTAAAATGTGCCATGAGAAATTCAGTGTTTTTCAGACCTTTTAGAGTTACTACAAACTTAAACAACTCACAAACGCATTATATCCGATTATCCATGACGAGACTTCATTCTTAACACACTACTTTCGTATGTGCAATACCCTTATCATCCTTATACTCCTAATCATGGTTAGATCAATCAAATCACTCTTACAACTCCTTCATTCTCCGCAATCTTTATCTTTTATTCGGACCTCGTTTACAATAAATCGGTTTAAACGTTAGAATCCTAACAATACTTCCTTACCTTTCAAAACTATCTTCCTATTTTTTATTCATGTACAAACACATGTAGTTGGCAGTTACCCCCAAAATTGTTTTACTTAAAATACCTAATGTTCTCGTTCCTCGTCAATAAAATAATTTCTTACAAACAAGTGATTTATTATTCCTTTCTGCAATCTACGAAATTCTTCATACATATTACAGCCCGGCCACACTTTTCATCAAAATGCTTACCGTTTAATATGAAAGTTCTACTCCTTGGATATCATATTTTAAAGTTACCTCCTCATTTTGAGTTATTCAAACTTGTTTAAACTCATTTACCTATACACACACGTGCACGTTTTATTTATGACTGTAACACCCCAAAAATGGGTTTGGTAATCAAACCTCGCTATTAGTGATGAACGGGTAAAATACCGTTAGTGGTAAAATTTAACCCGGTGAATATTAGAACTTAAACAAATAATCCTAATATTAATTAAAAAAGGAGAATAAATGTTTTGAGAAAACAAAGCTATAAGGAGCCCGAGTTAACGGGACTTAAAATAAACGGGTTATAACTCCCAGAACCCACTAAGTTAACTACGAATAACCAACCTAGTTAGTTATTTGTTTTAAGACAATATATAAGCATGAACTAGTAAGCCTTTTAAATAACCTTTGAAACTAGAGGGACCAAAAGGGGGCAAAGATGAAAGATTGTTTTTAATTAAAATAAATAAACACCAAAACACACACTTGAGTGTGTGTTTGGTCGTACACCATCAGGAGCACAAGAAGGGTTCCTTCAAAACCCTAAACCCCACAAATTCAACAAAATCAAAGGGAAATAGAGCTAGAAAATTGGGGCTTTAACTAAATTCGTGATCACCTCAGAAAAGGGATCATAAGGTATGCCAAATTTCATTGTTTGATTTCATCTTGAATTCTTGATAAATAATTGAAGTCGAAAATTTGGTCTGCATGATTGATGTTCGAATGAAATTAGGAATGAAATCATGACTAGGAGTAAACCCTAGTCAATATCTTGTTGAATTGATGTTCAAATTATGAGATTCATGATCATCCACTCATAGGTTAAATGGGTCTTGTAGAAATAGGATGAACACTATTTGAGCTCCATGAAGCAAGCTTAGAATGCTAATAAATAAAATTAGACATATGAACTTAAGGAAGATGTTAAAAGTGGTTAAATAACTAGTCTTGAAACTTGATAATGATTTTGTAAAACGATGCCCATAAGGTGTTTGTTAAAACGCCTAAGAGAAAGCTAAAATGTTAAGTTTCGAATAAAAACGCATATTCGAATAACATAGTGAAATATGTGTTATATGTCATGAATGGAGTTTTAAACAAATCGTTGATTGAACTTTATAGACAAAGGAATCGAGTCTTTAAGCGGATAAACCGGAGTGGACACGCCCTTGAAGGGAACACTTTAAAGGTACGCGACTTGTCGTTTCGTATATTTATGTAGACAAGCTTAGTTAAAATATGTTTAAGGTTGATATAGCGAAAATGGTTGAGTTGGTATGTCAATGACGTGATGGAATTCACTCGACAACCAAATGGGTCGAATTAATGGTTAAACTAATAGTGATCAAAATAAAGACATCATTTGGTAAAAGTTATAATGGGTTGGACAATCTAAGAAAATGTCTTTTGAGTAGTAAAAAAAACTCACGGTGCGAACCGAAATTGGTTGAAGGGGCATGATGGTATTAATATACCATCATACGTTGATAAATGGTCATGTCGACTAAATGGGTCAAATGGCGTGTTAATACCTTTTGACAATAATAACTGACGACTACTTGTTGAGTTTTGTGATTACAGGAAATAACATATGTGATGTAGCGCGTGATACGGAAACGAAGATCAAACACGTTGATTCAAAGAATACCCGTGTGTTCTTCCCCAACCCCCAAGATTCCACCCAAAAGGCACGGAATTTGAAGTGAAAAATCAATTATGTCAAAATTCAAGTCTGGTCATTCATATTACTAGAGGGACATATAAATAGAAACCGAAATTCGAAATGGGCCTAAAAAAGATAACGGGCCAAACACACGGCCTAAAACAAAATGCCCAAAATAGTTCAAAAAACATAAAAATGCCAATAAGTAATAGAAATAAGCGTTTTTTGGCCCGGGCGATGACCCAAATCGCCATAGGCGTTTGCAGCAAGATGGAGCTCATTCTCACGTTCGTTTCTCCTGGTCGTACACCCAAAACGGACCCCCGTAGCCCAAGTTAGAGCCATTTTAGTGAAGCCCCTTTTGTTACACGATCTTGGGCCTCCAAATACAAAATAGCCCGCTCCTCCACACTTGGGCCTGCATCAATATGTTGCGTGCTTTAATTAGAAAATTTAAAGCAAGAGGTATGTAAACGGGTCAATGCTATGACCCGAGCCAGGTACACATAATTAGATTTATAGTCAAAAGTGGTATTTTGGTCAATTAATTAGTGAAGTCCTTCGTCGTAAAACAAGGGACTAAAATTGACCAAAAAGCCCTTGAAGGGTAAATTAGGCAAACGACCCATATGGGTTGTTTGGAAAGTTGCATTATGATTAGGAGATATAGGTAGATACCTGGAATGTGGAATTATAAAGTGTGAAAGGAAAAGAACGAGTTTTAGACTAAAATGCTTAATATTTCCTAAATGGGTCAAAATGGTTTTTTGTGCATATGTATTTCATAAGAAAGTATGAACCTGAGCTAGAGGTCTTGAGTTAAATACATTGACGAATGTATATTGGTTATTTAAGAAACAAGTTGGTAGTTTTGAATACAAACGGGTCGGAATGTTGAAATTGAATAATAAGCCGAATGCTAAAAAATTTAGAATTTTATTAGTTTGAATGTTGAATTTTAACTCCACAAGATGGAGAATTAAATGACAAGTGCGTAGGAAAAAGAATCGCGTAAAACGGACATCCAGGTAAAAAGTTATGGACCTTCAAAGTTAGAATTTTTAGAAATTTCGGAGCTAGGCATAATGCAGGTCAAAAGCCTGCACCCGCTGGAAAACCATCTCCCGCGCGGCACGCGGAGGGAGACCCTGAACCTGTCGCGACACGCAGAGCTTGCTCGCGGCCCGCGAAAGCTGATAAGGGATCTGTCGCGGGGCGCGACAGACCCAAAATGCTGAAATTTTATTTTGTTTTCGTTGTTTGATATTGGAACTTGTTTACATACGTTTTAATGTTGTCAAAACTAACAATTGATGTGGTTTTAACCTTAGGTGATGTTTGTTTCATTCCGGATGTCGATCAAGCAAGAATTCAAGAACCGAACACAAAGTTTTGAAGCTTCCGCGCTAAATAAATCTTGTATTAGACGATGTTTGTTTGTAAACACTAACTAAATGTTGAATGTTTTTAAAACTCTTTAGTTGACTAAATTAGAATATCGTAACCATGTAATATTGGTTTTTATAACTAAGTCTTTAAATTATGCATTTTGATTTGAAAATGCATGTTTTAGTCTAAGATCTTAAATTAATGAGACGGGTGTTACAAGTTGGTAATCAGAGCTCATGGTTAAAGAGTAAAGTGTGTTCGGTTTGAGGCTTCATCGCAAATCTAGTAAGTACATGTATATTAATGGTTCAATATGATTAAATTGTTGTGAACAACACATAGAGTTATCGTGTAATACAAGTTACGCCTATCAAATTGATAAATGATAGATATAGTTAACAAAATTACATGCGTTAACACGTATAGTAGAAAAGCCCTGTATTATCATACGGGCGTTTAGTGAAGTTGACATTACTAATCTTTGTAAAGGTTTTAAATGAAAGGATACTCGCATCTGAAGATGGCGAGGGTGTAACAAGTGATAAATAGGATAGGGGAACGGTCCGAAGTATGACAAGTAGAGCATGCTCACCAAGGATCAAATCGCGTAACAATCGCGAATAAGAATAATGGCAAGGAACGCCCGTCCGGGCAAGCATTACCAGGTGCATGCTTTTAAAATTTAATCGCACAAGTAGTAATATGCAACAAACACGTAGGGATTGACGATTGCATATATCTGATAAAACCTGAGAAACCTGAATAGGATGTCTATTCAGGATGATGTTTCCAAGAGAAGTTTAATAAAAACATGTGTTATTTACGATGATGAATAACAAAGAAATAACATGATTAGTTTATGTGAAAACTTGGACGCAAATAAATATCCAAGTGAATAATTCTCAATATAATACTATTGAGAAAATTAGCGATCAGATTAACGAATGTAATGATATAATAGCTAGGTAAAAATGAAAACATTTTATATTTTCAAAGAATAAAACAGGTAAAACTAATAATTGATAAATAACAATTAAATAAAGTTTTACCAACTGAAACCAAAAATATGAAAATAAACAGAGGCGTTACTTACATAGGGTGTGATGCAAAAACTATAAAAAGGTCATGTGTGTCATGTGTTAATCGCTTACTCTGGCCAAGTAAGTAGTGGCATATGATACCATGAACTTCTTGTAGTGGACGCATTTATGTCCAATGTAGTAAGGACGGGGTGAATGGGACGAATTAAAAAGGTACCCAAATGAATCAAACAAGTAAGATGTTTGATAGTAAACGTAAACGCAAGTCGGATGACGGGAGCGTATTACGTTAGAATAACGAGCCCGAGAGAAGGGACAAAGATTAAAGTAAATGAAAATACAAACCAATTAATGAGAATGCTAAGGCATATAGATAAAAGTTTGAATGTCGCAAGTGATGAAATTCATACGGTCAAGTCAAACGAATTAAATAAAGAATAAAGAACTTGATTAAATAAAAGCGATGGATTTCGCTAAGACGACCAAATAAATTAAAACGAAGTCTTAATACATACCGGGGTGGTTACTTTGATAGTGACTTCGGTAAGATACCCGGTAGATGGGTAGGATTTTGAAAATATGCGTAAACCAAGAGACGGGAACGCGAAATAGAAAGTCAAACGACTTGGATTATGAGTCATGACTAAAAGATGATGAGAATTTGCAAACAGAAATTTTGATAACTATATTCAACTATTTTAAAATTGAACGAGTCGAATAAAGAATGAAGTTTGACGTTCATAAGTGATGAAACCTCACACGAATAAGTCAAACGAGATAAATAAAGTATAAGAATTTGGTAGTACAAATAAGCACAAACCGAATAACGGAAGTGTGAAATATTAATGAACCTATGAGATGGGTCGTAAAGAAATGTAGATAGGAAAAACGCAAACTAGCGAAACAGAATGTAAAAAAAACATTTAGATAAAGAACCCGGGTAACGGGTCGTAAAGAAGTATAGGTAAGAAACGGGTAACGGTAAGTGTAGGACAAACCTACGTGTAAATGACGTTAGAAGTCATAAAGTCAGAAAGATAATTAGAAAGAAAACAAATGTAGCCTTAGACTACGATCAAGGTCAAAAGAAATCCAAAAGGCAAAAGTAAATAATTCTAAACATAAAAAGGGGTGCCTTGACGCCATATCTATATATACAGTTGAATAAAAACTCGAATAAAAAAAATGATGATCTACGAGATCATCATAACCTGCGGAAATATAACTAATGTTAAGTCTACGGGACCAAAAGACCCTCGGGTCACGAATAGAAAGAAACGAATTGATGGGGTTTTACCTTAGAAGGTGGAAATATAAGGAAAAAGCCTGTGAGGCTATGTGAAGGAACCTACGGGTCAATAATGTAAAGCGAGGAAACTAGTTGCAACTTCACGCGTAAAATAATAACGGAAGGTAAAATTTGTATAAAAGCGATGAGTTTCGCTAAGTTAACCGAATTGGTTAAACGAAGAGATCGTGAAAAGTCTGGTTGACAAAAGTGAAGAATTCAACTAAAAACATCTAAACGGGCAGGAATAATAAAAAAATTCACAAACATTTGAATTGTGTCATTTCACAAAAGGGCGAAGACAGTACCGAAATGACAACAGAAAGGGATAAATCCTTGGACGTGAATTCCTTGATATGAGAGATTGACATAAGTTAAAGAGAAAACGTTAAACTAAAATTCGGTTTTAGTGAAAAAAATGACGTATTAACAAATATAAATATTATGAGAGGAATTGGATAGCACTAAAAGAACGGGTGCATGAAGACACATTCGAAAAGAAAATTTTCGATAACAAAAGGATTATCTAAACTTAAACATGACGTGATACGATCACGTTTAAGAAAAGTAATATGAAATATAACCACGTTATAGCGTGAACTAAGAAATGAGGACGATAAAAGTTTGTAAGCCTCGAGAAGGCAAGGTGGATATACCCGAGTGACGGGGTATAAGGTAACCGGTGACTAACAAGTCTAACCGCCAATATAATTAATCAATAAAGATAAAGGATATAAGCTGAAAGTAACAGCCCGTGAGGCCTTAGACATGAAAGACGTACACGTCGATATAAATGAAAACGTTATATCAAAAAGAATGAATGAAATGCCTTGAAAACGAAACTAAGTTCGTTTAGTCTAAATTAATGAGTTACGTAAATAAGGTTTCGGGGACGAAACCTCTTTAAGCGGGGTAGACTTGTAACACCCCAAAAATGGGTTTGGTAATCAAACCTCGCTAATAGTGATGAACGGGTAAAATACCGTTAGTGGTAAAATTTAACCCGGTGAATATTAGGACTTACACAAATAATCCTAATATTAATTTAAAAAAAGGAGAATAAATGTTTTGAGAAAACAAAGCTATAAGGAGCCCGAGTGTCACACCCCGACCACGTAAAACAACAAAACGTGGCGGAATCGTCGGGGAGTGTTGTAACAGAATCATTGTTTCATAACACATGGAAAATTTAAATATTGTTTTATTGATTAAAAGAGTTACAATGTCTTAACAAACAAAGAAATATAACAAAATTAACTAGTCTTCCATCTTTTATTGTCACTAAGGCCCAAGTCCGCCTAGGTGTATCTTGAACAATCCTATGCATCATTTCCTGAAACACATGTGAAAATAGGTACGTCAGCATAAAAATGCCGGCGAGTACATAGGTTTTATGAAAAATAGGATTCATGACTTAATGTTTAGAAAAGAGGTTGTTTAACAAAAGTCAGTCATGATCCTTGTAAAATGTTTTGTTTTATATATCATTGAAAACGATGATATGTAATTGATATGTAAAAGAATACTGTAAGATCAAATGAATAACCAAGTAAAATAAGTTTGTATAAGATAAGTTGTTTGAAAAAAAACAATGTCTTGTGAAAAATATATTATTTGTATAAAAAGTGTTATAAGTTTATACTGAAATGATTTAAATAACGCTACAATATGTAATATCATACAAGCACTTATATATAGGAAGTACCAGCGGCGTATCCACCATGCTTGTATCATATTACACACGCCTCGTTACTTAAACCACTTACCCAACACAACCATCGATGTAAAAATGTTTATGTATAGTCAAATGTTAAATGTTCATGTAAAAACCATCAATATGAAATGTTTAAACCAATCGTCAAACGTTTATGAGAAAACCAAGTCCATTAACAATATAAACCATGTAATGTATAAACAAAATTTATGTATGGTACGTAAAATGAAACTACTTAAACCACAAGCAAAAATGTACAAAACAAAGTATTTGAATAAATCAAAGTTATGCTTTGTAGAATAATGCATGCTTTACTGAATACAAACATTTATGCGGTGTTGTGAAAATGCATACATCCAAGCCTTGAGACTGTGGTGATAAACCCTTAAACAAATTAAAGATTTATCTGAGTAAATGTATTCGAATTCGGTCATTCCATCCATCCAAACAAACCTAGGACTTTAGGAACGGGAGTTGTCAATTCCTATGGTACCATTACCTACTAACGAGCGGCGTAGCTAATGTTAATGAATGTATATAAGTTCCATTTAAACAAACCAAATGTCATATCAAAATGTAAGCATGTGATGAAAATAATGTACCTAGTATGCTAAGTAAACATACAAGGTAGAGGTGTAAAATAATGTGTCCATATGTTACTGGAACATATGCAACAGAGATGCAATGTAAAGCAAATGCACTAAGTATGATGAACATACGTAGCATGTAAAGGTAATGTAAAACAATGCACTAGGTACGCACACAATGGGCACACATAGCGTGAAATGTAATGAAAACAATGTACTAAGTACGCACACAATGGGCATACATAGCATGAAAAGGTAATGTAAAACAATGCACTAGGTACGCACACAATGGGCATACATAGCATGAAAAGGTAATGTAAAACAATGCACTAGGTACGCACACAATGGGCATACATAGCATGAAACACAATGAAATCATGTACTATAAATGTACTAATGAACATAGCAAGTATATGATGTGAAAGCAGGAAGGCATGAAAGTAACAAGTAGGCACATGTGTTTCACCCCAAAACAGTTTGAAAACAGTAAAAGAGGGGTCTATGTACTCACTTGAGATTGCTCAATAGACCTTAGATATCCACCAAGCAAAGCTAGAAGATCACGGAATCAAACGGCACCTAATATAGGTAACTACATTAATAACCGGACCTATTCGGAGGATCGGGTAGCATGAGGGTTTGTAAACCAAATGAGTGTAGGAACTCATGTAATATGGTTTAACAAAGCCTACATACTAAAACGAAACTTATCCTATGTGCTTTTGACCCGTTACGACCCGTTTAGGTAGCTTATGCTACTTTAACGCGTCGTTCGCGTAAAACGCGTTTGGACCGCCTAACTAGCCCTATGATAAGTAAGATATGCCTTAACATGGTTAATATTGTTATTAAATCAGTTTAGATTGCAAAAGTTATGTTACATAGGCTTAAAATGAATTTTGGCGCAAAAAGGGCATTTTGGTAATTTACCTAAGGCATAAGAACTACTTATCATACAACTACTTAAACAACGTGACCATAAGGTATAACCTAGGAAGGTTATTCCCTAAACTACTATGGTCACCTAAAGTGTTTGGTCGGATCCTAATGATCGACCAAATGGGTCGGGTTCGAAGGCATAAGCGATTGATTAGATCGCTTACCCTTACGACCCTAAACAAGCACAAATCTAAAAGTGACGAGCTAAACATGCTAGGACATGTTTAGTTAAGTTAGAAAACAGGTTTGGTATCAAAACAAACGGTTTTGATACCCTAGAGTAGTTTGGTTACAAAATACGTGAGAACACGCATTTTGCCCGAAACTACGACTCGTCACTTGAGCCTAGATAACGTGGTAATCAGTAGGTATAGTCACTAGGGACTATAACCATCGTGATTACGCTCACGTTATGAAGTTCAAACGAACTTCGCATTGACCATAAACTGGTCAATGCAGAAAGTCAAACATAGTTTGACTTTCATGCTAAAACGCATAAAAGAATGAAAGAGGACTTACAAAGGGTCCAAGAAGGAAGAATGATCAAGTATGCTCAGGTAGGTGGCCTCCACTATGGTGGTTGCCTCCACTTAGAGCAGATTTTATCAAGGTGTGAAGGAAATGAGCAAGACATGGGGGGCTATTTATAGGAAATGTAGAACCGTTAGGATCGTTTCTTGATTTCCGAGCTTTTAATCTCAGCCCTACAACACACACCCACTGAATTACAAACCTATGGGTGCCCCTAGGATTGTTAAAAATCAGTTGCAAGTGGTTTTGAAGTGTTAAACAGCTGCAAACAGTTGTTTACAGCAATTCTGCACATCTGGCCCCAGGCTAGCGCACCATTACATTGAGAGTGTAGAGGTGCGCTAGGCCTTAGTTTGGCAGATTTACAGGTTTGGTCCCTGTCATGTATTCAGCCCATTTTCGACACGTTTAAGGCCCGTTAACCCCATTTCAAAGCTCTAAAATGAAGTTAAAGTATTGGGAACTTAAAACATGTTCAAAAATATCTCGGATGTCGGTTCGTTTAGCCGTACGGTTGCGATGTTCGCTTAATTACGACGGAATGCGCATAAGCGCGAAAAACGATCCAAATTGTGCGACGAATGGAATTTTCTCATGCCAAACACTAAAATAAAATATTTTAGTGCTTACATAAAATTTTGGATGTCTGGATGTATTCAGAACGTGAGTTATGCGCGAAAGTGCAAACTTGTGCACTTTTTGACACTTTTAGTCCCTGAATGACCCAAAAGTTTATTTTAGCACACCGAACACATCAAAGCCTATTTCTAAGCTATGTAAGGGATATTTATGGTATGTTTAACTTATGGCCATGTTCCGGAATGTCCGTTACAGTTCAAATCGGCATACTTTCACAGTTTGTCAATTTTAGTCCCTGTAAGCGAATTAACTTGATTTTGTCATACCAAAGCCTTCAAAACTTATTTCTAAGTTATGTAAAGGTTATTTAAGGTATGTTAAGTATATGTTGATGTTCCGGAGTATTTGTCGCATTAAACTGATTACGTTTACGCACCAGCTTGCTTATAACTCTCTAGAAAGCGATATAGAGTTTGAAATCGAACAAGAAATGATATGTGCAAAAGATACACATATTTATACAGATCCCAAGTATGAAATACAATATTTCATTAGTTTGGTATTTGTTTGATGGTCGCAGTGACCCAGGTGTCACACCGAGTTAACGGGACTTAAAATAAACGGGTTATAACTCCCGGAACCCACTAAGTTAACAAGGAATAATCAACCTAGTTAGTTATTTGTTTTAAGACAATATATAAGCATGAACTAGTAAGCCTTTTAAATAAACTTTGAAACTAGAGGGACCGAAAGGGGGCAAAGATGAAAGATTGTTTTTAATTAAAATAAATAAACACCAAAACACACACTTGAGTGTGTGTTTGGTCGTACATCATCAGGAGCATAAGAAGGGTTCCTTCAAAACCCTAAAACCCACAATCAACAAAATCAAAGGGAAATAGAGCTAGAAAATTGGGTCTTTAACTAAATTCGTGATCACCTCAGTAAAGGGATCATAAGGTATGCCACATTTCATTGTTTGATTCATCTTGAATTCTTGATAAATAATTGAAGTCGAAAATTTGGTCTGCATGATTGATGTTCGAATGAAATTAGGAATGAAATCATGACTAGGAGTAAACCCTAGTCAATATCTTCTTGAATTGATTATCAAATTATGAGATTCATGATCATCCACTCATGGGTTAAATGGGTCTTGTAGAAATAGGATGAACACTAGAATTAAAATTGTCAAACTAGTGTTATTTGAGCTCCATGAAGCAAGCTTAGAATGTTAATGAATAAAATCAGACATATGAACGTAAGGAAGATGTTAAAAGTGGTTAAATAACTAGTCTTGAAACTTGATAATGATTTTGTAAAACGATGCCCATAAGGTGTTTGTCAAAACGCCTAAGAGAAAGCTAAAATGTTAAGTTTTGAATAAAAACGCATATTCGAATAACATAGTGAAATATGTGTTATATGTCATGAACGGAGTTTAAACAAATCGTTGATTGAACTCTATAGACAAAGGAATCGAGTCTTTAAGCGGACAAACCGGAGTGCACACGCGCTTGAAGGGAACGCTTTAAAGGTACGCGACTTGTCGTTCCATACATTTATGTAGACAAACTTAGTTAAAATATGTTTAAGGTTGATATAGCGAAAATGGTTGAGTTGGTATGTCAATGAGGTGATGGAATTCACTCGACAACCAAATGGGTCGAATTAATGGTTAAACTAATTGTGATCAAAATAAAGACACCATTTGGTAAAAGTTATAACGGGTCGGGCAATCTAAGAAAATGTCTTTTGAGTAGTAAAAAAAAACTCACGGTGCGAACCGAAATTGGTTCAAGGGGCATGATGGTATTAATATACCATCAAACGTTGATAAATGGTCATGTCGACTAAACGGGTCAAATGGCGTGTTAATACCATTTGACAATAATAACTGACGACTACTTGTTGAGTTTTGTAATTACAGGAAATAACATATGTTACGTGCTTTAATTAGAAAATTTAAAGCAAGAGGTATGTAAACGGGTCAATGCTATGACCCGAGCCAGGTACACATAATTAGATTTATAGTCAAAAGTGCTATTTTGGTCAATTAATTAGTGAAGTCCTTCGTCATAAAACGAGGGACTAAAATTGACCAAAAAGCCCTGGAATGGTAAATTAGGCAAACGACCCATATGGGTTGTTTGGAAACTTGCATTATGATTAGGAGATATAGGTAGATACCTGGAATGTGGAATTATAAAGTGTGAAAGGAAAAGAACGAGTTTAGACTAAAATGCTTAATATTTCCTAAATGGGTCAAAATGGTTTTTTGTGCATATGTATTTCATAAGAAAGTATGAACCCGAGCTAGAGGTCTTGATTTAAATACATTGACGAATGTATATTGGTTGTTTAAGAAACAAGTTGGTGGTTTTGCATACAAACGGGTCAGAATGTTGAAATTGAATAATAAGCCGAATGCTTAAAAATTTAGAATTTTATTAGTTTGAATGTTGAATTTTAACTCCACAAGATGGAGAATTAAATGAAGAGCGCGTAGGAAAAAGAATCGCGTAAAACGGACATCCAGGTAAAAAGTTATGGACCTTCAAAGTTAGAATTTTTAGAAATTTCGGAGCTGGGCATAATGTAGGTCAAAATCCTACACCCGCTGGAAAACCGTCTCCCCGCGGCACGCGGAGGGTGACCCTGAACCTGTCGCGACACGCGGAGCTTGCTCGCGGCCCGCGAAAGCTGATAAGGGATCTGTCGCGGGGCGCGACAGACCCAAAATGCTGAAATTTTATTTTGTTTTCGTTGTTTGATATTGGAACTTGTTTACATACGTTTTAATGTTGTCAAAACTAACAATTGATGTGGTTTTGACCTTAGGTGATGTTCGTCTCATTCTGGATACCGATCAAGCAAGAATTCAAGAACCGAACACAAAGTTTTGAAGTTTCCGCGCTAAATAAATCTTGTATTAGACGATGTTTGTTTGTAAACACTAACTAAATGTTGAATGTTTTTAAAACTAGTTAGTTGACTAAATTAGAATATCATAACCATGTAATCTTGGTTTTTATAACTAAGTCTTTAAATTATGCATTTTGATTTGAAAATGCATGTTTTAGTCTAAGATCTTAAATTAATGAGACGGGTGCTACAATGACTAATGCCTTAAATCATTTTAGTCAAACAAACTCCATTTACAACCTATCTTTTCATTCTTCAAATTTCATACTTTTCAAAACGTCTCAAACTTCGAAGCCTTAGTTTTAAACAATCCTCTTATGTTTTCCAAAACCCTTTCGAGTCCTCCTTTTGAATAAATTTCGGGACGAAATTTCTTATAGGAGGGGAGACTGTAACGCCTCGTATTTCCATGTTTTTAGAAAGTACGTGTTCGTTTTCCTATTTTTGGAATCACAGTCGAAAAATTTGATTAAAACGAAAAAAAACGCATTTTTACGCGCTTTTAACGCAACCGACAATGAATTCGTCACGCGCTTATTTCTGACATCATTTACGTATTTTCAATCCTAAATAAACGTTTTACGACATATTACGACGCTCGGGCTCAAAAACAAGTCTCGTAGACGCGATCGGCCCGCTCTAAAACGCTAGAACGCGTTAACGAGCCTTGAGCCCAACACACCAAAACCCTAGCATATATAAACACACACACAGACACACACTCACACCGCCGCACACACACATACACACTGCTCTCTCCCTACCTGCGATTTTCCGGCAGTCGGACTCAGGCCGGCGAAGCTGGCGGAGCCAGCGACGATGATGGCGGAGGTATGGCAGCGGCGGCGGAGCTCCGACGAAATTTTCACGGTGGTTCATCGGTGAAACCTCCCTAAATCGACCCTCCCGAGTCCGATTCCGGTGTCGGTTTCATCATCGAAGCACCGGAAGTGATGTTTTCGGGTCCGGCAGCCACGATCCAGGTTCACTCCGGTAAACTCTTAACCCGTCTTCTTCATCTCTTTTGCTTTTTAGAACCGTCCTTCTCTGATTCGTGCTTTTGCAGGTACAACAGTGGAGACGGCTGGACTTGGTTTGGGATTTGCTTGGAATCGAGTCCTGGTTTAGCCCAGTTCAGGCCTTGCTCGGTACCGGAGCCACGACGGCGTCGATGGCAGTGGTGGCGGTGGCGGTTTCGGCAGTGGTGGGTGTCTCGGGTCTGGTCCGGTTGGGATTCGAGTATGTTTTGTCTGAGTCGAGTCTCGGTTCAGTCACGGTTCGACTCGGGTTTTCAGTTTGGTCCAACTCGAGTCTCGGTCAGGTTTCGGGTGTTGGTTCTCATTTCGGTCAATAGTAGTCAACTGGTCAAACCCGGTCAACTAACGGGTCATGGACTCGTTCGAGATTTGGTACAATTTAAACAACGCTAATTTTATTATTGTTTTGTATATATATATATATTGCTTTAAATGTCGAACCGATACAATTAGTAGTTATTTACATTTTTGTATTTAACGAGAATTCTTATATATATTGTTTACATTATGATCAGTGGTTGAGTTTTGACAAAAATATCGACACTTAGAGTTGTCGGGATCGTCCAAAAACAGAGGAAACTCTGCCTGTTTTTTGTAAAAATCCACGAAACAATACGTGTTTAATTACAAAACGAAACCTGTCAGATTCAAATAATTTTCATAACAATAAATATAAATCTATATTTATTTTTGACAACATTTCTATAATACTCTTGATGGATTTAATTTAGAACTTTTACATAAACTATGTAATATATATATCATCATCATCATCATCATCGTACTCAGTATATCCCACCAATAGCAAAAGCTAAGGTAGGGTCTGAGGAGGGTGGGATGTAGACAGCCTTACCTCTACCCTGTAGAAATAGAGAGGCTGCTTCCAATGAGACCCCCGGCTCGATTGTGGTTTTGCATCAAGCCTTGGACATAAGGCACATAACACTCAGCAATTGAGACAAACGCCAATTGGTGCATGTACCCCCTTGTCTTTCGGCTATCAACGCCACCACATGATGCATGATTAACCATCCCCTCTTTTAACGTTATTTTCACGAAACTAGTAAAATAACGTTAAAAATTAGTGCACTTTTGCTTTTGCCCCCCGAGCGCCCACACATATATACATTATATGTGCATACCGCAAGCGGGGCGTTATGTAATATACATTTATATCAACTATCCGTCATAATTCTGATTACTCATACACCTTCGTTTACCCGTATAGGGCGACCTCGGTGTTCTATCCTCCTAATCTCATACACTAGCCAACACTTGGATAATTAGAAGACTTAGCAATTTTGTGAGTATACTCGAACCCATTTTTAGTTTTAAACACTTTTGGGTGCAATGTGTATTCTATATAAAAACACGAAACACTTGAA
The DNA here is from genome assembly GCA_030545235.1 of Helianthus tuberosus. Lineage (NCBI taxonomy): Eukaryota > Viridiplantae > Streptophyta > Magnoliopsida > Asterales > Asteraceae > Helianthus > Helianthus tuberosus. The sequence continues at coordinate 101,596,796 of CM060389.1, forward strand.
ACTATTTGAATCACTCTCTATCCATGTTTGAACATGAAACTATATGATGCTTGTTAATCTCGTATGTTATGTAAACTTTTCGTGTCTATATGCTCATTAACTTCGTACAAGCCTACCTTAACAATTATAGCGCTATAGGAGTAATGCACCGCCCATGAGTCTTGGGGTATTGTTAAGTTAAACATGTTCACCTCATGTTATTCTTTGGGATAGGCTATTTTAACGCATTGGATTCTTGGATTTGAACATATAGCTTACACCGTTTCAACTTACTAGTAACTTGCATATTGAGATTCATGTTGGATACGAGCCGTTAAACTATTTTAATCTATTTAATGCTATGTATTAAACTTGTATACTCGCCAACTTTTTGTTGATCATATTTTAATACATGTTGCAGGTTGATAGACAAGATGATGCTAAGTGAAGAAACAAGATTTAGGTGGACTTAGAAACACACTTAGATTAATCTATTTGTTAATGTATGTTTGAAACAATGTTGTTCATATTCGACTCTTGTATGACATTTTTAGAAATTTATGAAATTCAATTTAAATTCATATTGTCACATAGTATTATGAAGTTTTGAGCAATTTGTTCGTCTCATCCCGATGTTTCCGCCATCGGTTGGGGTGTGACACCAAAGATGAATTAAAAACAAATTGATGAGGGGTCTTCAAAAGAAAGAAAGAAAGCATTGGTGATGACTCAAGATGACGAGGGCTTCAATTGGAATAAATACATTCCAAAAGAAAAACATGCATTGGTTGCTGAAGTGAAATCTGACCAAGTCAGAGAGAAAACTATGAGAGAAAGACGCATTGCGGGTATAAGATTAGATGAAATGTCTGCAACTTTCAAAGAAGGTAAACAAGCAAGAAGATGGGATGAGAAGAGAAAATGTTACACAGATCCTCAAGGAAATCCGCTAGTGGATTCAAAGAGTGTGGATTTTAAAGCACTGCTTGATGTCATTCCTACTGCTGAAGAACTTTACTCGAAGAAATTTGAGGATAAAAATTATGTTTCAAACATGGAGAAGCGAATAAAAGAACTGATGCTTGCAAGTTTGAAGAAGAAAGAAGAAGAAGCCATTGAAGAAAATGTTGAGAAGATGGTTGAAAAGTTGAAGAAGACGGCATAAGAAGCCATTGATGAAAGTCAACAGAAGATTGATGAGAATCAGAAAGAGACAGCAAAAGAAGTTGTGATGACAGAAAAAGTTGAGGTACAAATTCAAACTGAATCTTCTGAGTCGTCAAACAAGGATGAATCAATAGGTAATAATGATGAAAATAATGAACAATCTGATAATAAAAATGATGTGCAGTGTAGGAAATGCATGGAAACATGCAGTGCCTGCATTGAGAAAGATGAAAACTTAAGATCCAGAAATGTTGAATTTACTAAAATTGAAAAAGTTTTCAAAGAAAAATGCAAAGAAATGTTTGAAAATGAAAATATTTTGAAACAAACAGTAGATGAGCTGACACAAAAATGTTCAGTAAACAGTAATGAATGTTTACAAAAAGAAAATGTTGTTCAAGAAATGAAAAAAGAATATGATGTAATGAAAATTTCATATCATACAACAAAAGAAGCATATGAAACTGTGAAAAGTCAAATGAAACGTATTCAAGCTAGACTTACACAATATTCTGAAACGACAAAACTTCTTGAAGCCAAATATAAAGTAAAACAACAGGTTGTAAATCAATATATTGATGAAGTTGCTGGTCTTAAACGTAAAATGACTGAAATAGAAAAAGAAAATAATAAATTACATAGTTATCATGCTTCTTCATATATTCTTGAACATATTTTCAACATTTATTAGGTTGATAATGATTCTAAAAAGAACCAAAAGGGAATAGGTTCGGAATATCATCAGGTTCCACCACCGTTTGAGAAAAAGTTTACATTCTATGATGACGAGAAGGTGGCAAAGGCTTTCGACGTGGTTGATCAATTTCCTAAAAACATCGACGTAACCTACACCAAATCTGATGATGTTGGTGATTCAGTAGTGGTAAGTAAGGTAGTTGAAAGCGTTTTGAAAGAATATTCTACCAAAAATGAGAATTCTGAATCACAGGTTGAAGATGAGGAAAGTTTTCATAAGAATTATCTAAAGAATTCAAAATATGAGATAAATGCGAATGATGATCCGATAATCTTGGCATAATATATGGTTGGATCGGACAAGTTATTATTAGATATTGAAGTTCTGATTCAAAATTTGATTGCGGAAAAGATCGACAAAGTTTCTAAACTGGTAAAAATCGAAAACTTTGTCGGAAAAGTGAGCAAGAATTTTTTTTATAACAAACCTAGTTACAAAAAGAAAAACACAAAGGATGGGTTGGGTTATAAAAAGAAACAAAAACAAAATAAAAGGGCTGAAAAGACAAAATTTCAGAAAAAGATGAACTTTGTTCATGGAACAAGTTCAGAAGAAGAGAAAGATTTTAGATTTAGTCGACATACTAATGAAGAGTTTTATGCTCGAAAGAAACAACAATAAAACGCCAAAGATGTTTCAAAGAAAACATGCTTTAAATGTCAACATATTGGACATGTTCGTCGTAAATGTCCAAATCTAAAGCCTGTTGATTTTGAGAATAGGATTGTTGATGTTGAAAAGAATAAACAGAAATCTGATGTTGTGAAACAGAAGTCATCCAAGGTTGAACCAAAACAAACTTGGAAACCGAAGACACCCAAGTTTGAACCAAAACAAATTTGGAAACAAAAGGTTAATACATTAAAACCAAACCAAATTTGGAAACCAAAAAATTGATGTGTCAAAACAAAGCATTCAAAATTATTCAATTTTTTTTTGTAAAAGGAATGTTTTCAAAGGACATATTTGGGTGGTCAAGAAACAAAATACTTCGGTTGATGAGATAAGGAAAATCGATTCGACCAAAAATGTTCAAAATAAGAATGAAAAAGTTTTTGTCAAAAATGATGAAGATTTTCCGAAATTGAATGATTCGTATTGTGTCACAATACCCAAGGTCAAACAGGCTCGGGTTGCGTTATTCAAATAATTGAGTTGATTGAATGTGCAGGTGTTCCAGAGTTCAATCGAAAGTCAACATGAAGATTGGAGCAGCCTGGCACAGGAGGAGGATCCTTGTGGTTGAGTTCGGGAGTGTTGGTTTATAATAATAATAAATAAAACATAAATAAAAACAAAGTAAAACTAGAAAAACAGAAAAAATGAAAAAAAATGTTGTTTGTTTTTAAATTGTTAAAAATAAAAAATTTTAAAATTTTGAAGGAATATGTCGAAACCCTCACGGTTGAACAAACATGATAAAACAAGTTTGAAAAACATTTGGTTAAAAAAATTTAATATCAGTGTGTTGTAAATCATGGGGGTGTTTTATACAAAACAGAGAATGTAAAGCAGAAAATGGATGGCGAGATGAAGCTATCTACGTCGGTTTGTCAAATTTTCTTAAATGTTTTGGATTTTAGGGGGTGTAAAAATTTTGAAAATACAAAAAACATTTGAAAATTTGAAAAAGTCAAAAATATGAAAAAATAAAAAAGAGTTTTGTGTAAAATAGGAAATGATAGTACATCAGTAATACAATCACAGCATGCTAAAGAAATGGAAAGTCAAAATGTGATAAACGGTCTCACTGATGATATGCCAGTAGGTTTTTACACACTTAGTAAATTGATTTCGAGATATAAACCTAAATTAATAACTTTCTTATCTCGTGGGGAACATCTCTCGGATATATGGACTTAGCATTCCGAAATTTTGTTTGAGAGATTGCCTAATTCTGAGATATTAGGTATTTATGCTTATTGATATCTGTGGTATTATACCTGGTCTTCTGATTTTGCGTCAGCAATGGCCTAGACCTCGTATAATGTTTTTGCGCTTAAAACTTTCCCTCTGCATAAAAATTGAGAAAATATCGAAAGATATATATCAAGTGCAGTTGCAAAGAAGATTCCTAAGTGGAACACACCTTAAGTCGAGCCTTCATCTCTTTGACTGAATGGAAGTTCTAACCTGAGCTCTCAAGGCTTCTCACTAACCCAGAGACAGATATCATTTAGGTATATTCACCTGTAAGACTGAATCTAGGGAATCTTGATACGAGAGTATATTCTGAGGTGGGACACGCGAATAATCATTACATTTCTTTATATAATCATTACATTTCTTTAGTATATTCTGAAGAAGTTTTCAAAATTAAATACAAGGAAATGTTTATATCCCGAAAAAGTTTACTAAATGTATAAAAACCTATCGGCATATCATCAGTGAGACTGTTTAACGCTATATAATCATTACATTTCTTTAGCATACTGTAACTGTCTACTGATGTACTATCATTTCCTCTTTTTACACAAAAACTCAATTTTGAATTTTATCATGTTTTAGACTTTTTCAAATTTTCTAATGTTTTTGTATTTTCTGACAATAATACTCCCCCTAAAATACAAAATCATTTAAAGGAAAATTTGACAAACCGATACTGATAGCTTTGTCTCGCCATTCATTTTCTGCTTAATGTGTACCGAATTGCATGAAAAGCAGTAAATACCCCCATGATTTACAACACATTGATTTTTTTACAGTTTGAAAACCGTTTTTCAATCTTGTGAATTTAGTCATGTTTGTTCAACCGTGAGGGTTTCGGCATATTCAATCAACATATTTTTGAATTTTTTAATATTTGACAAATTTAAAAACAAATATATTTTTTATTTTTCAAAATTTTGACAAAATAAAAACATATTTTTGGTTTTTAAATTTTTCAATTTTTAGGGTTTTTGAAATACTGTTTATTTATGTACAGAAAACAAACAAACTCCCTGTTTTAACCAACACAGGATTCAGCAGCCACCTCTGCCCGTTGTGCCAGGCTGCACTGTTTTTCATTTTCACAATCTTCAATTTTCTTGAGCACCTGCACATTTACAATTATTCAATTACTTGAACAATTTAGCCCAGGTCTGTTTGACCTTAGGCATTTCAACACAATATGCTTCATTCAATTTCGGAAAATCTTTGTCATTCTGAACAAAGACATTGTCAATTTTGGCTTCAATTTTACCATCATTTACCGGAACAATTTGTTTCTTAACAATCCAAGTTTGACCTTTAGGAGTACCTCGTTTGTAAAAATTTGAATCTTTATGAACATTTTGATTTTGAACAACAACTTTTGGTTTCCAAAACTCATTTGGTTTCGATGTATCAACAGTTGTTTTCCAACTTTGTTTTGTTCTTAATCTTGGTGTGTGAGAATTCCAGGTCTGTCTAGACTCGAACCTATTCGGGTTTGATATCCAAGTTTGGTTCGAAACAAACTTGTTTGTGTTGTACCTCCAAGTTTGTTTTGAGTCAAATCTGGTTGACCTTTGTTTCACATCCTCAGATTTCTGTTTCTCAACATTATCAGACTTCTTTATGTCAACATCAACAGGTTTCAGATTCTGACACTTGCGAGCAAGATGTCCTGTTTGATCACACTTAAAACATGTTCTCTTTGAAACATCTTTGACCTGTGGTTGTTGCTTTTTCTTTGAGCATAGAACTCTTCATTAGACTGTCGTCTAAATTTGAGTTCTTTCTCTTCCTCTGAACTTGTTCCATGAACAAAATTCATCTTTGCCTAAAAATTCGGCGTTTCATTTCTTTTCCAACTTTGTTTCTTTTTATAACCCAACCCAGCCTTCATGTTTTTCTTCTTGTAACCAGGTTTGTTATAAAAAGTTTTGTGACACTTTCTAGCAAACTTTGAAATTTCAGATTTTTCAATCTCAACCATTTTGAAAACTTTATCAATCTTTTCTGAAATCACATTCTGAATTGGGAATACAACATCTAAGAATAATTTGTTTGATCCAATCATGGTATAAACCAATCCTTTTGAATCATCATTCAAATTTTTCTCAGATTTTGAGTTTTTCATATATCCATCATGAAAATTACCATCATTTTCATCCTGTGATTTAGATTTACCTTTTTCAACCGACTCTTCTTTCAACACACTTTCAACGACCTTACCTACCACCTCTGAATCACTAGAATCATCAGATTTGGAATAGGTTACGTCAATGTTATCTGGCAATTGATCTACCATGTTGAATGCTTTTTCGACCTTTTCATCATCATAAAACGCAAACTTTTCCGGTGGTGGAACTTGATGAAACTCTGAGCCAATACCTTTCTTGTTTTGCTCAGAATCTTTTCCATCCGGTTTTATGTTGAAAAATTCTTTCAAGCACATATGACGACGCGTGATAACTTTTTAACTTGTTATTATCCTGTTCTAAATCAGCAATCTGACACTTAAGTTTAGCAACATCCTCAATGTAAGAATTAACAACTTGTTGCTTTATTTCATAATTTCCCTTAAACGTATTAGTTGTTTCAGAACAGTAATCCAATCTTGATTGAACACATTTCATTTCACTTTTCACTTTTTCATATGACTCTTTTGTAATGTGATATGCCAATTTTATTGAATCATATTCCTTTTTCATTTCTTGACAAACATTTTCTTTTTGATCACATTCTTCTGTCTTTTTCAAAACATTTTCTTTCAAAACTTCATTTTCTTTTTCTAACTTTTTACATTTTTCTGAAAGTTTTTCATCATTATCTTTCAAAACTTTTTCGTTTTTTAACATTTCCTTGTATTTAATTTTGAAAATTTCTTCTATTTTGGTAAATTCAAGATCTCTTGTTCTGAACCTTTCGTCTTTTTCAGTACAAGCACTGCACGTTTCCATGCATTTCTTGCACTGTTCAACAGTTTTTAAGATTTCAAAATCAGAAATTACCTCAGTGATTGGCACTTCGGTGTATGCTGCAGTCTCTGTCTGATCAGCATCATTCTTTTGTTTTTCTTCAACACCAACTTCAGTATCACCAGCATCCAAATTCTCATTCTTCACTTCAAACGAACTTTCAACCTTCTTCTCAGCTTCTTCAACCTGCAGTTTTTCAGTAACTGCTTCTTTCACAACTTCTTCATTCACAACAACTTTTTCTACCTTCACATCTTCCTCTGTAACTGCTTCGACTTTGACTTCCTCAGCGACCCTCTTCAAATTATTCACCATCTCATCAACATTCTTCTCCATTCTCTCTTCATCCCTCTTCTTCAGACTTGAAGTCATAACATCCCTAAGGAGTTTTTCAAATTTCTTCACATATGTTTTATCTTTTTCAACATTAGTATAGTATTCAACGGATCAAGGGATTACTAACAGAACATCATCAAAGATTATGTCTTTCTTGGGAACAACAGGTTCACCATTTCTGTTGACGTAGCATTCTCGCTTCTTATCCCATCTCTTGTTGATCACTGCACTTTCATATTCTTCTTGCATTATATCAATTCTGTTCCAAGCAATGTTTCTTTCTCTGTATGTTTTCTCAATCAGAATCTCTTCTCTGGTTTTCTCTTTGATTTCAGCTATAAAAACATAATGTTTGTTCTTTGATGAGTTTCTGCCATGAGCTGTACTATGATTATCAACACGATCTTCTTCTGGAAGAATCTGACTCCAATCATATCCTTCATCATCATGGATTACAGCACAAGCTCTTGACTTATCTCTGGGTTTATCTTCAATCATTTTTGGCTCTTCTTTGCTTCGGTGGTAGATTGCCTTTCGGTAATAATCATCATTGAACGGATGTTCATTTCCACCAACTGCAAAATTGTTGCATTCTCTCTTGAAATGACCTTTTTGCTTACATTTGAAGCAGGTCACTTTGGACTTATCAAATCCAAGTTTTGTTGATGCACCGCCTAGTGATTGTTTCCCAGTAATCTCCATGTATCTCTGAGCTCTTCTGATGCAACTCGCTAAACACCAGCGGATGTCAATGAGTTCCATCTCTTCCGGATCAATCTGGTCGTAATCTTCTTTGGTTAACTCTGAGTTTCCAATTTTGCCAGCTACAAGACCTTCATACGATTCCAGAACAGATGCAAGGAAGCTCATTTGCTGCTTAGCTGCATTGATGCTCATTGCAGGAGAATTTTTCAACTTGAGAGCAATATTGCACAGTATTTCATCTGATTCTTCAGAACTAGCTTTTGAATAAGCTGAATGATAACCCGGATTGTAACTTGATGAACTTTTCTGTGGCTCTTTTGTCCTCTCACTACTGAATGTTGTCTTTGGTGTTTCTCCAACTTTCACTGAAGGTAAATTACCTTTGTAGTAGAGACCAACATTCTGTTGATGTGAAGAACTGCTCATCTTGTTCTGCTTTTGCAATTCAAGCTCATGACTTTCTATCTTTTCTATCAAGACATCAAGAGAAATTGTATCATATAAAGCATCATTTTTCAATATGAATACAAACGTTTGCCACTGATCAGCTCGTGGTAACGCTTCTATGATCTTATCAATTATTTCTTCTCGAGTTTTAACAATACCAAAACGATCAAGTTCAGTTTTTAGATGACCAAATCTCTCTATCATTTGTCTTACTGATTCACCTTTCAAACTATCAAACAAATCAAATTCTTTCTTTAATAAAGCAATTTTATTTTTCTTGATTTGTTTACCCCCCTCAGCTTTTACCCGTAAAGCTTCCCAGACAGATTTCGATGTTCCGTCATGTTGCAATAAAGCAAACATGTCATTTCTGATTGAAGATTGAATTAAAGCAATCATTCTCTGTTCAGCTGAGAATTCTCTTTTATCTTCTGCTGATAAATTTTTGAGCGGGGTTTCTTCTCCTTTATCATTGGTCGGCCTTTTATAACCAAACTCCAAACAAAACCAGCTTTCATGAGCATAAGCTTTTGCCCAGTTGATGAACCGATCTTTCCACCAAGTGTAATCTTCAATGCTTTCAAGAGTTGGTGGTTTTGAATGTGTGCCGTAAAAGTTATCATGTTTAATGTTTTCATTGATCGCTTTTGTAACGGTTTTTGGTGTGACAGTTGAGGTTTCGGAAGACTCGGATGTAAACGTGTTATAGAACGTATTGTAGAACTCTTCAGCCATGATGTGAATTTCTTGAATTACCTGGAGACAAAAACAATCAAACAAACACAATCAGTTTAAACAATATCAAACAACTTGAAACAAACTGACACTCGGTTGACTTGAAATGATCTTGACACGAAATATCCACTTTCAAACGAAATAGTGATCTTCAAACGGAATCACTTTGGTGCGAAATCACTTTGGAACGGAATATCCTTTCACACGAGATCACACTTTTAAACGGAATCCCTGAATGACAACTTCAAACGAAATCACAACTTAAAGCGAAATCAAAACTTCAAACGGAACTACACTTTGAAGCGAAATAACTGATTCCGTGTGAACCTTTCAAACGGAATTACCCTTTTCAAGCGGAATCAGATGTAATTCAAACGAAATCAGTAATTTCGTGTGAAATTGCCTCAACTTTTCAAGCGAAATCAGATGCTCGTTCAAACGAAATTAACTTTTTGGTCCATTTTTGTCACTTTTAATCTGAATTTAGGTCTGATTCTCTCAAGGCTTTGTTAAAACACTGTTTCGCATGTAATGTGTGAAATTCAATCCATTTTGTCCGTAAAATCTTGTGAATTTTGAAAAAGAAGGTGTAGAAGTCAGGAAACTGATGAAATCAAGCTAAACTCTTCCTCCTGAGCTCTGATACCACTTGTAGGATCATTGTGCGACCTGAATGAGTCATTCAGAAAAGTTTTGGATCTGAATCAAAGGCGGAATCAATGAAACGGACGCTCGATTTAATTATAATGTCTCTATTATTGATGTAATAGTCTTACAGCACCTGGAGACAATTCGGCAGAGCTTCGCTACTCAAGTCCGAAAGTTACAAATGACAAACCAAGCTCACCTATTTATAGTGTTCTGATTTCGTTTGAAATGACCGAGTGTCATTTCAAACGAAATTAACATTGTTAATTTCGTTTGAAAAGGCCTTTGGCTGTTTCATGTGAAATCACTAATAAACACTCAAATCTCAGTTTCTAGCAACCGAGCACTAGTTTATCCTATCCTATTACATGACTCGATACAAGAGGAAGTCGACAGACATAGTGCACTAACAATAAGTTAAGTTCTTAAAACACTAATCTCGTATCTTGAATCAATTGAATTTTGTGTGAAAATTTAAGTGGATCATTATACTGACAATCTAGGTGAATCGTTTAGAACTTATAGTTTATATAGATTAACGGTGCTAGTGATTTTTCATAATCTGATATGATTCTCTAACACGAACTCAACAAAAATATGTCTGTAAATATTTCTTTATTGCATTTCATTTCAGACAAAATCACAAAAAGATTTTCAGGGTGTTTTAGCATAAACTTTGTAAAATACAAAAAAAAAATTTGATTCACGTTATGTTTCGACAGTCAATGTCTGAAAGCTGAGTTTCAAAATCTAAGTATGCTAAACATGTCTCAGGAAATAAACAAGTTCATTAATTTGAAACTTGTGGTTTTTAAATGAAAAATTCAAAAACAGTTTGTAAAAGTCTCCAAGGTCATTAATTTGAACTTGGTAGATAATCAGATTCATCAAGGTCATTAGATTGAACTTGATTATCTGTAAATCCTCAAAAACCCTCCCAGATACTAAGTTGTTTGATTAAAGCTGGAAGTTATTTGATAGGGGAAGTAGAGTCAGTCTACAATCCTGGGTGATTTCAAATGTTTTATCTTTGAATCAGGGTTTGTTAAGAGCTAGGTTCCTGATCCTAAGGTGATTTAACTGTCAAAATATTTGTGTTTAGAGCTAGGTTATCAATCCCGAAAATCTCTAATATGTTTAACTGTCAAATGAATTTTGTGAGAACCATGTGTTTGATCCTGAAATTGTCAAATATTCTTACAAGTGGTTTGAATTGTCATATAATCAAATATTCAAAGAGCCAGGTTCAGATCCTGAAAGCTCAAAGCAAGGGGGAGCCTGGAGAGAGAGTCTGAGGAAAGGGGGAGCTGATGAAACAGGACGTAAAGGGGAGTCTGTGGTGCTGATTTTGTCAAAGCTTCATAAAGACACATAGAGTTGATAAAGATGCTACGAGATTAACTGCATCAATATCCAAGGGGGAGTTTGTGAGTGTATATGTCTATCGCTTCCGTCAATCACGTATCATAGCTAACAAATGAAAAAGACAAGGTGTTAAAGTGTTGAATCATAAAAGTCATGATGGTCCGCACGGATGAAGACTGCAGATCCGCATAAACCAGCCAAGCACGCAGAATTAGGGTTTAGGGTTGGACACACGGATCAACTATGTTGATCCGCACAGATACGGAATGATGATCCGTAAATAGTGTTGGTCCGCACATCAATGGTCCATCTTCATATAGTGGGTCCGTGAATATGTGTCTAGTGCGGACCTGGTCATAGTATATATAGGAGTGTTATGTTTTGTTTCATTTAGAACTTCTTGTTGGACTAGAGAGCTGAAACTCTGTCCGTGTGGTTTCGTGGTATTGTACTAATAATCAATCAATAGAAACCAACTTATAATTACTTGTTCTTGTTCAATCCACTCTCGTACTTGGATTCCGCACAAGATACGAGTTATACGCAATCAACGGAGCATTCAAGTGCAACGGAATCGATCCTAACACGCACGTTCACAAATCTACTAATAAAAAAGTCCCCTTAACACCACATGTCACTCTAATTTAACTTTTAATAAACAACAAATCTTATTTATCTTTTAGTATAAGATTCCAATTATTGTCACATGTCACTCTCTTCTTCAACCTTACAATTTAGACTTATATTTTATTCAAAAATACTTTTTTAATCCTCATCCTTACTAATATAATAAATTTAATTTAAATATGTTAATAACCATATTAGGATGCATTATTTAATTACTTTATAGATAAACACAATGTATTATATTAAATATTATCGTAAAATAAAAAAAATACAATGATTAGATCTTTTTTACTAAACCATCCTTATATTAATACTAATCGGAAAAACGCAATAATTAGATTATACCATTTTTACATTTTTATAACTACGTGATCAAGATTATATATAAGTATGATTTACATATTTTTTTTAATTTTACGTGTTTAATACACGGGTTTGTAACACTTATAAATTAAAATATTATTCAATCTAAGTTTTTATATATTTAATCCGTGTAATACACAGGTTTATAAATTAGTGTATGATAATACAAGTATACATTTTCTTTATCTTCCTGATTCTTAAAGGATGTGTTCTGTTGATTGTTCTATTATGTAACTTCTTTTTTCAGAATCATATTATATATGATAATACAAGCATACATTATCTTTCTGGTTCTTAAAGGATGTTTTATTGTGTTAAGTGTTCTATTATGTACCAACGGGCATTTTGTGACATTTGCACATATTCAGTCCTTGTACAATTCCGAACTTTCAAAAACTTTATCTTTTGGAAGTAATTCGTAACTGATGCTTAAACATAACCAGTTTAACGTAACGTACACTTCGGAACAAGGACACAAGCTCTGCATACCCTAAATACCCTTTACATAACTTAGATATAAGTTTTTGACAAATTGCAAAAGTCTGCCCATTTTCGTATTCAATAAAATCTTGTATTTTATTTATAAGAATGCAAAAATGTCAATCGTTGCACAATTTCGGTCATTTTCGTGTTCGATAAAACGTTGTACGTTATTTGCGAAACGCGTAACTGTACAACCGAACGAACCGACATCCACGATATTTCCGGGCAAAATTCAAGTTACATATGCCTTAACACCTTTATATAACCTAAATATTGGGTTAAAATGAAAAAAAACATGACAATACAAGTCCAGGGGCTAAATCTGCCAAAAGTTGAAAATTCTGCCCCTGCCAGGGCCTTAGGGACCGTAAAGGAAAACCCCATACGGTCCGTAAGGGGTCCCCAGCTCATCAGTTTTGTTGGTAGCTTGTTATTCAAAGCCTTGCACCCCAAGAACTCGAAATTTCCAGCACCTTTCCACCAATTGACAAGTGTTACACCCTCCTTCTGATCATGACACATGTTGGACACATGGATTGATCTTAGGAACTTGAAAACACCATAAATAGCAATCTAAATCTTCATTCAAACTTGCACATTTCATAATTTCTTTCTCCCACTCTGTTGGTGCTTGCTTCCATCTTTTGAAGGCCTCCTAATCTGAGTTATTATAGTGTTCCTCAACACAAGTAAGTATTCTTCCTAGTTCTTTCATTATTTTAGCTATTTTGGGCTAAAAGTCAAACAGTTTGATTTTTTGTTTGACTTTTCGTTCTGACCATAATGGGTTAAGTCAAAGTTCAATTGAACTTTGCAACGTGATCGTAATCACGAAGGTTATAATCCCTTGCAATTGCACCTTCTGGTTACCATGTTTACAAGGTGAAGTGACGAGTCAAAGTTTTGGTCAAAGATGCACATAAGTGCATTTTACGATGAAACTATTTTCGGGTATCAAACTCCAAGTTTTGATACCAAAACAGTTTTCTAACTTAAATTAGACATGTTTCAACATGTTTAACTCGTCGCTTCTAGTTTAGTGCTTTATTAGGGTCGTAAGTCGAGCGGTTTTGACCAGCGATTTGACTTTCGAATCCGGCTCGTTTGGTCTATCTTTCGAGCAAGCGCATTTTAGTAACCATAGTTATATAAGGAATAAACTTCTGAGGTTATACCTTATGGTCACGTCGTTTGGTTAGTTATATGATGAGTCACTTTTGTGTTCTTTTAAATTGACCAAAATACCCTTTTTGCGCATAAGTTGGTTTTAAGCATATGTAACCAAAGTTTTGACACTTAAACTACTTGTTCTTGTTCAATCCACTCTCGTACTTGGATTCCGCACAAGATACGAGTTATACGCAATCAACGGAGCATTCAAGTGCAACGGAATCGATCCTAACACGCACGTTCACAAATCTACTAATAAAAAAGTCCCCTTAACGCCACATGTCACTCTAATTTAACTTTTAATAAACAACAAATCTTATTTATCTTTTAGTATAAGATTCCAATTATTGTCACATGTCACTCTCTTCTTCAACCTTACAATTTAGACTTATATTTTATTCAAAAATACTTTTTTAATCCTCATCCTTACTAATATAATAAATTTAATTTAAATATGTTAATAACCATATTAGGATGCATTATTTAATTACTTTATAAATAAACACAATGTATTATATTAAATATTATCGTAAAATAAAAAAAATACAATGATTAGATCTTTTTTACTAAACCATCCTTATATTAATACTAATCGGAAAAACGCAATAATTAGATTATACCATTTTTACATTTTTATAACTACGTGATCAAGATTATATATAAGTATGATTTACATATTTTTTTTTATTTTACGTGTTTAATACACGGGTTTGTAACACTTATAAATTAAAATATTATTCAATCTAAGTTTTTATATATTTAATCTGTGTAATACACAGGTTTATAAATTAGTGTATGATAATACAAGTATACATTTTCTTTATCTTCCTGATTCTTAAAGGATGTGTTCTGTTGATTGTTCTATTATGTAACTTCTTTTTTCAGAATCATATTATATATGATAATACAAGCATACATTATCTTTCTGGTTCTTAAAGGATGTTTTATTGTGTTAAGTGTTCTATTATGTACCAACGGGCATTTTGTGACATTTGCACATATTCAGTCCTTGTACAATTCCGAACTTTCAAAAACTTTATCTTTTGGAAGTAATTCGTAACTGATGCTTAAACATAACCAGTTTAACGTAACGTACACTTCGGAACAAGGACACAAGCTCTGCATACCCTAAATACCCTTTACATAACTTAGATATAAGTTTTTGACAAATTGCAAAAGTCTGCCCATTTTCGTATTCAATAAAATCTTGTATTTTATTTATAAGAATGCAAAAATGTCAATCGTTGCACAATTTCGGTCATTTTCGTGTTCGATAAAACGTTGTACGTTATTTGCGAAACGCGTAACTGTACAACCGAACGAACCGACATCCACGATATTTCCGGGCAAAATTCAAGTTACATATGCCTTAACACCTTTATATAACCTAAATATTGGGTTAAAATGAAAAAAAACATGACAATACAAGTCCAGGGGCTAAATCTGCCAAAAGTTGAAAATTCTGCCCCTGCCAGGGCCTTAGGGACCGTAAAGGAAAACCCCATACGGTCCGTAAGGGGTCCCCAGCTCATCAGTTTTGTTGGTAGCTTGTTATTCAAAGCCTTGCACCCCAAGAACTCGAAATTTCCAGCACCTTTCCACCAATTGACAAGTGTTACACCCTCCTTCTGATCATGACACATGTTGGACACATGGATTGATCTTAGGAACTTGAAAACACCATAAATAGCAATCTAAATCTTCATTCAAACTTGCACATTTCATAATTTCTTTCTCCCACTCTGTTGGTGCTTGCTTCCATCTTTTGAAGGCCTCCTAATCTGAGTTATTATAGTGTTCCTCAACACAAGTAAGTATTCTTCCTAGTTCTTTCATTATTTTAGCTATTTTGGGCTAAAAGTCAAACAGTTTGATTTTTTGTTTGACTTTTCGTTCTGACCATAATGGGTTAAGTCAAAGTTCAATTGAACTTTGCAACGTGATCGTAATCACGAAGGTTATAATCCCTTGCAATTGCACCTTCTGGTTACCATGTTTACAAGGTGAAGTGACGAGTCAAAGTTTTGGTCAAAGATGCACATAAGTGCATTTTACGATGAAACTATTTTCGGGTATCAAACTCCAAGTTTTGATACCAAAACAGTTTTCTAACTTAAATTAGACATGTTTCAACATGTTTAACCCGTCGCTTCTAGTTTAGTGCTTTATTAGGGTCGTAAGTCGAGCGGTTTTGACCAGCGATTTGACTTTCGAATCCGGCCCGTTTGGTCTATCTTTCGAGCAAGCGCATTTTAGTAACCATAGTTATATAAGGAATAACCTTCTGAGGTTATACCTTATGGTCACGTCGTTTGGTTAGTTATATGACGAGTCACTTTTGTGTTCTTTTAAATTGACCAAAATACCCTTTTTGCGCATAAGTTGGTTTTAAGCATATGTAACCAAAGTTTTGACACTTAAACTACTTGTTCTTGTTCAATCCACTCTCGTACTTGGATTCCGCACAAGATACGAGTTATACGCAATCAACGGAGCATTCAAGTGCAACGGAATCGATCCTAACACGCACGTTCACAAATCTACTAATAAAAAAGTCCCCTTAACGCCACATGTCACTCTAATTTAACTTTTAATAAACAACAAATCTTATTTATCTTTTAGTATAAGATTCCAATTATTGTCACATGTCACTCTCTTCTTCAACCTTACAATTTAGACTTATATTTTATTCAAAAATACTTTTTTAATCCTCATCCTTACTAATATAATAAATTTAATTTAAATATGTTAATAACCATATTAGGATGCATTATTTAATTACTTTATAGATAAACACAATGTATTATATTAAATATTATCGTAAAATAAAAAAAATACAATGATTAGATCTTTTTTACTAAACCATCCTTATATTAATACTAATCGGAAAAACGCAATAATTAGATTATACCATTTTTACATTTTTATAACTACGTGATCAAGATTATATATAAGTATGATTTACATATTTTTTTTTTATTTTACGTGTTTAATACACGGGTTTGTAACACTTATAAATTAAAATATTATTCAATCTAAGTTTTTATATATTTAATCCGTGTAATACACAGGTTTATAAATTAGTGTATGATAATACAAGTATACATTTTCTTTATCTTCCTGATTCTTAAAGGATGTGTTCTGTTGATTGTTCTATTATGTAACTTCTTTTTTCAGAATCATATTATATATGATAATACAAGCATACATTATCTTTCTGGTTCTTAAAGGATGTTTTATTGTGTTAAGTGTTCTATTATGTACCAACGGGCATTTTGTGACATTTGCACATATTCAGTCCTTGTACAATTCCGAACTTTCAAAAACTTTATCTTTTGGAAGTAATTCGTAACTGATGCTTAAACATAACCAGTTTAACGTAACGTACACTTCGGAACAAGGACACAAGCTCTGCATACCCTAAATACCCTTTACATAACTTAGATATAAGTTTTTGACAAATTGCAAAAGTCTGCCCATTTTCGTATTCAATAAAATCTTGTATTTTATTTATAAGAATGCAAAAATGTCAATCGTTGCACAATTTCGGTCATTTTCGTGTTCGATAAAACGTTGTACGTTATTTGCGAAACGCGTAACTGTACAACCGAACGAACCGACATCCACGATATTTCCGGGCAAAATTCAAGTTACATATGCCTTAACACCTTTATATAACCTAAATATTGGGTTAAAATGAAAAAAAACATGACAATACAAGTCCAGGGGCTAAATCTGCCAAAAGTTGAAAATTCTGCCCCTGCCAGGGCCTTAGGGACCGTAAAGGAAAACCCCATACGGTCCGTAAGGGGTCCCCAGCTCATCAGTTTTGTTGGTAGCTTGTTATTCAAAGCCTTGCACCCCAAGAACTCGAAATTTCCAGCACCTTTCCACCAATTGACAAGTGTTACACCCTCCTTCTGATCATGACACATGTTGGACACATGGATTGATCTTAGGAACTTGAAAACACCATAAATAGCAATCTAAATCTTCATTCAAACTTGCACATTTCATAATTTCTTTCTCCCACTCTATTGGTGCTTGCTTCCATCTTTTGAAGGCCTCATAATCTGAGTTATTATAGTGTTCCTCAACACAAGTAAGTATTCTTCCTAGTTCTTTCATTATTTTAGCTATTTTGGGCTAAAAGTCAAACAGTTTGATTTTTTGTTTGACTTTTCGTTCTGACCATAATGGGTTAAGTCAAAGTTCAATTGAACTTTGCAACGTGATCGTAATCACGAAGGTTATAATCCCTTGCAATTGCACCTTCTGGTTACCATGTTTACAAGGTGAAGTGACGAGTCAAAGTTTTGGTCAAAGATGCACATAAGTGCATTTTACGATGAAACTATTTTCGGGTATCAAACTCCAAGTTTTGATACCAAAACAGTTTTCTAACTTAAATTAGACATGTTTCAACATGTTTAACTCGTCGCTTCTAGTTTAGTGCTTTATTAGGGTCGTAAGTCGAGCGGTTTTGACCAGCGATTTGACTTTCGAATCCGGCCCGTTTGGTCTATCTTTCGAGCAAGCGCATTTTAGTAACCATAGTTATATAAGGAATAACCTTATGAGGTTATACCTTATGGTCACGTCGTTTGGTTAGTTATATGATGAGTCACTTTTGTGTTCTTTTAAATTGACCAAAATACCCTTTTTGCGTATAAGTTGGTTTTAAGCATATGTAACCAAAGTTTTGACACTTAAACTATTGTTATAACATAATCAAACTCTTTTTGGCATGTAAGAATCATCATAGGACATATTTGACCATCCGATCTTGTAATTACGCTTATACCCCATTAAAGTAGCATAAACTACTTTAACGAGTCATAACGGGTCAAAAGCACTTAGGATCCTTTCCAAATCAGGATGTTAAGTTTATTAAACCATATCATACGAGTCCCAACACTTTTTTGGTTTGTAAGACTTCATTGTATCCGATCTCCCTTTTAAAGTCTCGACACACTAACATAAGTTATCCGACACATTAGGACCCGTTTGAGCTTTGTTTATTCCATTGATTCGAGGACACTTACACAATCTCAAGTGAGTACATAGTTCCCCTCTTTTATGTTTTCCAAATCTTTTTGGGTGATTCATATGTGCCTATCACTATTTTCATGATTTCGAAACTATATGATTCTATATAGTATATATATAGTACTTTATCCATTAACGATTTGAAACCTTCACCTATAGCTTAAATAATGATTTTCAAAATTTGTAAGACCCTTGTTGGTGCGTATTTGTACTCATGCCTAAAATACATTCATTAACAATGATCAAGGCGATTGGTAGTATGATATAGCGCTATAGGACTTGACACCCCATTCCCGCTTCCTAAGTTTGTTTAGAAGTTTTCTTAGGGAATGTTAGAAACCAAGTTACCCCCAAATAGATTTACCTTCGTGGTAAATCTATAATGTCAGCGAATAAGGTTTGAATGTATTACCAAACGACCACAATGTGTTCATACAAAGTTTTCCAATTAAGTCATATAGTTTATTCTTTGTTGATTCCATAAACCAAAGTATATTTTGATATACCACCAAAGTATAGTTTGATATACTACTGATTCTCTTATTCATGAACTAAATTATATTTTGATATACTACTACCAATTCACTTATTCATAAACCAAAGTATATTTTGATATACTACCAAATCTCTTATTCATAAACCAAAGTATATTTTGATATACTATCAATTCTATTATTTCATAAACCAAAGTATATTTTGATATACTATCAATTCTATTATTTCATAAACCAAAGTATACTTTGATATACTATCAATCCTATTATTTCACACACCAAAGTATATTTTGATATACTATCAATTCTATTATTCAAAACCAAAGTATATTTTGATATACTATCAATTCGATTATTTCAAAACCGAAGTATATTTTGCATATACTACAAATCCTTTTTATCAAAAAACAAAGTATTTTTAGATACCAATTTTTTATCAAGGATTCATGGCTATTTTTGAAATCGTTTAATCTTTTTCTTTTAATATCAAAAGCCATGAATCTTAATCACAAAACCTATGTTACTCACAGGCATTTTTATGCTGACGTTTTATTTTCACATATGTTTCAGGTACTATTATGTGATGATTGTTAACGCATGCTACACATAGGATGGACTTGGGCCTTAGCTTACCTTAAAACTAGAAAGACAATTGTTTGTAATTGTTTGATTGTATAAAAATAATGTAACATATTAATTCAATAAAACAAAAGTTTAAATACGTGCATTAGAAACAAACAAACATTCAAACACCATAACAACTTAAACAAACATTGCAAAGTCATTATTCTAGAAATTTAAGCATAAACATGATGTTTCAAACGAACCTTACATCTAGGATGATCACCAAAGAAATTAGCCTCTCATAACTCAGTGCATCAGCATCACAAAAAGTTTAATGTTCATACGAATTAAAACACAAACCGAATGTTTAGAGATTGTTTAGAACCAAGAACAAGTGCCAAAAATCGCCTAGGAACTGCTCCAAAACCATTCACAATGATTAGGTAATGAAAAGGCACCATCAAATCCCATAAAAGTGGGAGTTACAATTTTCACGTCAGCCTCCACCGTAAGCTACGGTGGGAACCATAGCCTACGGTGGCCAAAACGATGCTACGGTGCTGCTTCGCTGTCTTACGACGACATATTTGTCTTCAGAAGCCACCGTAAGCTACGATGGAGCCCTCTTTCACTTCCTCGTTTTCTTTTTCAACTCCTCATCGCTCCTTTCTCGTGTCCGCCAGGTACATGCTCCCTTCTAAGCACTTTAACATCACTCTTTTATTCCCATTTGTACCTGCAAAGTCAAACGCATTGTAGTTATCCTATTCCAACAATTAAACCAATTAAGTGTGAGATATTTAGTCCGTTTATTGCACTTAAGGGTTGTCCTTATCCCCACACTTAACCGTTGCTTGCCCCCAAGTAACTTGTTCAAGTAAACCACCGTGAGAAACCACGAAATTAACTATACTCACAAAATGATCTAAACAAACCAAGCAAGTAATCGTTATCTTTTACCAACTTCTCATAGCAACCCACACACAAACCCCTCACAATAACACTCCTCTCGGTGAACAATGATAACTAGAAAAAGTGTGCTAGAAAACACTCAACGCAAATGTGTGATCGGGCAATAACAAGCTTGTGCATAAATCGAACCTTCGCCAAGATAAATGCTTAAACATGCATGCAAATCAAAAGGCCTTAAAAGGTTGTAACAAGGCTAGGTGTGTGGGTATGGAACGAGGGAATATGTGTAAAGTAGCTCAATGATCCGACCCGGTCCTATTATTACATCTAAACAAACACGACTAACTAACTACGAACACTTGCATATTTTTTTTCTTTTCATTTTCTTTCAAACTGCCTCAACATTTATTCTCATTATTTTTCATTGCTTTTTCTGTTTTTTTTACAAACATTACATAACAAACACACTAATAAACAATGTTAATACTAATAGACTGGGTCAAATAAGGGTGAACTTTTTAGGGGACTAGGCATGGGTTAACAAACGATTGGCTTAAAGCTCAAAATGACTACTAAAAGTCCAAACCCCCGCCCCTCTCGCTACCAAGCTCATATATATAATGTATGAGGTCCAACCCCCCAAAACCCACACTCGCACACACTAAGACGAGGCTACCTAAATGCCTTTATCACCTTCACAAACATTCTAAGCTATGGCCTCGAAACGCATCTAATGCACAAATTCTAATGCAACCCAGGCCTGTCGTTTTAATTCGTATGAACATTAAACTTTTTGTGATGCTGATGCACCGATTTATGAGAGGCTAATTTCGTTGGTGATCATCCTAGATGTAAGGTTTGTTTGAAACACTATGTTTATGCTTGAATTTCTAGAATAATGACTTTGCAATGTTTTTTTAAGTTGTTATGGTGTTTGAATCGTTGGTGATCATCCTAGATGTAAGGTTCGTTTGAAACACTATGTTTATGCTTGAATTTCTAGAATAATGAATATGCCGTCGTAAGACAGCGAAGCAGCACCGTAGCATCTTTTTGGCCACCGTAGGCTACGGTTCCCACCGTAGCTTACGGTGGAGGCTGATGTGAAAATTGTAACTCCCACTTTTATGGGATTTGATGGTGCCTTTTCATTACCTAATCATTATGGACGGTTTTGGAGCAGTTCCTAGGCGATTTTTGGCACTTGTTCTTGGTTCTAAACAATCTCTAAACATTCGGTTTGTGTTTTAATTCGTATGAACATTAAACTTTTTATGATGTTGATGCACCGAGTCTTCAAGGGTGTGGATCGTGCGCTCAGTCTGACCGTCGTTCTGGGGATGGAATGCGGTACTGAGATTAAGAGTCGTACCAATAGCGGATTGGAATGTCTCCTAGAGGCGCGAGGTAAAACGACCATCGCGGTCAGAGATGATGTCACGAGGCATCCTGAGTCGACAAATTACTTTGTCGGTATAGATTCGTGCTAATCGTTCTACCTTGAAGTCTTCTCGTATCGGTAAGAAGTGAGCGGATTTCATAAGACGATCAATGATAACCCCAATGATATCGTGACCTGATGGTGTGCGAGGGAGTTTCGTAATGAAATCCATAGCTATACTATCCCATTTCCACATCGGGATCTCGGGTTGTTCGAGTAAGCCAGAGGATCGTTGGTGTTCGGTGTTAACTTTCGAGCAAGTTAGGCATTTCAAAACGTAGAGAGCGATATCCTTCTTCATTCCCGGCCACCAATACCTGGCACGGAGGTCCTGGTACATCTTGTCGGCACCGGGGTGAATGGAATATCGATATTTGTGGGCTTCAGTCAGCAAAATCTCTCAGAGATTATTGCGACTGGGGATCCAAACACGGTCGAGATAGTGAAAAATACCATTTGGTTTATTCACTAGTTGATTTTCGGTTCTGCATATTCTTTCTTCCTTCAAAGTGTTCTCGAGAAAACAAGCGTGTTGAGCGTCGCGAATGAGGGCTTCGAGGTTGTGTTGGGCATGGACATTACGGACACTATGTAAATAGCTTCGTCGGCTAAGAGCGTCAGCAACGACGTTTACCTTGCCTGGGTGGTAGCGTATCTCGCAATCATAATCGTTGAGAAGTTCAACCCATCTGCGTTGGCGCATATTCAGTTCCATCTGGTTTAAGATATGTTGTAGGCTCTTATGGTTGGTGAAGACCGTACACTTGGTATCATACAGGTAGTGTCGCCATATCTTTAACGCAAAAACAACTGCACCGAGTTCGAGATCGTGGGTTGTGTAGTTCTTCTCGTGGACCTTGAGTTGTCGAGACGCATACGCGATAACCTTGTCTCGTTGCATAAGAACACAACCAAGACCTAGGTTAGAGGCATCGCAATAAACAACTAAGTCGTCGTTTCTGTTGGGAAGCGCGAGTACGGGAGCGTTGCAAAGCATACGCTTGAGAGTTTGAAAGGCATCATCTTGTTCGGTTCCCCAAACAAAAGCCTTGTCTTTATGCGTTAAGGCAGTGAGAGGAATGGTGATTTTGGAGAAATCAGCGATAAATCGATGGTAATATCCTGCCGAACTGAGAAAAGGGCAAACTTCGGAAGGAGTTTTCGGTGTAATCTAACTCTTAACTGCTTCAATCTTCGCGGGATCGACGTGAATTCCTTGACTATTAACGATATGACCGAGAAATTGAACCTCCTCGAGCCAAAATTCACACTTGGAGAATTTGGCATAGAGGCGATTTCCTTGAAGAAGTTCGAGAACTAAACGAAGATGTTGTGCGTGTTCGGCTCTCGAATTCGAGTAGATAAGGATATCGTCGATAAACACCATAACGAAAAAATCCAAGAAGGGTTTACACACACGGTTCATCAAATCCATGAAGACCGCGGGTGCGTTGGTGAGACCAAAAGGCATAACCACGAATTCGTAATGGCCATAGCAAGTACGGAAAACGATTTTCAGAATATCCTGCTCTTGAATACGTAGTTGATGATAACCGGAATGTAGATCGATCTTAGAGAAACAGGTAGCGCCTTGGAGTTGATCAAATAAGTCGTTGATTCAGGGTAGAGGGTAGCGATTCTTGATTGTAAGCTTGTTGAGTTCCCTATAATCAACGCACATTTGGAACGATCCATCCTTCTTTTTCACGAAAAGAACAGGTGTGCCCCAAGGTGATGTGCTACGACGTGTGAAGCCTTTATCAAGTAATTCCTGAAGTTAGCTAGAGAGTTCACGCATTTCAGACGGTGCGAGATGATAAGGGGCTTTAGCGACAGGGTTAGCACCAGGGATAAGGTCGAT
The DNA here is from genome assembly GCA_030545235.1 of Helianthus tuberosus. NCBI lineage: Eukaryota > Viridiplantae > Streptophyta > Magnoliopsida > Asterales > Asteraceae > Helianthus > Helianthus tuberosus. The sequence continues at coordinate 101,620,785 of CM060389.1, forward strand.
ACGAAATTCGATATCTCGGGTAGGGGGTGGATCGGGTAAATCGTCAGGAAAGACATTAGGAAAATCACGAACCACAAGTACCTTTTCCATCGGTTTCTTTCCTCCTCCGCAACTACAATATGGGCTAAGAAAGCCAAGTATTCCTTGTGGAGATACTTGCTTGCCTGAATACAAGACATAAGTTTCAGTTCTTTCGAGGATACTTCGCCATAAACACATAATTGGTCACCATTTGAGAGGGAGAAACGGATCATCTATTCAAAACAAACGACTTTGGCTCGATTTTCACGAAGAAAGTCCATGCCTACTATGACATCGAAACTACCAAGTTGCATAGGTATAAGATCGATCGGGAAAACGTGATTGTTGAGTGTAAGGGTACAATCACGAAGAACAGAACTGACGGTGACGGTTCTTCCGGTGGCAATTTCCATGTCGAAGGTCGTTGGGAGGTTAACGCGTTTATTTTTTAGGAGCTTTTCGAATTCAAACGACACAAAACAGTTATCGGCTCTAGTATCAAATAAGCAAGAAGCATAAACACCGTTAACAAGGAACATACCATTGACAACATTGTTGTCAGTCTGAGCCTGGTGGACGTTGATGTTGAAGGTTCTTTCACGGGTTGCTTGTTGTGGCTGCTGCTGCTGAGGCTGCTGTTGCTGCTACGACGGCGGTTGTTGTTGCGGTTCTTGTTTCACAACTCGTAGCGGGCAGACATTTGCAAAGTGATTAGGATCACCACAAGTGTAGTAGGTTCGAGCATTAGCAACTGGCGCTGGAACTGCTGGGTTACCCTGAAGAGCAAGGGGTTGAGCTGGCGGTGCTGGAGGAGCTTGAGCAGCATGCTGGCGGGGGCCTGAATGGCAGTGAGCAGTGAAATGCCTATAGATGTTGCAGTTTGCACAGAAACGGCAGTTCATCCCTGTAGGGTGATGATAAGTGCAAGTTAGGCACAGAGGGTGGATACCAGTGTACGCACGCTTGGCAGGTGGTGCATTGGTAACAGCAACTTGACGATTCTGGTTGTTGGGCTGTACGGGGACGGCGTTGAGTGGAGCGGTTGTAGTAGCATAGTTCTTGTTGTTGTTCTTTCGCTTGCGGCTCTGGCGTGAAGACTTTGAACCTTGAGATGCTGCATTGTCGGTGTTAGGAGCTGCGGTTGCTTGATTGAGACTCTTGGTTGAGGTTTTGAAAGCTCCAGCCAAGACTCGTTTATCGTTGATCTCGGCTGTGAGTTGGTAGGTTTCCTCAATAGTAGCAGGTTTTGCTGCCTGAACAAAATCAGCTACATAGTCGGGGAGAGCTCGAATGTACTTCTTGATTGTCTTATCAAACGTGTCCACCTGACTAGGACAGATGATACTCAGCTGCTTGAAACGAGCGGTGAGACCAGCGTTGTCACCTCCTTCCTGCTTGATATGCCAAAATTCATTCTCCAGCTTTTGAACCTCGTGAAGAGGACAGAACTCCTGCATCATAAGCTCCCTGAGCTCTTCCTAAGAGAGACCATAAGCTGCATCATTCTCGCGCCTGTTGCGCTCAGTGGTACACCAATCCAGCGCCTTGGACTGGAAGACTCCAGTAGCATTCACAGTGCGGAGATTTTCTAGGCATCCGCTTTGCCTGAAGGTGACCTCGATTGAGTCAAACCACTGGAACATAGCATTAGGCCCGTCTTCGCCTGTGAAGCTTGCAGGACCGCAGGCTTTGAATTTTTTGAAGCTGAAAGGAGTTCTAGGCGTGTCGCTTGTCAGACCTTGGCCATTTCCTTGGCCACAAGTGAAGCGATACGCTTGTCAGCTTTGTTCCTCTGAACATTTCGGCAAGTGTGAGAACCGAGAGAAGACATTGTCAAGTGCAGGTTCTGCAACAGACATTATCCCAAAGGGATTTAGACGAGATTTAATTATATCAGGTTTTTTTGGAAAGTTTAGCGTTTTACAACCTATATTATTACTATTATTATTATTACTCAATAAAGTTCAGTAACACATCAAGCACATAGGCACTTAGTCACGTAGGCACAGAAACCACATAGGCATGTATACACATAAGCACGTATGAGCACATAATTCACATATTTTGCACGCATTCACCTACATTTTTGCACATATTCACCTATCTTTCAAGGTCGCGTAGCGCGTTCGAGAGTTGCGAGCGATAGCGAGTAGCGTAAGCGACTACTTGAACGTACAAAGTTCTTAGTTTGTTTACGATTAGTTAACGTTTTAGATTGTGAGAGTGGCGTGATGTTGAGCTTCATAATGCAGCAGGAAGCGAAAAGTGATAAAGTGTAAATTCTCCAAAATCGAAACATATAAAAACATAAAATCGATGATGCGTAAAATCAGCGATTACAGGCTTAAATCGAAAACAGAGTGTCCTGGGTGTTAGACGTCGACTACCCATAGTGATTCGATTATTCCCAACGAGTTTGAGTACGCGCTTTGGCCTAATAGACTGTGCTCTCACCGAAACATGGCAAACGACACTCATCCTTCTAGTTACTACGTGACTCGAGTCACTGGAACTGTCACACCCCCAAAAATACCCACGCGGAAACCCCCACGAGGCATGTGACGTACCAGGATCTAGCCACCAATCACATTGAACTCATACAAGATTTTAAATAAAACTTCCATTAATTAATATAAAGTGTTACAAACAGTAATTACAAATCATCGTATTCAGCGGAAGCATAAATCATTAGTCAAGTGTTTCATAAACCATATGTATAATAACCATTAGACTCGTCTCGTGATTTCCTTGTATCTCGACCCATGACCACTCCAGCTTCCCCAGACAGCAAGTTCCATATCCACACATACCTATAACCTGCGAGCATGCACACACATGTATCAGACAACGCTAGTGAGTTCATAGTTTTACGAAAACGTTAGTTACCAAGTGTTTTAGTTCCGTTCATTGATTGCAATGTTGATAATACCTCGGATACAAGACGGCTCCTGATTTATGTTTTGCCCATTCCCCAGTGCTCCTATCAAAGCACTGGGCATGACTTGGTCATTAGTTCACACCCGTCCTCTCCGGTACGGGGTGAGGGTGCCAAACGTTAGTAGCGCTACCAACTAATACCCCGTTACCTCTCTGGTAACAAAAAGATGGGACTTAAAGGTGATAGGACGAGTGTATTATCCAACATACCAGATTTTACCCACGAGACGTATTCCTCTCAGGAATACCCATGATTTACCCAAAAACACCTATCCCTCTCAGGGATACCCAATGACTGTCCCAACCACCGGGACGCATGCTCAAGAGGAATGAACTCACCTTAGATTGCTCGGTTTGTTATGTACTTCTACGCGTTAAATGTTAAATCTGTTACACGCGACCTAATGTATAGTAAACGTAAGTACACATATGTGGGGTCATGCACTACCCTAGGGTTTCAAAACAACTCTAGGTTTAAGTAAACCAAATTAACAAGTTGTCACACAATAGCACAAGAAAATAGTAACCATGTCCATAGAGTATCAATTCACATAACAGTAATATGCACCTAACCTATGTATACTCAAATCACACGCTGCTTATACATAATGCCCACATCAAATCGGCCCAAGTTGCATGACTATCTAAATTAGGTTAGCCGTGTAACCCGGTTCCTTATGACCCGTCAACAAAGACGTGCGAGCCCAGGTATAACGTGCCATCAACAAGAGGTGTACGTGTGTGTGTATAGCTCATCGGAGCCCAGCCCAAATCAAACCTGGATGTTTCCTCTTTTCTTGAGCAGCCCAGTTACTATACAAGGTCCAATCACAATGTAGGTTATTCGTTTAACACTTTAGCCCAAACAGATTTGCTTGTTATTATTATTAGTCCAATTTCCCAATTTGCCACAACCATCCTAACCCATATTCAATTTAATCTAAACTCACAATCATCATTAAACAACCTTAAAGTCATAAGCTAATACTTGTTATACATTATTGTTACGTTGCACATGCACAGTTTCTTCATATTATTATAACAACCCATCTATACTACCTACACCTTACACATTCCATGTATGAACATAACACACCATCATCATCGGTTCATTACTAAAATTCATTAACCAACCCTTAGTGCTTATGTATATGTTCATGACCCTAACAGATTACAACTCATATATACACATCATCGAATACCCAAAAGACAAACAAGACTAATAATAATTCAACCCTAACAATTCTTTGTTGATTTAGCTAATTCATGCAACTCTATCATGCACAAGATTCTCATAACCTAAATCACGTTACAAACCACTAATCGTATCAATCATATACCATACAATCACACCCTGCCGTTAAGGTTATTCCTCGCGTTGATTTGTGACACAAAATAGTTCAGATTATACACACATAAGCTCGACAGAAAAAAAATGCATGAATCCATAACGAATATCCTAACCCTTATTGAGACGCAAAAGAGGATGCTAGGACCTAGGCAGTGGCTTCAATCGAAGGGAAAAGGAGACTGCCAATGCTTCCAAGAACGAAGGGAGTGCTAGGGTCTTGCAAAGCTTTGCAAATAAAATATATACGTATACCCCTAGTGCATATATGCGTGATACCCAAGTGAGTTTGGGTCCGGTTGGGTTTAAGAGTATTGGGCCCGAATTTTGGGCTTTGAGGGAAAGTACAAGCGAGTTAAATGTGGGAGTTCTATTCCGGCCCAAATGGGTGCGTGTGAGTGTTAAGCAGGTCAAATTGTGTCAAGTAACTTGCGGCCCAAATAAGTTAGTTTTCTAAGTTAGTTAAACGAAACATAAAAGCGTTTAACGGTTCTTGTACAGTTACTCAGTCAAACACACGTAACATACTCAATCACGTTTTACATTTAGCAAGCATATTACATACACGAGTGTTTAATAATTTTTATCATCGTAAGGAACATGAAAGAGAAATAATAAGAAACAGGATCACGTGACTAAGAGACACTGACCTTGAAAGTTTGGGTTGTCACATCATCCCCAACTTGAAAGAAATTTTGTCCCGAAATTTGATAAGCAGTCCAAAACAGCACGGTGTTAGATCAGGATGACTGTGGATTTTTCCTCGGTGCCACATCATCCCCAACTTGAAAGGAATTTCATCCCGAAATTCGCCAATGATATTAGAAGTTGATACAACCGTTTGAACAACTGAGGATACTAGAGCTTACTCCGATCATCATGTTCCCACGTGAACTCCGGTCCATGTCTTGAGTTCCAACGAACTCTCACGATTGGAATTCAACTATGATAACGAATCTTGACGTCCTGGTCCATGATTTCAGTAAATTCCTCAACAACTGCAACTTGTTATTACCCTCAGACTCTAATAAGGGTATCACAAGAGTTTCATCGGACAAACACTGCCTTAGATTCAAGACATAAATGATATCATGCACGTTACCTAATTTGTCGGGAAACTCGAGTTTGTAGGCGGCGTGACCGATTCTTTTCGGAATTCTGAATAAGTCAACGTAACGTAAATTAAGCTTGCCACTCTTCCTAAGCGTACCACACCCTCCCAGGGTGAGATTTTCAACGTGATACGACCGCCTACAACGAACTCCCAGTGTTTCCTAAGCTTATCATCCTTCCTGACGGTCACTCTCTGGCGCCAAACGATTTCTGATCCAAGCAATCTTCCTAAGAGTTTCGAGTACAAGTCCTAGACCTGTGATTAGGTTGTCACCCACCCTAATCCAACAAGGAGTTTAACGTTAGTGCTCATGCAATGTCTCAAACAGAGCTGTCTGAATACTAGAATGGTAGCTGCTATGGTAGAACTCGGCCAAAGGTATGTGTCCTTTCAAATTTTCACTAAGTCAAACACACACATGCTCGCAGCATGTCTTCGAGTGTCGGGGGGTTCGCTGACTCTGACCATTTGTCATGTGGTGACAAGTAATGCTCATACCTGGACATGAGCCGAGAGTGTTGTGTAGTTCCTGTCATAAATCAGGTATAGATCAAAATCAGAGATAACAGGAGTTGACACCTCGTGCCTAAAAGCCTCCTCTCTTAGAGGAATATTCACAAGCTGTGAAGACTCGTCAGTTTCCTTGATTGCAAGAGAGTGTATTGGTTACATGGGACAATCAACGATCACTCAGGTGATATCGGTTCCGTTCTAAGATTTAGGTAGGCCAGTGACAACATCCATGGCTGTCTGTTCCAATCTCCAAATAGGTGTTTCTGATTACTGACACAAACCAGAAGGTTTCTGATGTTCCACCTTGACTTTCGCACAAGTCAAACGTCGTTCACATGCTTCGCTGTGTAGGCCTTCAAGTCCAGTCGCCAGTACAAGATTCTTAAATCCTAATATATTCCATCAAAATCCAGATGGCTAGAATATCAAGGCTGATGTGCTTCGCTCAACACAAGTTCCCTAACGTTTCCATATAATGAGATCCGCATTCGTTCCATGAGGTAGCGAATATCGTCCGACCTGCCGAAGGTTGCTTCTCCATGCCCCGCACGGGTTCAACTTGAAAATCCTCTTCCTTCAGTTCTCCAGTTTGAACAGAGCGAGTCCGATCATGTAAGTTAGAGTCGATAGTAAACTACAAAGCTCGGGCACGTTCAAGTTTCACAGTCGTATTCATTCAAAAGTTTCATCCAGCGATGCGACTACATGTTTAGTCCCCCCGAAACAGGGGTACACGGAAGGCCCTTGTGATCGGTCTAAGTAGTGCATTTGGTACCATCCAAGTAATGCCTCCAGCTCAAATCCGAGATTGTAGCTTCCACCCCAGGTCGTGAGTCATGCAATTTGTGACAACCCGCACTAAACCAGGTATCCGTACAACTTAATTAATGATTAATTACTGCTTAATTACTGTGCTTGTTGAAACTAGCTGATAAACTGCTACCTGCATACTGATACATGCACTTACTTGCATCATACTTTATTTGCTGTCACTACATTATTTACATACTGGACCCTAGTGACAAACATGATGCACAAAAAGCACAGTAGCACTAAACGGATACACAGTGAACATGCTGATATAACCAGCATCAGGCAGACACTGCCTCTAAGGCCTGTTAAGAGCCTCAAATATTTTGGCTACACTGGTAGTGAGTGTAGGGATATAAGGGTTGTGGTACTGCGTCTCTAGGAATAAGATACACTGATTCGGATGTGCCTAAAACGTACTTTAAGTACCAAACACAGCACTTTAATAATTAATCCAGCTTCTAGCTGACTAGTAAAGTGCCAGAACATGAGAAAATAACACTAGACACTTTCTAAAGTGTCGGGAAAACAAATTGTGTCACTAAAAATGTTAATAACGACACTTTAAAGCTTTTGTAACGCTTTAACGGATTACTATCCAACCGGACACCCGGACTTTACCTGGAACATGAAAATATTACTATTTTCACTAATTATAATTTTCTGAGCCAGTTAGGGTCCCTGATCACCCTAACACCCGTCATAACACGCTATATATTACTAACAAGGTTAAATATTTAACTAACCTACTTAACACCACCACCACCCTAACTAACCTAGTTTGGATCGAACTAACCCCCCCCCCCCCCCCCCATTCCCTAACCGTCCCCTTGTGTGGGGGACATGTTTGTACAACCAAGATTATCATAATCTAGATTTGTCTAATATCAATGGGACATAATACCCATTGGGTAATAACATCTAATTAGTCTATAAATAACAACACTTAACCACATGAGATAATCACCATTACTTAACACCACACTTCACTCTCTCTCTTGCCCTCCCACTCTCGGCCGAACTCCTCACACACACCCACCATATTTTCGGCTCTTGATCACTACATTCCAAGATCATACACGCGTTAAGGATCACGTATTAGGAGCCTCGGAGCAAGCGGAACACGAAGGACCTCTACCGTTAGCTTTTATCCACCACTTTTTCGTCAGGATTCTTCCCTAGCCTTGAGCTAGAGGTATAACACTTAAAACTTGTTTTTAAGCTTATCTAAGGTGGTTAAAAGGAATATTGTCGGTTAAATATCGATAACATACATTTTGAAGCTTTAAAGTCTACTAAAAATGTGAAAAGTGGTGGTTAATAGCTCATAACTTGTGTAAAAGTTGTAGTATTTGGGATTTGTGATTTTTGAGACCCGATCTATGATGTGGTAGCTCGGATCACCGTTTAACCCGACTTTGTAAGATCATGGATCTTCACATAAGCTCGTTTTTGTTTAACACGAGGGTTAAAAAGTGAAACTCTACCACACAAGATACATGAACTTGTGTAGAAGTATGTTACTTGTGTAAAAGTGATTTAACCGGTACAATGGTGTTTAAAACTAGCGGATCTACGTATCTGCAAGTGGTATTTTTGAAGAACCACACATTAAAGAAACCATGTATTTTAAAGAAAGGATCTTACACTAACAAATGTGATACTTTTATAAACCACAAGTGTGTGAACACTTGTGAAACGAAAAGATTCGACAAATAACTATTTTTGGGAAAAATGACTAGAAGTTGTAAAGACGGATTTCTCTAAACACGGGGTTTTTACGAGGTCAAAGTTACTTTATATAAAGATCTACATATATAAAGGGGATTTACACTATAGATACGGAAAAACTGCAAGTTCATGCGATTATGCGATTTACATACTTATCGACTAGTTTGATGTGTCGGAAATTGTTTGTTTGAATAAAGAAGTTGTTGAATTGATTTGTTAAAAGAAAATGATACGCTTAAAAGCGTGGCCACCTCCAGTTACAGAGGAAACTCTGGCGAAATTTTCTAAAAACCTAACACTTAGGCTTATTTACACAACAAGTGTTAGAACTACTTTTGGACATATTTCGAAACATAAATTTCGCCAGCACTATATTTTACTAAATATTCGGAGGTGGGATTTTCACAAAGACTAACGTGATAAATATATTTGTCACAACACTGTTTATGATTATTTTGTGAAAATACATAAATATTATTTTAGAGTAAAAATAATATTTACAAGCGTTAATGATTCCAAAACTTTGCGAACGCTTCCACATTAACATATAAGTTACACCGGTAATTACATTACCACACGATTATTAAAACGTAACTTACGCACATGTATTGTATCCCCCATCCTTGGGAAGAAGTATAACTACCAAGTGTATACAGAACATAAACACGAAATAGTTGTCTAACTATTTCCCAAAGACATAAACTGTAAAGCTAAGGCACGGCCGTCCGTCTAATAGAATTAGCACTTGTAGGTCGTTGCACAGCTTACTGTATTGGAGACACTTGGTAGAGACGCGCATTCACTGTGAGTTCATGTCCCCCTTTTCTCTAACTGTTTTCAGTTTTCTTAACTGCGGGGGTGAAATACATGTTACTTTGTTTACAAGTACTTTATACACGGTATGATTTACGTAAGGAGGTTTAGATCATGTGAATGGGTAGTTAGAACACCGAGGGACTCGAGCGGTAGATCTATCTGGGTGTAGCGAGCCCAGCTCTAGGCCCAACAGAACGGACCTCTCGGAGGACCAACAGAACGGACCTGGAGTGACTTGGTACCCAACGCAAAAATCGGCTAGGGTTGTGTCTACCTACTTGCATTTCACAACATGCTAATGGCCTTGCAAACCATTGGTGATCACAAGTCCTCTTACACTGCTACATACCAGGAAACTTTTATACTTACAAGTGTTTTACTTACTCACTTGCACATGAACTCGCTCAACATTATTGTTGATTTTTTTCAACTCACATGTATTTCAGGAAATTAAACGGATCTGGCACGGTATGGAACGTTTTCCGCTGCACTTGTCATGAAGTCATCAGGGTTTAGGGGATGTGTCTCTTACCTGGACAAGACACAATCCTTAAACCACGTTTATGTTATGTTATAAGTTGTAATGTCTACTGAGCAAGGTTATGGTTGTTGGTTAAAACAATGGTACTGTATTTTGTTTTCAAAACTTAATGGATGACTTGCATGGTTTTTAATTCATATAGCTTTGTTATGATTAAGCTATGGTATTAAGAAGTCACACCAAAACTAACCACGCTTCCGCAAAGCCAGGGTGTGACAGCTTGGTATCAGAGCTCTGATCATAGCGAACTAGGATTCTTTCTCGAGTCTAGACTATGATCACTAGGGCTCTCACGAAAACATTTTTCTGCATACCACTTAAGTCCAGATCCAAAACTTTTTACAAACAAATGTTGAGCACATTTTATTAATTATAGGCTCAGCTTGGAGGGCTGAGGATCGGTCTGGAGGATCGAGGTGATCGAAGTAGTTGAGCACGTTGGTTTGTTATAAGGCTCGGTCTGGAGGATCGAGGTTTGGTCTAGGTGACCAAGGTAGTGGTCTAGCAAGGCTAGGAAGAGTAGGCTCAGTCATGACGACTGAGGAGCGATCTAAGTGGTCAAGGTGGAGGATAGAGCAGTCTTGTAGACTGGATGATATTGGCTAGTAAGACTAGGAGAATTACGTGATACCTTACTTGGTGACTTATGTGATTACTTGATTTATGATTGACTATTTGTGCATGTTTGTGTATATGTTACAGACACATGGATTCTGCAGACACTGGTGGTTCAGGCACCACAGGCCCGAGGCCTATCGTTTCAGACGACATTGAGTCATCGGAGCACGAGGTTTATACGTCCGACTTCACCAGCACAGATGAGGACGATTTCCAACCCTTTGCACTACCTGACGGTGCTGGCGAGCTCGCAGATGGTCCTATCGCCGGGGATCTACCACTGGCATTGATCCCTGCTCCTATACCGCTGGCTGCGTACCCAGCTTACGATTTACCCATCGACGATGAGGAGGATGATGTCGATATGTTTGATGAGGAGCCTTTCGAGGAGGATGCTCAGGGCGAGGCCCTTCCTGCCGCCGATCCCTTGTTGATCGCAGACGCTCCCGCCGCGGAGTCACCTGCTCACTCCCCAGTCACGGACTCCTTTGAGTCTGTGGCCTCTGTACCCACACATGTCCAGAGTGCGCAGCACTTCTCTCATGGATCAGATCCTGATCAGGCATCTTCTGTTGCCCCTATCCCCAGTTTCGCTTTTGACCATGATGATGAGGGGGATTCCGACCCTATGTTTCCCCCGGGATTCGACCCTGATCGTGACATAGAGTTTGTTCCGATGGACCAGTTTATGGAGGATCCAGCCGACCCTGTTGACCCAGTGGATCCTATTGACCCAGATTTTGAGTTTGAGATGGCTTTTGATGACTTCGAGCCTGCCGTTGCTCCTGAGCAGGCAGCCGCTCTAGACCCTATACCCGAGCATGACCCAGTACATGCTGATATCCCTTTTGAGCCTGTTGTTGCTGATCTCCCTGTAGATGTTCCTGTGATTGAGGGCGATCATGTTGCTGTTGATCCTGTCGTTCCTTTACCCGTTGGTGATATACCTGCTGACCATCCTATAGAGCACCTTGCACCCATTCACCCTGTTGTTGCTCCCTTACTTGATCCCGTCCCACTAGAGCCCGGACATGCACTGTTCGCGGCACATATGGATCCACCGGATGAGTCCGCACAGCACGGTTGGATACCGGCTGATGAGGATGTTCCACTTTTTGCTCCACAGATTCCTGTTGCACCACATATTGACTTTTCATTTCAGGTTCCTATGTTTGTACCTCCAGCAGGGCCTGGAGAGGGTTCTTCAGCTCACCCTGATGGGCATGTACCGATGCCTATCCCTTTCATGCCTCAGACGTCATCTGTTCCACCCGCTGTTGCTCCATTTCGCGTGGAACCTTTCGACCCCACTAGCGAGCCATTTCTTTGGGCACCTGACTCTGGCATGCCACCTACTGACCCCTACCATGCTTTTCACAGGGGATACACTATCGAGGACGTCTTGATGTCCTTTGTCGCACAGCACGAGTCCCACACACAGCGTATTCAGGAGCTCGAGAGAGCTCGGCTGTCATGTCAGTGTCATGGTCAGACACACTCCCCTCTACAGCCGTTTCGACCATTACCTCCAGATATTGCTGCCCGCCTCTTTACGTTAGAGCAGCAGATTGCTTCTATTATCCGTACTCAGCGAGCCCAGGAGGAGGACTGGCTCCAGTTGCGTCGGTTGTTTTATACTCACTTTCCCCCTCCTCCACCACCATCTGCGTAGAGCTCACCAGTTACTGATTAGGTAGACGAGGATGAGAAGACAGCGATTGTTGGATTGCACAGCATTTTGGAGACCACTTTATGACTTTGACTTTTGTTGACATGTACTTGATGTTGTATTTGACACTGATTTGTTGTGATTTTTGGACAGGGGTGATGTAGCCCCTAGTTGATGGATGATTGTATGACACTATGATGTACTGATACACTTACTCTGTGGTCTTGATGTATGACAATCGCAGTATTCTCATCATATCTGTTTCGCTTGATTACTTATTTGCATTGTTATGTTATGAGATGTGGATGATTGATATATGTGATGTATTGATGACATGAGATATTATGTGTTATTACTATTACTATTATAGTAAGACGTACGTACTATAACATGGGATTTTTACTATGGCCTGACCAATGTGAACACATCTTTTAGAAGATGCCGCCAAAACGCCCAACGCCAATGCCTACTAATGAGGCAGAGCTACAGCAAGTCATTGCAGCTGCCATAGCACAGTACGCAGCATCTCAGCCAGGAGCGAGCGGAAGTGTTAACCAGGGCAACAACAATCCACCTCACGGTAATACCAAGCCATTTGGACCTACCATGAACTAGTTGGAGATTTTAGCGATGATGCTAATGCCAATCACATGTTTTAACATACGTGCAGGATGCACCTACAAGCAGTTCTTAGACTGCAAACCAGTTAACTTCGATGGCACAGGAGGTGCAGTTGCCTTTACCCGCTGGGCTGAGAAAACCGATTCTGTTTTACGCATGAGCAAGTGTGCAGAGGATTAGCAAGTCACATACATTTCAGGGCTGTTTCTAGATGGAGCCCTATCCTGGTGGAACCTACAAGTACAAACACTAGGCGAAGCTGCCGCCTACGCCCTGACTTGGGCCGAATTGAAAGAACTGATGCGCAAAAAGTACTGTTCACGCGCAGAAATTCAAAGGTTGGAGACTGAATTTTGGCACTTAAAGATGGACGGTCCAAAGGTTGCAGAATACGTCCAGAGGTTTCACGACTTATCTCAAGTGGTTCCTTACATGGTTACGCCAGAATACAAGCGAATCGAGCACTTCATTTGGAGTTTGGCTCCCCAAATAATAAGCATGGTAACCTCCTCCAAACCAGCAACTATCACTGAAGCCATCGATTTGAGCGTGGCTCTCACCGAGGAGGCGATTCGTCTAAACAGGTTTGGTGATGTTAAGGCAAAGGAGAAAGAGACTCATGTTGAGTCGTCAGGAAGTAACAAAAGAAAGTTTTCGAACTTCAAACAAGGTGTTAGCGGTGATGTTAAGAGAGGAGCCCCAAGCACGCCAGCTCAGGGTACAGCTGGCAGTGGAAGGAAAGGAAGGGGATATATGGGCACCCAGCCCAAGTGTAATGCCTGCCAGCGTCACCATTCCGGTCAATGTGGGCTAAAAACATGTGAAGCATGTGGGAAACGTGGTCACTCGAAGGATACTTGTTGGGTCCCTGCCGGCCGCGGAGGCCAGGGAGGATATGGAAATAGGAATGATAACCGTGGTGGAAACGGAAACCGCCCACAAGGAAACTACGGGGGTAACAGAAATCAAGGCAACAATGCTAACCAAGCGGGCGCGGTGAATCGTAATCCGGGGAATGATCAAGCTGGTGGAAACGGACAGAGGCTCGGATGTTATAACTGCTGGGAAATCGGGCATTTTAAGAAGAATTGCCCAACACTGAATCAAGCCCGTGGTAGAGTGTTCCAACTCGAAGCTAGGGAAGCACGCCAGGATCCAAATGTTGTTACTGGTACGTTCCCTATCAATCAACGCTATGCATCCGTTTTATTTGATACTGGTGCCGATTATAGCTTCGTATCGCTAGAATTTAAGAATATGCTTGGGTTAGCCGCTAATAAGTTAGACATTCCCTACTCGATCGAATTGGCTAATGGAAAGTTAGTTGAAGCCGACGAAGTAATCAGAGGCTGTGTTATAGAATTGGGAGAACGTGAGTTTACTTTGGATCTACTACCAGTTCAGTTGGGAAGCTTCGACGTGGTGGTAGGAATGGATTGGTTATCAGGCAACAAGGCTGAGATAGTATGTCACGAGAAAGTTGTTCGTATCCCAACTGATGATGGTGAGACAATTGTGGTTCACGGAGAGAAGCGTGACACGCCGCTAAGATTTATCAGCTGCTTGAAAGCAAGGAAGTGTTTACAGAAAGGATGTGTTGCTTTTCTGGCACACATCGTGGATAAGAAGGCTGCTGAGCCAAGAATCGAAGACATCCCTGTCGTAAGGGAATATCCAGAAGTCTTCCCGGAAGACTTACCTGGACTGCCACCTCAGAGGCAAGTGGAGTTTCACATTGACTTAGTTCCAGGCGCCGCGCCTGTGGCTAAGGCACCATACAGACTTGCTCCGTCTGAGATGCAGGAATTGTCAACGCAACTTCAAGAGTTGTTAGATAAGGGTTTTATCCGACCAAGCTTCTCGCCTTGGGGAGCTCCGGTCCTGTTTGTCAAGAAAAAGGACGGAAGTTTCCGTATGTGTATTGACTACAGAGAATTGAACAAGCTGACGATCAAGAACAGGTATCCTCTGCCAAGAATTGATGATCTGTTCGACCAACTTCAAGGTTCAAGCTTTTACTCTAAGATCGATCTTCGATCTGGATACCATCAATTAAGGATACAAGAGGAAAGCATTCCGAAAACAGCCTTCCGAACTCGTTATGGACACTACGAGTTTCTCGTTATGCCATTTGGTTTGACAAACGCACCTGCGGTATTCATGGATCTAATGAATAGGGTTTGCAAGCCATACCTGGACAAGTTCGTGATTGTATTCATCGACGACATCCTGATTTACTCAAAGACGAAGGCTGAACACGAACAACATCTTAGAACCATATTGGAGCTGCTAAAGAAGGAACAGCTGTACGCCAAATTCTCCAAGTGCGAATTTTGGCTACGTGAAGTCCAGTTTCTTGGACATGTGGTTAATGGGGATGGAATTCATGTTGATCCCACAAAGATCGAGGCGATCAAGGATTGGGAAACGCCAAGGACGCCAACCGAGATTCGACAATTCTTGGGCTTGGCTGGCTACTATCGAAGGTTCATCGAGGATTTCTCGAAAATCGCTCAACCTTTGACGCTCCTCACGCAGAAGGATAAGACGTTTGATTGGGGAATCAAACAGGATGAAGCGTTTCAGATATTGAAGGATAAGCTTTGTAACGCGCCAATCTTAGCTCTACCAGAAGGTACCGACGATTTTGTGGTATACTGCGACGCATCGCGTCAAGGATTGGGTTGTGTGTTGATGCAACGCCAAAAGGTCATTGCTTACGCATCACGCCAACTGAAAGTGCATGAAAGGAACTATACCACACACGATTTAGAGCTTGGCGCAGTGGTTTTCGCTTTAAAGATCTGGAGACACTACCTGTATGGTACGAAGTGCACAATCTTCACAGATCACAAAAGCCTACAGCATATATTCAACCAGAAGGAGTTGTATATGAGGCAAAGACGATGGGTTGAGTTGCTGAACGATTACGACTGCGAGATAAAGTATCACCCAGGGAAGGCGAATGTAGTCGCCGATGCCCTAAGTCGTAAAGAAAGAATCAAGCCCATAAGGGTTAGAGCTTTGGAAATGATTATACGAACCGATCTTTCCTTGCGCATTCGTGCCGCACAAAAGGAAGCTCTCAAGGAGGGAAACCTTGAGGAAGAATATCTCCGTGGAATGGAGAAGCTTTTGGTACCAAACGAGGAAGGAACGTTATGTTTTGAGAAAAGGATTTGGGTTCCTCTGTTTGGTGGATTAAGGGAAGTTATTTTCGATGAAGCGCACAAGTCACGGTACTCTATCCACCCTGGATCGGATAAGATGTACCAAGATCTCAAAAGTTATTATTGGTGGCCTAGGATGAAAGGCGACGTTGCTGTTTATGTGAGCAAATGTTTAACATGCGCTAAAGTTAAAGCGGAATACCAGAAGCCTTCGGGACTTCTGCAACAACCTGAGATTCCCAAGTGGAAATGGGAACAAATCTCAATGGATTTTGTTACAAAACTGCCAAGAACGCCAAGAGGCCATGATATGATTTGGGTGATTGTTGACCGCCTAACAAAATCCGCACACTTTCTGCCAATCAAAGAGAAAGACAGTACTAGTAAACTTGCGGAAATTTACATGAGAGAGATCGTAGCACGTCATGGAGTACCACTCTCGATCATCTCTGATAGAGACGGAAGGTTTGTGTCAAGAATATGGCAATCTTTCCAAGAATCTTTTGGCTCACAGTTGAATCTGAGCACTGCGTTCCATCCGCAAACTGACGGCCAGAGCGAGCGAACGATACAAACCTTGGAAGACATGCTGAGGGCATGTGTTATAGATTTGGGCGGTAGCTGGGATAAACACTTACCTTTGGTCGAATTTTCATACAACAACAGCTACCACACCAGTATTGGTGTCGCGCCATTTGAGGCCCTATACGGACGCAAGTGCCGATCACCACTATGTTGGTCTGACGCAGGTGATAGGCAGCTTGCTGGTCCCGAGATCGTCCAAGAGACGACAGACAAGATTGCGCAAATACTTAAACGCATCGAAGCTGCTCGCCACAGACAAAAGGCCTACGCGGATCCAAACCGGAAGCATGTGGACTTCCAAGTTGGAGAAATGGTGTTATTGAAAGTTTCACCCTGGAAGGGGGTGGCACGCTTCGGGAAGCGTGGGAAGTTAAATCCGCGCTACATTGGTCCCTTCAGAATTCTGGAAAGAATTGGAACAGTAGCATACAAGTTGGACCTACCTGCTGAACTAAATGGTGTGCACGATACATTTCATGTATCCAATCTAAAGAAAAGTCCAACTCAAATTGACGTTGCCATTCCTATCGACGAGATTCATATTGACGACACGCTCCACTTTGTTGAAGAACCTGTTGAGGTCACGGATTGGAAAGTTAACAAGACCCGTCGGAGCAGTGTCAAACTCGTCAAAGTACGTTGGAATGCCAGACATGGTCCTGAATTTACCTGGGAACGTGAGGACCGGATGAAAGAGAGATACCCCCACTTATTTCCTAAGAACTCTGCATCTACAAGCAGGACTTAAATTTCGGGATGAAATTTATTTAAC
The DNA here is from genome assembly GCA_030545235.1 of Helianthus tuberosus. NCBI lineage: Eukaryota > Viridiplantae > Streptophyta > Magnoliopsida > Asterales > Asteraceae > Helianthus > Helianthus tuberosus. Next base: position 101,638,051 of record CM060389.1, read on the forward strand.
GGGGGGAGAATGTGACAACCCGCACTAAACCAGGTATCCGTACAACTTAATTAATGATTAATTACTGCTTAATTACTGTGCTTGTTGAAACTAGCTGATAAACTGCTACCTGCATACTGATACATGCACTTACTTGCATCATACTTTATTTGCTGTCACTACATTATTTACATACTGGACCCTAGTGACAAACATGATGCACAAAAAGCACAGTAGCACTAAACGGATACACAGTGAACATGCTGATATAACCAGCATCAGGCAGACACTGCCTCTAAGGCCTGTTAAGAGCCTCAAATATTTTGGCTACACTGGTAGTGAGTGTAGGGATATAAGGGTTGTGGTACTGCGTCTCTAGGAATAAGATACACTGATTCGGATGTGCCTAAAACGTACTTTAAGTACCAAACACAGCACTTTAATAATTAATCCAGCTTCTAGCTGACTAGTAAAGTGCCAGAACATGAGAAAATAACACTAGACACTTTCTAAAGTGTCGGGAAAACAAATTGTGTCACTAAAAATGTTAATAACAACACTTTAAAGCTTTTGTAACGCTTTAACGGATTACTATCCAACCGGACACCCGGACTTTACCTGGAACATGAAAATATTACTATTTTCACTAATTATAATTTTCTGAGCCAGTTAGGGTCCCTGATCACCCTAACACCCGTCATAACACGCTATATATTACTAACAAGGTTAAATATTTAACTAACCTACTTAACACCACCACCACCCTAACTAACCTAGTTTGGATCGAACTAATCCCCCCCCCCCATTCCCTAACCGTCCCCTTGTGTGGGGGACATGTTTGTACAACCAAGATTATCATAATCTAGATTTGTCTAATATCAATGGGACATAATACCCATTGGGTAATAACATCTAATTAGTCTATAAATAACAACACTTAACCACATGAGATAATCACCATTACTTAACACCACACTTCACTCTCTCTCTTGCCCTCCCACTCTCGGCCGAACTCCTCACACACACCCACCATATTTTCGGCTCTTGATCACTACATTCCAAGATCATACACGCGTTAAGGATCACGTATTAGGAGCCTCGGAGCAAGCGGAACACGAAGGACCTCTACCGTTAGCTTTTATCCACCACTTTTTCGTCAGGATTCTTCCCTAGCCTTGAGCTAGAGGTATAACACTTAAAACTTGTTTTTAAGCTTATCTAAGGTGGTTAAAAGGAATATTGTCGGTTAAATATCGATAACATACATTTTGAAGCTTTAAAGTCTACTAAAAATGTGAAAAGTGGTGGTTAATAGCTCATAACTTGTGTAAAAGTTGTAGTATTTGGGATTTGTGATTTTTGAGACCCGATCTATGATGTGGTAGCTCGGATCACCGTTTAACCCGACTTTGTAAGATCATGGATCTTCACATAAGCTCGTTTTTGTTTAACACGAGGGTTAAAAAGTGAAACTCTACCACACAAGATACATGAACTTGTGTAGAAGTATGTTACTTGTGTAAAAGTGATTTAACCGGTACAATGGTGTTTAAAACTAGCGGATCTACGTATCTGCAAGTGGTATTTTTGAAGAACCACACATTAAAGAAACCATGTATTTTAAAGAAAGGATCTTACACTAACAAATGTGATACTTTTATAAACCACAAGTGTGTGAACACTTGTGAAACGAAAAGATTCGACAAATAACTATTTTTGGGAAAAATGACTAGAAGTTGTAAAGACGGATTTCTCTAAACACGGGGTTTTTACGAGGTCAAAGTTACTTTATATAAAGATCTACATATATAAAGGGGATTTACACTATAGATACGGAAAAACTGCAAGTTCATGCGATTATGCGATTTACATACTTATCGACTAGTTTGATGTGTCGGAAATTGTTTGTTTGAATAAAGAAGTTGTTGAATTGATTTGTTAAAAGAAAATGATACGCTTAAAAGCGTGGCCACCTCCAGTTACAGAGGAAACTCTGGCGAAATTTTCTAAAAACCTAACACTTAGGCTTATTTACACAACAAGTGTTAGAACTACTTTTGGACATATTTCGAAACATAAATTTCGCCAGCACTATATTTTACTAAATATTCGGAGGTGGGATTTTCACAAAGACTAACGTGATAAATATATTTGTCACAACACTGTTTATGATTATTTTGTGAAAATACATAAATATTATTTTAGAGTAAAAATAATATTTACAAGCGTTAATGATTCCAAAACTTTGCGAACGCTTCCACATTAACATATAAGTTACACCGGTAATTACATTACCACACGATTATTAAAACGTAACTTACGCACATGTATTGTATCCCCCATCCTTGGGAAGAAGTATAACTACCAAGTGTATACAGAACATAAACACGAAATAGTTGTCTAACTATTTCCCAAAGACATAAACTGTAAAGCTAAGGCACGGCCGTCCGTCTAATGGAATTAGCACTTGTAGGTCGTTGCACAGCTTACTGTATTGGAGACACTTGGTAGAGACGCGCATTCACTGTGAGTTCATGTCCCCCTTTTCTCTAACTGTTTTCAGTTTTCTTAACTGCGGGGGTGAAATACATGTTACTTTGTTTACAAGTACTTTATACACGGTATGATTTACGTAAGGAGGTTTAGATCATGTGAATGGGTAGTTAGAACACCGAGGGACTCGAGCGGTAGATCTATCTGGGTGTAGCGAGCCCAGCTCTAGGCCCAACAGAACGGACCTCTCGGAGGACCAACAGAACGGACCTGGAGTGACTTGGTACCCAACGCAAAAATCGGCTAGGGTTGTGTCTACCTACTTGCATTTCACAACATGCTAATGGCCTTGCAAACCATTGGTGATCACAAGTCCTCTTACACTGCTACATACCAGGAAACTTTTATACTTACAAGTGTTTTACTTACTCACTTGCACATGAACTCGCTCAACATTATTGTTGATTTTTTTCAACTCACATGTATTTCAGGAAATTAAACGGATCTGGCACAGTATGGAACGTTTTCCGCTGCACTTGTCATGAAGTCATCAGGGTTTAGGGGATGTGTCTCTTACCTGGACAAGACACAATCCTTAAACCACGTTTATGTTATGTTATAAGTTGTAATGTCTACTGAGCAAGGTTATGGTTGTTGGTTAAAACAATGGTACTGTATTTTGTTTTCAAAACTTAATGGATGACTTGCATGGTTTTTAATTCATATAGCCTTGTTATGATTAAGCTATGGTATTAAGAAGTCACACCAAAACTAACCACGCTTCCGCAAAGCCAGGGTGTGACACAATTCTTCCTGTTAATCCACCACATAAGCCATCACCCTCTCGTGTTGCATCGGTGTGTAACTGAGACTCTGATTCGGACCATCATGGTATACCACCAGATCACCCGTACCCTCGGGTAAAGACGTTGCTCAGTGCATTATAGAGTCGTATTTCAAAAGCTGAAAAGACATTCTCCTGTTTTGTTTCCCACGGATACACAACACCCTGTTGTGCTAAAGAGATTAAAGTTGCGCAATCCTCGAAGATCTTGTGATGAATCTGCGATAGTATTTAGCGAGACCAAGAAATTGTTGTATCTTCAGAGGGATCTTTGGTGTCGATCTGTTTCTAACAAAATGGATCTTAGTGAGATCAACGTGTATTCCCATTTCGTTGATTGCATGACCAAAAATTGTACTTCTCGAATCCAACATTTACCTTTAACAAGACTTCGCGTGGTGTGGCTCCTCCCTCAGGAGCTCTAGAATAAGATACATATGCCGCCCATGTTGTTCCTTTCTCCTGGTAATGATTCAAAACATCATCAACAAACACGGTCGATTCATGTGATCCATAAAGCCGCTGGTGTGTTGATTAACCCAAAGGTCATGGAATACAAAGTTGCAACAGACGCATTGCGTTCGATATGCCATCTTGGAACCATCCTCCTCCTGGACTTCCTTCTGATGATTGCCCGATCTCAATTCGATTTCCGAGTAGATGATTTGACCCTTGCAGCTAGCCAAGCAGGTCGTCAATTATGAGGTGATGGGTGACGGTTCCCGACTTACACCCTGCTGAGTTTACAGTAGCCGTACACGAATGAAAGGACTCGTCCTTCTTTTCACAGGTAGAGCTCGGGCTCCCCAAGGCAAGGAGCTAAATCAGCTAAAACCCCTATCCAGCGGATCCTGAAGTTGCTTAGGCAGCTCTTGCAACCCTCCTGGTGCAAGACGGTAAGGCGTACAAGTAATCAGAGTTGCCTCTGGCGCGAGATCATAAATAATTGATGAATTCTCGATCCTCTTTTCCCTAACCTTAACATCAATAACAGTTGCTAACATAGCGGGGTAGTCCTTCCGTGGACACTTCTGGCCTTCATTGCTGAATTGATGCTAACCTCTGCACCACTCGGATACTTTATGACAGATGACAACTTTCTCCTCACAGGGTACATCTGCACGATATCTAGATAACCAATCCATACTGACTACTGCATCAAACTATCAAGGGTAGTAGAAAGAAGGTCGATGTTGAACACTTGTCCCACAAGGTCGAGTTGGCATCCCAACTAACATATAAAGTTTCAATTGACTTACCATCAGCCGATTCCACAACAGGTTCGGTTTCAAGAAACATTAGGGTTAAGCAGAATAGAGACGAAACGATTAGCTACCCATACAAGCTACCATGTTGCTATAATCCTGGTGTCGCCCATGCCAATCCTAAATGCCCTTCCACGAGCATCATTTCCAGTGTTGTTATTGTCGTCATTCCCTTGGTTGTTGTCGTCTTGATTCTAACAACGGCCAATACCTGTCATAGGCACCTTCATTTCCATACGATAGGCCATGGTTACAAATACCTTGATGTCGCCGTGACTGTTGTCTCTAATGTCGCTGCTTGAAACAGAGCCCTACGATCATTCACCAACCAAGTCCATCTTTTCACATTCTATGCTACGTCCTATCGCGCTACTCACTGTGCTGGTAGTCACACATTCCATACTATAATCTGTTGTCATCGCTCATGTCTCGATCAATTTGTAAGAGCTGACTCCCATAAGTCGCTGACTGGGGTTAAGGATTCGATTGAAGTCTATTCGCTGGTGTTCGTTGCCGGTAATCAGGGTTGTCCAAATACTGAGGTTGGTGGGATACTACGCTCATTCCCTTGTCCATCAATCCAGCAAGTTGATTGAGTAATACCTGGTATGTTGCGAGAGTGTTGCAGAGGTGATCGCACTTCGGGATCTAAGGCGTCAACGCGCTAAGTTCCAGCAAACAAAGATAAGCGAGGAAGGTATAGACCAATCATTCGACGCTGCGACATCCAACTCAGGGACGATCGTACTAGCACCTAACATTCTACACGGTTCGCTAGGCGTTCAGATGGGTGTTCAACTAATACACGATAGCTTCGAGATTCGTAAGGATTCAGAGGGGAGTGAAAAGATCTCGTTCAAGTAGGAGACAATCATTGCCAGGACTCCTATAGATTTGCTACGTTTCTCATTAATTAAATAACATAACAGAACCCCTTTTTCACTCGTTAAGCCTCACTGGGACTCACATGCACCTCACATTATTATTATGTGTGCACCCACGATAATATTGTGATTTCCATGCTCATCTCAGTTCCTCCTAACTCGTGTCATATGATTCCTCAAACTCAGATATCAAACAGAGGTTGTCAAAGTAATGAGGTCACAGAAATCCAAAGTCTATGACATACTATCAATGCATCATAATGTAAGCAAGCAATCCATGCCATCGTGCTATAGTGACAAGTGTGTGTTTGTATGTTACATCATAAACACATGTGTACTAGTCATGTAATGTATGCAACAAGTGAGAAAGACGAACCTTGCAATCTGGAGCTGAGTGTCATGGTAGTATTCACGTATTCAGAACTCTTTGGTTATAGTCTGGTTTTACAAAACGTTTTAAAACCAAGTTCACTATAACCAGTGGCTCTGATACCAAACTGTCACACCCCCAAAAATACCCCAAGCGGAAAACCCCGCGAGGCGTGTGACGTACCAGGATCTAGCCACCAATCACATTGAACTCATACAAGATTTTAAATAAAACTTCCATTCATTAATATAAAGTGTTACAAACAGTAATAACAAATCATCGTATTCAGCGGAAGCATAAATCATTAGTCAAGTGTTTCATAAACCATATGTATAATAACCATTAGACTCGTCTCGTGATTTCCTTGTATCTCAACCCATGACCACTCCAGCTTCCCAGACAGCAAGTTCCATATCCACACATACCTATAACCTGTGAGCATGCACACACGTGTATCAGACAACGCTGGTGAGTTCATAGTTTTACGAAAACGTTAGTTACCAAGTGTTTTAGTTCCGTTCATTGATTGCAATGTTGATAATACCTCGGATACAAGACGGCTCCTGATTTATGTTTTGCCTGTTCCCCAGTGCTCCTATCAAAGCACTGGGCATGACTGGGTCATTAGTTCACACCCGTCCTCTCCGGTACGGGGTGAGGGTGCCAAACCTAAGTAGCGCTACCAACTAATACCCCGTTACCTCTCCGGTAACAAAAAGATGGGACTTAAAGGTGATAGGACGAGTGTATTATCCAACATACCAGATTTTACCCACGAGACGTATTCCTCTCAGGAATACCCATGATTTACCCAAAAACCTATCTCTCTCAGGGATACCCAATGACTGTCCCAACCACCGGGATGCATGCTCAAGAGGAATGAACTCACCTTAGGTTGCTCGGTTTGTTATGTACTTCTACGCGTTAAATGTTAAGTCCGTTACACACGACCTAATGTATAGTAAACGTAAGTACACATATGTGGGGTCATGCACTATCCTAGGGTTTCAAAACAACTCAAGGTTTAAGTAAACCAAATTAACAATTTGTCACACAATAGCACAAGCAAATAGTAACCATGTCCATAGAGTATCAATTCATATAACAGTAATATGCACCTAACCTATGTATACTCAAATCACACGCTGCTTATACATAATGCCCACATCAAATCGGCCCAAGTTGCATGACTATCTAAATTGGGTTAGCCGTGTAACCCGGTTCCTTATGACCCGTCAACAAAGACGTGCGAGCCCAGGTATAACGTGCCATCAACAAGAGGTGTACGTGTGTGTGTATAGCCCATCGGAGCCCAGCCCGCACTAATAGTGCGGCTGCCCTTACCCGAATCGCGTGCGGCCCAAATCAAACCTGGATGTTTCCATTTTTCTTGAGCAGCCCACTTACCATACCAGACCCAATCACAATGTAGGTTATTCGTTTAACACTTTAGCCCAAACAGATTTGCATGTTATTATTATTAGTCCAATTTCCCAATTTGCCACAACCATCCTAACCCATATTCAGTTTAATCTAAACTCACAATCATCATTAAACAACCTTAAAGTCATAAGCTAATACTTGTTATACATTATTGTTACGTTGCACATGCACAATTTCTTCATATTATTATAACAACCCATCTATACTACCTACACCTTACACATTCCATGTATGAACATAACACACCATCATCATCGGTTCATTACTAAAATTCGTTAACCAACCTTTAGTGCTTATGTATATGTTCATGACCCTAACAGATTACAACTCACATATACACATTATTGAATACCCAAAAGACAAACAAGACTAATAATAATTCAACCCTAACAATTCTTTGTTGATTTAGATAATTCATGCAACTCTATCATGCACAAGATTCTCATAACCTAAATCACGTTACAAACCACTAATCATATCAATCATATACCATACAATCACACCCTGCCGTTAAGGTTATTCCTCGCGTTGATTTATGACACAAAATAGTTCAGATTATACACACATAAGCTCGACAGAAAAAAAATGCATGAATCCATAGCGAATATATTAACCCTTATTAAGACGCAAAAGAGGATGCTAGGACCTAGGCAGAGGCTTCAATCGAAGGGAAAAGGAGACTGCCAATGCTTCCAAGAACGAAGGGAGTGCTAGGGTTTTGCAAAGATTTGCAAATAAAACATATACGTATACCCCTAGTGCATATATGCGTGATACCCAAGTGAGTTTGGGTCCGGTTGGGTTTAAGAGTCTTGGGCCCGAATTTTGGGCTTTGAGGGAAAGTACAAGCGAGTTAAATGTGGGAGTTCTATTCCGGCCCAAATGGGTGCGTGTGAGTGTTAAGCAGGTCAAATTGTGTCAAGTAACTTGCGGCCCAAATAAGTTAGTTTTCTAAGTTAGTTAAACGAAACATAAAAGCGTTTAACGGTTCTTGTACAGTTACTCAGTCAAACACACGTAACATACTCAATCACGTTTTACATTTAGCAAGCATATTACATACACGAGTGTTTAATAATTTTTATCATCGTAAGGAACATGAAAGAGAAATAATAAGAAACAGGATCACGTGACTAAGAGACACTGACCTTGAAAGTTCGGGTTGTCACAGGAACAGTCGAGACTCTGGTGAGATTTTAAAATCAAAGTAGGGAGTCAAACGCGTTATTAAGATGCGGGTTTCACCCCTAACTTAACAACTTCGCTCCCCATTGTGGTTAAACAACCACGAGATAGAGATGGAGATTTCTGTTGAGGTGTGGATGTCACTCCTAACTCAACGGAGATTCTCGTGTTGTGAGTAAAAATACGCGTAGAGTGAGTGATCTTATCGAGAGTTCCTGGTTTTCACACCTAATCTCGACCCAATTACTCAGTTGTGTTATGCGAGCGTTTTTCAAAAACGTGTGTATTGTGTTAGCCTTAGGAAAGGCGAAATACTATTTTGCCTTAGGAAAGGTTCCTTCGCACAAAGTTGTAGTATGTGGGTCCGCACGAAGATGTAGTTTTCGCAAGTTCAAATGAGAGTATCAAAAGTGGGTTCGCACGAAACCCCTACTGGGTTTGCACGAAGCTGGCCTGTTGGTACTTAGACTATAGACTAGGTCAATTCTAGACGACTCGACCTAATTCCCTATAGTTATGGCTCTTATACCAATCTGTCACACCCCAACCGATGGCGGAATCATCGGGGCGTGGCACTGAGCGAAACTGATTGTTCATGAGAATCCATAACAACTATTAATGACAATATTTTTAAGGTTCAATATCCCATACTATTAAACAAATAAAGCATAACAGTCATTACAAATATTCAGTCTCAAAAACAAGTTACATTCCGACAACTAAGATTTTATTTGGTGGGTTTCTAAACTCCTAACTTGTTTGCAGCACAACATCCAATCAACCTGTCACATACGTTAAAATAAAAGTCAATACATAAAGTAAAGGTGAGCATACAAGTTTGCATAGATAATAGCATGGTTGCAAAAATCGCGACTAGCCGGCGATTAATCGCTGACTAGTCGCTAGTCACCCATCAACTGAGTAATTTTCAGCTAATCAGTAAAAAAATCGCTAGTCGCCCTAGTCGGCCCTAATCGCGACTAGTCGGTCGGGAAAAATCGGAAAAAATCGGGAAAAAACAAAAAAAATCGGAAAAAAACACATATTCCGGCCAAAACCTCCCAGATTCCGGTCAAAACTTATCCACTTAAAAAATTACGTATAAAAATATATGTATATATGTATAAAAACTTAAAATTATACATAAAAAGTCTGATCCGATTAATCCCGATTAATCCCGAGTAGTCGCTAGTCCCTACCTCACTGACCCGCTAGCGACTAGCGAGTTCTCCAACCTTGGATAATAGTATGAAAAGCGTTTACGCATAACCAGCATGTAACACGTAACGGGCGAAGCATGAAACTACCAACAATGATACAACCTAACCACGAGACTGCGTTGTAGAGTATGCACCACACATGTTCACCGAAGCGAACACGTGAAGTAAAGTAATGTGATCCCTAGCAACCCCTGTCACAACAGGTGCTGAGTCCAAACTATAGTACTATCGTTGCTAGAGGCGGTTTAGTGTAACACTATGTAAGCATAGTAACAGGCATTCAACAAATCACGTATAGCATGCGGGGGCGGTTAGGGTTTATAAAGTGTTTGCGTTGTGTGTTGCGTTTTGATATAGAACGTATGTAACACCCAAAAATGTGTTAAACGAAAATGGGTTCGAGTATACTCACAGTGTGTGTTTAGCAAGTAAACACAATCTGGATTGGATTGAAGGGAGCGCGTTGGGTCAGCCTGTGCACGAAAACATAAGCATAAGTCTTCCTCAGGGCTGAATGGTTGTAACAGAGTGTCGAACGGGTTAAGTGTTCAACAGACTATCCGAACAGATGGGTCCTATCTGGACGGATGGTCATCCGAGCGGATGGCCATTCGGATAGGTTGTGGTTGTTTGTGAACCGTTAAAATTTGAAGTTTAGTTAAAAGCGTTTAAACAACGGAAATTGTCAGGGCCAGGTCATCCGGACGAATGGGTCCCATCCGGACGGATGGTCATTCTGGCGGATGGCCTGTGGAAAATACCAGATCCAGTCCATTCGGCCGGATGAGCCCAGCCCATCCAAACAAACGTACTGTTCTTTGATGAAGATTCATGTTTGACACGTTAATCGGTCCATCTCTTCGGTGGAAATTCGTTTTCAAGCCGACTTTCGACTAGGGAACGAGTCGAGAGTCTGACTAAGTCCGATTTCACCAGTGTTTTGTATAAATCGAAGAGAAGTTTCATAAATAAGTTGAAAAATGTTGAAATCTTTCATAACTAAGTTGGAAAGTGTGAAAATCCTTTAGATCCTGAACCAATTTCAATTAAGTGATGCTCCACAACAGTTTGCCTAAACAAAACGAGTGGAATCCACCTTCGTGAGGTCCAAAATCAGTGATTTCAAGAAAAAGTTGAAGTGTGTGTGTGATTTTGATGAAGAAGATGGAGTAGAGTGAATAAATATGAAGATTGAAGAAGATTTGGGGGAAAAAGCTTACAAAATGGCCTTGAATCACGTTTGAGAGTTGGGGAGCGGATGGGGTGTCAAAGTGTTGAAATGAGGGTGTACGACTGGTATTTATAGGGGAGGGGCAAAGGGTTAAGTCGGATGCGAGTGGCGCTGTCCAGATGGCTCCATCCGGACGGCCGGGTTTGCGTTTGTTAGTTTTCCAACTTTGGTTCGTTTGTCAAGCGTTGCTTTGCGTTTATTTGAGTTGCGAGTGAGCGCTTGAGCGTATAAGCGTTGCGTTGATAACCACATAACATTCAACAAATGATCACACGAATAACTCACATATTATAATTAAATCCGCGTTTCGAGTCTGCGTTGCGATAGCGTTTAAGTGATAAGCGTTGTAGAATGCGATAAAATGCGTTTAAGTAGTAAGCGTTATAAGTAGCGTTTAAATGTGATAACTGCGATTGAATAAGCGTAGTAATATGCGTTTAAAATGCGTTAAAAATGTAGTTTAACCCATGGCGTTAATCAAATCTCGAGAGTACAAGCGTTTATGAAGAAAATACGATGAAAGTGGGAACAACCGAAATACGGGTTGTTACAGGTTTTGAGTGGAGTAAAGAGAAAATGATACCGTTCATTTATAACTATATTGGAACCATTGTTTATTCTTATAAAATTTTAATATTTTTTAAGTGGTTGTGAGTGAAGGAGAAAAAAAGTTAATAATAAAGGTATAAAAAATATGATTCAACTGGAAAAGAGAGAGGAAATATAGTGATTTTTAGTATAATTATAAGGATAAAGACAAGGAACCCATGTAAATACTCTTAAAATCATTACCTTTCTCTCTCATTTTCAATTGAATAATACTTTTTATACATTTTTCATTAACTTTTTTTTCTACATCTCTCACAACCACTCACAACCATTCCTTATTCCTTATGATATAAGTAACACACTTACAAGTATACAAGGGATTGATTGTGAATGCTCTTAATGTTCTAAACATTAAATACTCCAAACCATAACACATCTATAAAAATAGATAATAAATGTTCTGTTTTTTTCGGGTTTCGTGTTTTGGGTTTTTTTTTCGGGTTGGATTGTTCGAGTTTTTGGTTGCCAAAAAGTAACCAGATAACTGATCCATAGAAGGTTCGGGTTGGTTGGGTTCAAATTTTTTCGGTTATTCTCTAAATCGGGTTCGGATGGTTTTGAATTTAGATCAGGTTTCGAGTTTCAGATAAAATAGACAATCCTACGTTTTGATAAATTTGTCTTGTTGAATGGGTATATTAGAAAAAAAAAAAACCCATCATTAAACAATACCTAAATTTTGTTACCGTGTCATTTAAGTTAATTAAACTTTATTTAGGGATTTAACACTCACATTTACTTAAATAAAAAGCTCAAGTTGTTAAATATGTAGAATATAAGGTAGTGTTTGTTTTAAAAAAAATATATATGCGTAGGCTCTTTTGTGTGTGTCGCGCAGACTACGCGCAGACATTGCCATCTGCAGACTGTTTGTTTTTTCGAAGACGTTCTTCTTGATGCAGACTTGGGCCAACCATCTTTAAGATCTTCTAAGGTCCACAGAGGGTTAAACACCACCACCGTCCACCACCACCACCCACCGTCCACGTCCACCACCACCATTTATTTTAGAAGTCTGCATACATTAAAAAACAAACATCTTTCTTCTTGCAAACTGCAGAGGTTTAGTTTACATCTTCTTCTACAGATGTCTTCAAATGTCTTTAGATGTGGTCCGTAGAATAATATAACATAATGTCGAGTAAAATATAACACAATGCCTAAAAATATAACACAATGAGTCACAAAAAAGACAACACAAATATGAAAAAGACACAATGATAAAAAAAAAAACACAATTGTGTATACAAAAAGTCTAAAATTTACAAGCTAAACATCTAAAAACAAAAACCTAAAATCTCAAATCGTAAAGTTCGATGAAATGACTTTAGTGTCGCTTGAATTAGGTCAATCGGAGGCTATTTGAGGATGAATTACGACTTTTCATTTTTATGAGATTTTGTATTTGATCCTAACCCATATATTAAAACCTTATTAATAAGCAACTATTTTATGCATATGGTAGTTGTACCATTGGCTTGGGTTTTTTTTTTTTTTTTTAAAGGTTATGCATATGGTTGTTGTAACCTTTGCTTTAGGGTTTTTTCAAAAAAAAATTGATTTTTTTTACCTTTCTCTCAAAAGTATTTTATAAATTACTTTTAACCAAAAACTATTTTTTTTTCTTTTTTACTTTTAACCCAAAATTTTTATGTTTTGCAATCTATCCTCACAACTTTTTTTTTATTTTCAACTTTGGTCCTTTATTGTTTTCATTTTCCGCAAATTTTTCGCTTTATGTTTCGTTCTAAATTTTGTGACTTAACACATCGCAACGTGCGTCTTTGGTTTAACGTTTTTACGTACGTTCTAAATTTTGCGAGTTAATATGACGCAACGCGCGTGTGTGGGTGAACGTTTTTACATAATTACATCGTCTATTTTTTTTTCCGTTTGACATGTTCAACATAATGTGCGGGTCCTAAATCGACTTAGTTATAACTAAAGATCACCCGCCGCGTTGCGGCGAGTCATAATTCTAGTTAATATTTAAAAATTAACAAGACCATATTGGTTAAAACGTGAACATTGAATCTTTTTTCTTTTTCAAGGGTTTTTGATTCTTTTTTCTTTTTCAAGGGTTTTTAACCTTCTATTATTTACAACCATATCACCATCATAATCGCTACCATTGAATAATTGAGTTCAAACGATTCATATCAAAAGTCGAAACAACTGTCTATCTATACATATACATATTCTTGATGATGGATTTACTTTAGATGATTGTGTGTAATACTTCATTTCCACTTACATATGTTTCAAAAGCAAGGGCAGACAAGTAAATAAATATAAATTGCCTTTATTGTCAATTGGTTGAACTTGGGATGGTTGTTGATTCAACTTATTAAAAGTATAGAAAACTTTAGCTAACTTAACATCCAAGTTTTGCAAATTAATTTACATCAATAAAATTTTACGGTCAAAATAGTAACGCAAAATTTTCAGTTATTTATACTTTTACTAAGGATTGTCTGACAACTTCTGAATGGTTAAGTATTGAACGAGTAAGAGATCTGAACTATTAAAAACAAGTATAATGCTTAACCCTTCAGAGGCAAATGTTTGACCAATTCAGATTATATGTCTTAATCATTCAGACTTAGTATAATGCTTAACTATTCAGAGGCAAATGTCTGAACTATTCAAACATTTGCTTGCGAAACAAACAATCCGAACCATTAAGTGTTGAACCAGTAAGAGGTCTAAACCGTTAAGAGTCTCGTCAACAGCTAAACAAACAACCCCTAAACAGTAATTTCCTAACTTAACAACTGTAGCGAAATATCAATCTATGTTTTGTATGGGCTTGTTATCTGATTAGAAATCTCGTGTCTTGATGTCTTTTAAAATCGTGTTGAGATTTAGATTAAAAAATATTTTATTCGTACTCAGAAAATTCAATTGAATCCGCATATCTCTTTAAGTTAGTTTTAAGCATTGTTGCTAATGCTAATTAAGTTAATACTCTTTATTAGTAACTTACCACCAGATATCAAGTCGTCATTGTTCAACAGTTTCTTATTACACCACTCACAGTTACCACCGATCATCCAAGTTACCATCGATTATCGGTTGTTGTTGGCCACCTTTTTTCATGCAACTCCTCACCAGCCATGAAAATCCAAAGTAACGACTAATATGAAAGAAAAAAAATTCCATTGGGGCAACTGATTTTCACCAGGGGTTGTGCCCGCTTTAAACCTCTTATGTTAAGGGCGCCCCTTACAACCATAGAGGTTTTTAGTGCCCTAATATCATAATAGTGTTGAGCGCACGTGTACTCTACACTTTCTAACTCGTATAAATGTTTTTGTGATTTATCATTTTCTTTCGGTTAAAAACATACTAAAATCACTAACACAACTTAAACCAACGAGTCAAGTACAATCTTACTTAAACTTGAGCTCGACACATGCAACTTACAAGCGTTCGATCTCGATTTGTTTGGAGCATTACTACACCCCAACATCGAAGTCGACATCAATTATGAGAAAAATAGTTTTGTTTTAAGAAATTAAAAAAAGGACAAAAAGTAGAATTGATCATGTCGACGTTTGTGGTCGTGGCGGAGGTTCGCGAATTCTCTCTTGTACTTGTCCCTTTTAGTTCAACCATTTTTACTTTATGTCAATTCTATTGAATGTTGTGAAGGAGGGCCATCGTGTGTAAACTTTTTCTTTTTGCCTCATGTTTTATAAATACAACATATAATAATTATCTTATAATTTCAATATTATTATTATTATTATTATTAGTACTGCTGACATTATAATTTCAATATAATTCCCACCCTTTAAACTGACATTATACATGATTTCATGGTGGATAACTTCTCAATCACAACAGAACAATAAATTGTATCTGGACCTTAACACTTTTGTTTTGGTTATATGGTATACTGAAAGAAAGAGTTTTGCCTCAGACTGAGCCACACGAGCCGCCACAGCTACCTCCATGCATTTATCGAGCTGTGAGGTTACCTGTTGGCACACATGCCATGCTCGAAAGGATTGCGGTAGTGTCAGAGCAACATGCTTAGAAGTCGCAACAACATTCTTGTCAGTTCGATCGGCAAGAGGACATCATGATGTGGCTGGTTGACCTTGATTGCGACATGATACGTGATGCTGGTGGCAACCCTCCACCATCACCATCGCAAGTGCGGATCTAGGCCTTTTAGGATCCTAGCTCGCCATAGTCCTGGTAGTTGTCACCTTTTGGTATTTACAATAGAAGTATTTTTAGTTACGTATGTACAAAATGATGTTATATATTTACAATTTTTTTTTATATTTTTAATGTTTTTTTTAAGTGTCTTGTTTGTTTGGTTTGTTACTATAGTATGATAGTTTGGTTCAATTAACTAATAATGGTTTTATTTTTAAACAAATATAAATTTTGAGCAAAATATTCATAAAACTTGTTAACAAAATAAATTTTATGTAAACATGTTTGAATATTTCAAAAAGAAAAAAACTTCTTATATGTGGCAACATTGGCGTAGGTTGGAGGGGGGGGGGGGCGAATTTTTCGCTCATTAATGTAATATATGTGGTTTTCGTATAGAAATTTTTGTGTATATACGTTTTCGACCCCCTGGTTTTATAGAAATCTTTGGGTATATACGTTTTCGACCCTCCCGTCGGAAAACTCAAGCTTCGCCACTGTGTGGCAAACCAATTTTACCAAAATTTGACCAACTTTGGTTTCCAAAAAATCATCTGTCTCATAAAACGCGTATGGGTTATACGCCTCGTATGATGCCATAGCCAGACAAGTCCTGACACCAAATAATTTAGTTTTCAAGATTTGAGGCTATACATCACGTACAGCTCTATATATGACATATAGATGGTGATTAGAGTGTTCAAAGAATAATGATAGAAAGGGTGTGTGAATAAGTGGATTATATAATGAGCACTTTTTTCTAATTGGGCCTTAACTTTACTAACCCTCAAAAACATATATCTATAAATTGGGCCTTAACTTTACTAACCCTCAAAAACATATATCTATAAATTGGGCCTTAACTCTACACTCAATAAATATCTGTAAACCCAGGTATAAATAGACCTAGGGTTTCGATTCCGCCTGAACATCACATCTGCAAGAGCCGCAGCCGTCATCGTCGTTGCCGGAGTAAATCGTAATTCTCTGCAGGTTACTTTTCCGATCGTTTATCTCACCTCCTATAGCTAGCTACATTCACATGTCTTATACTTATATGTGTGTTAATTTTCATTTAGATGATTCTATTTAAAGTTTTGCGAAGCATTTCAGTTATACTCTATGTGGAATTGCTTAACATCATGCTAAGATGGTGATATGTGGTTAAATTTTGTGATTTGATGGAGATTAGGTTATATACTGTTAATTTGCAGTTTCAGATGTGCGTAATTTTGTTATTTTTAG
This sequence comes from Helianthus tuberosus, assembly GCA_030545235.1. Lineage (NCBI taxonomy): Eukaryota > Viridiplantae > Streptophyta > Magnoliopsida > Asterales > Asteraceae > Helianthus > Helianthus tuberosus. Next base: position 101,654,989 of record CM060389.1, read on the forward strand.
CTACTTTGCTATAAATTGTTATTTGATTTAATTAGAATTTGAATTAGAAGCTGTATTAACTAGAAACGCGTGCAGAAATCGATAGATATGATTCTGGAGAGATTTAATAGCTGCTGTAATGTTTGTAGTTAGGTTGTTTTTCAATTGATTTTGCATATTTAGCCACTGTTGCTGCTAGATTGTTATTTAGGTTAGAGTTTTCAGTAATATAGTTTTGTTGATTATGCATATATGATCTAAGATGGTGATATTTGGTATGGTTTTGTGATTCGATGGAGGTTAGGTTATATAATATGTAATTTGGAGTTTTGTACTTGTTTATTTTTCTGATTTTTTGTTACTTTTTTGTATATCTTTATGTGATCAAATTAAAATCCATCTTTACGAGAAACGGGCGCCTAAATCATTAGATATGATTTCGGAAAGGAGTTTGTAGCTGCTGTAATGTTCATTGTTAGTTTGTTCTATCTGATGTTGCAAATAACATCCAGTGTTTCTACTTGCTGCTAGATTGTTATTTTGTTAGTTTTAAGGTTAGTTATTCTGTTGCTTTTATGTTTGAATGCATCATTGATTGCTACTGTTGATTTTTAATACTCTGTTGATACTGCATATATTATTCAAGATGGTGATGTTTGGTCGGGTTTTGTGATTTGATGGAGATTAGGTCATATACATTATATATTGTATTTGCATATATATATATATATATATGTGTGTGTGTGTGTATGTGTGTGCGTGCTGATTTTCGTTACTTTTCACTATGTTGTTACATGATTAAATTAAAAGCTGTCAACTAGAAATGAGTGCAGAAGTCGGGAGATGTGATTTTGGAAATGATTTCATAGCTGCTGTGATGTTTATTATTGGTTTATTTAAATTATATGTGTACATCTCATCCACTATTGCTACTAGATTGTTTTTTCGGTCTACACTTAGAGTTTTATATTTTAAGACTAACTTGATTTTAGGCTTGAATGCATCGTTGATTATAGTTGTGTTTTTACAGAAACAAGATGGCTTATGCAGCAATGAAACCAACAAAGCCAGGGCTAGAAGAGCCCCAAGAACAGATTCACAAGATCAGGATTACCCTTTCATCTAAGAATGTTAAGAATCTTGAGAAAGGTATTTGCTTCTTCCACCTAAGTTAATCCAACTTTCACTGTAATTACACCTAATACTCTTACTTCACATAATTTGATTCCATTTGTAATGCTTCAGTGTCAGTTCTAGGGCATTAAACTTTTAATTTAGCTTCTTTAGCTTAATCCAAGAAAGTGTTTGGTCTATCATGCTGTTAATCTCTTTATGTATTAGCAGTGTTGTAAAAGGCGTTCTAGGCGGCCGATTAATCGGCGCCTCGATGGTAATCGGTAATTCATCGCCTAAATTTGACCAAATCAGTGAAAAAAATCGGTCCCTGTCAAAAACGGTCAAGAATCGTCTAAAATCGGACTAGTTGCTCAAAAAAAGGTCAAAGTTGGATCACAAAACGTCAGAATCGGACCAAATATGTCAAGTAGAATGAGTTCTTACCTCGAATCAAACCACAATCGAACCTGCATCCAAATCCATTGTATAAAATCAAACCCCATTGAAGAAATATTTGTTTAGAAAAAGTGAATTTGGGGGTAGGGTTTGTGTTTTGTTGTTGTAACTGATGAATGATGAAGAGTGGGAAAGAAATGGCAAATGAAGAACGTCGGTAGGGAGTAGGTTTTATTAAGTTTGGGCTTTTTACATTCAACACCCCTCTATCTTTCACTAGTTTACATATGATTCTGAAACTTGGTATAAATTAACACATGTATATAAATTTGTAAAATTATACATTAAAAGTCCAATCCGATTAATCCCTTGGCGGTACCTCACCGCCTGACTAATGCCTAGCGATCTTTACAACACTGTGTATTAGTACTGTTGCAAGCGAAATGACGTAACCACCATGAACCCTCGTAGTAGTCAAAATCGCAAGATGCCCTTGATCCGTAAAGTGGACTAAAAAGCTTGCCTAAGACAAACAATGAAGTTTTTCAGAAAAAAATATTTAATAGGCATAAACATTTTGTGCAAAGTTTGTTTTATCATGTGGTTAATCTTGTGTGCCTGGTTCGAGGTTAAGTTAACCTCTGTCATGATTTTGGATTTGTGTGTACTTGGCACACAGTTACCTTGCCTGTGTGTCCAGATCTGCATGCCATGCGTTTTTGACGACTATGCGTAGACTGCTGATCTTATTTCTCACTTTTAAACTTTATGGTTACTCTTTAGAGGATTATATATTTTGTTTTGATTGGGTTAATCACAGTGTGTGCTGATTTGGTTCGTGGGGCGAAGGACAAGAAGTTGAGAGTCAAAGGACCTGTTAGAATGCCAACTAAGGTTCTTAATATCACGACTAGGAAGTCCCCTTGTGGTGAAGGTATAAGTTTTTCATTTGTTTTTTAAGTTTATCAGTGTGTGTGGTGGATTTTTATGTTCAAATGGTCATTAATTAGAATTTAACATATGTAGGTACAAACACATGGGACAGATTTGAGCTTCGTGTCCACAAGCGTGTTATTGATCTTTTCAGCTCTCCGGATGTTGTGAAGCAAATTACTTCCATCACCATTGAACCCGGTGTTGAAGTTGAGGTCACCATTGCTGATTCGTAGATGTATGTTCAATGATGGTGTTAAGACTGTCTTTTTGTCGCGTGTATGAGTTTCATTTCACGTAGGATTTTAAACACATTTGAAAGTTTTTGAAGTATTTGTTTGGAAGAAATTCAGAGTTTTTAAAATATTTGTTTGACATTGAGGTCCCTTTCTTGGTCTTTGTTGCGGCTTACCTATCCTGCTTTTCAATGCGTTTTTGCTTTGGCGTTCTGCATGTTCTTCGCTTTATGGCCTTGTTTTGCCTCTTGTGTCTTTTTACATGAGGCAAAGTTATGTTTCGTATTAGTATTTGTATTAGTTTTGCAATGCATAAACCTTCCATCATATATGCACAAAATTTAAAGTAGCCATCATTCTAAAATGTTCAAATTACTCAAGTGTGTCATAGTTTGCATCAAAGGCCTTGTATTTTTTGGTTACAACAACCTAGGGTTGTCATCTATCTGGTCCTTAGGTTGCTTTTCAAATGAAAAACTCAACCTTAAAGGTGCTTATTTTGTATTCAAACCCTAATCTTATTGAGAGGGATATATAATAAGTCGACACAACTTAAAAGAGCGAACGATTAAACATGAGCTTGACTAACAACGCTCAACAAGTCGGCTATTTTCATTCCTCTAGCCGATTTGGTCTCTCTCTTGGCCTCTGTGGTAGCTCGTTTTTCTTCAACTTTCGTATGAGCTTTTGCTATTTCCTGCATCTTCTCCTTGTCGCCTACGTGCACGTTTTTCTTTCTTGTTTCCTTCACATGGTGCAAAGTTATGTTTCATATTACCCTTCAAAGTTAGTATTAGCTCTAAATAATAAGAAAAATCTGAATTTTATAAACTTTCATGACTGGTTTAACTGTTCTTTCAGAAGATTACATATAAAACAACCTTCACTTGCAAAGCAAGGATGGTGCATAGTTATGTTTCATGTTAACCTTCAAAGTTGGTATTAGCTCTAAATAAAGGGTGGTATATACTATTATTCAAACAACTATCTGGTGCTTGGAGATGCAGAAACAAAAAGATGTTTCAACATATTCAACCTCACATTGGAAGGACACTAGAAGAAGTAAAGGCACAAAGCTTTTTATGGTTAAAAAATCGGGCAAAGGCGAGAGACTTAACGTGGAGAAATTGGTGCGAATTTGATCTGTTTTGTATGGGCGTTTAAAAATATATGGTTTAGGCGTGATAGTGAATCTGATGTAACTTTGGTGCCGGGCTAATGTGTTTGTTAGCTCGGCTCTTTGTGTTTAATAAAAATCGCTTTGTTGGCCGTGCAAAAAAAAAAAAAAAAAACGCCTAAGCATCCACCCACCTCCCACTACCAAACGGCAAACGCCAACAAAACGAAATCTTAATCCACCAACCCACTAAATTGCTAAAATCACAAACTTTCACTCCTTTTGAACAACACCCATCAAGTGATTTCTAGAGTCGCACATATAAGGTGTTTATAAACTGTTAAAACTGACCAGACATCCAAAAAACCAAATAAAGTCGGCCAGTTTGGAAGGTTTAAAATATATACGACCTGGTTTACGTTTCAGTTTTAACGATTTGCAAGTTGGAACCGGCCGTTTCACATTTGTTGTTTTTTTTATAATTTTTGGAATACAAAATCATGTGTATATTCATTACATTTGTAACTAATCCTTATATTTAAAAAAAAAACTATCCAAGTTTATGCTTATTTTTTGTTTGTCTACAAGCATTAAACCGTGAAAACCGGCCACCTTGGTTTTAAAAAGTGCGAAGCACACAAAAGCGATGGGTCTAAACTGAGGCGCAAAGCGCAGAGTGCAAAAGCGATGGGCTTTTCGTATGTGAGGAGCAAGGCGATTATATATATATATATATTTTTTATATATTATATATGTTTCTAGGATTATTTACCTGATATTTAGACACAAATAAGCCATATACATGTTTTAATATTGAAATTAATACAGGTACAGCCTGAAAAACATGATTTACAACAATCTGCTACACAAAAATGGGTCATGTACATGAGGTGCGCCCCTCATGGTGGATTTTTTAGCAAAAAAGTGTGCCTGCGTTTTCTGTACAACTTGCGCCTCACGCTTAGGCACGCATTTTTAAACCAAGCCGACCACTTTGGCAGACCCAACCAACCCGATTTGTTCCGTTTGTCTTTTTCCAAAATCTTTGTTAGTGTCACTAACTTAGTGACTCAAAATTTTATCAAAACTAGCCAAATTGGACTGTAAACATCCCTAACAAATTCATAAAACATAAGAAGCATAACCCACCAATTATCACTAATCCTGCCAGCAATCGCTTGACTGGTTTGCAAAAGCAACTCATGTGAAACCCTAATCGGTTTAAAACATACACATATTGATTAGAAAGGGAAGCGGTACAATTTTGTATGTATAATTACCAAGTTTTAATTTTGGATGTATCAAATGAACTATTCTTTTTTTTTTTTTTTTATAAAGGAAAGAGAAAACTTAGGGCATGTATAATTGCTAAAAATTTCTTTAAAAACTTGATCGTGACATGTAAGAATCGTGAACCACCTTAAAGGATGTGCATATGCATGTACATATTCTTCAACTATAGTTGTTGCACCTTATGTTTCAAGGCTTGTAAAATTAAGCATCAAAACTAGTACATTTTGCCAAGACTTGTACACTGTACAATATCAATACTCATGTGTGGTAAAGCACGTAAAACATTCATACAAAAAAAAAACCCAGATCCATTAACAGCATGATTATTGTTTCCATTTTTCATCATTGTACATTGATTATTGTATGAATGTCTCTCAAACACATGTAGGTTTCGTATTTTAATAAATTTGGATAGCTATCGTGGAAACATATGACGCCTTATCATGTGCGCTATCGCCTATCGGCTATAGCACTAGAATCAGGAATCCAAGCATCCACTGATCCACAAACTGGGACGTATCAATTAGGGCTGCAAATGGACCAAACGTTCAGCGAACCGTTCGGTGGGAAGTTCGTTTGTGTTCGTTCGTTTAGTAAATGAACACATACGAACAAGAAATATCGTTCGTTTATAGTTCATTAGTGTTTTTAATATTTATATTTTATTTGCATGCGTCAAAATTCTCACAAATAAAATATTTAATAAGTAATAGTTTGTTAGTGCATTCATCTGTCGTCTTCGTCTTATGTCGAGTCTCGAGCTCGTTGCGGATCTGAACATGTCTGATAGCTTGAGATGTCTGGTAGCTTGAATGTGTATGTGTCATTTCAAGCTATCAAGCTAGCACTATATATAGGATTGTCATTTGTCATTTGAAGGTAACAAGGTAGAAAGACTAGATTCCATACCGAGGTGCTGCCGGTGTGAAGACTGATTGTAATCGATAGTAAATCAATATAATCAGTGTTTAAAGTGATACGCAAGCTGTTTCAACGTCCGTTTCTTATTTTCCGCATCTGAAACGGATTAAATCTCTTCTGATCGACTCATTTGGGTCACAAAACGATCCTATAAGTGGTATCAGAGCTCAGGAGGAAGAGATCTTGCCTAAACAGCCTGTTTTCATCACTTTTCTGATTTCTACACTATTCTTTTTCAAATTTAAAATTTTTTCACGGTTAAAAACGGCTCAAACTTTCACATATTGTGCGTAATCTTGTATTAATCAATCCTGGAAAGTTTCAGCATTTAAATCGAACTAAATCTGGTTAAAATCGGTCTGCTAGCTTGAAATTGGTTCGTAATTTGCTGACGTCATCAACGTTTCAAGCGAACATAACATCGTGTGTCAGCTTGAAACTGGTTACTCGCTTGAAATTCGACCTTGTTAGCTTGAAATTGACTTGGCCGCTTGAACATAACATCGTCTGACAGCTTGAAAACTTTGACAGCTTGAAACCGTCTTGAAATTTGTCTGACCGCTTGAAAATACATTGAATTGTGTGAACCACTTAAAAAGTGTATAGTGTTAGTGTGAAATAATTGTGTTGGTCATTGAACAAGGTTATCACGTGAATATTTGTCAGTCAATTGAATACAACAGCATGTGATAATCTGAGATTGCATGTGAATATTACATTTGAGGTCAAATTACATAGTGTGAAGAATTAAAGGTGTGTCAGTTTTGATTTCATTCAAGATATTACATGTGATTAGTTTTAGTGAGTGGCATTATGAATTAAAAAAAAACAACATCAATTGATCGGTCCAATCAAAGACTTTTGAAAGATAAAATGTCGGCTAGTTGTTTTGGATTTATCTAGTGAGTGTATAAATTGGTTGGTGTATTCGATGCTTGTCAGGTTTTAATTGTGCATGTGAATTTTAAACAAAGTTGTTGGTTTGCACAAGAGTTCATGTGATATTAATTGAATTGTCAGTCCATATCTCGCTCGGCCCAATCAACATTTAAAGTGAACATTTGACACCGAAACATGGATAAAGAGTTTTACAGACTTTTTGGTATTGATTTCAGTGTTTTTATTAATGGACAAGTTGCTCCTGTTATTGTTGCCGAAACTTCCGGTATTGAAACTGAAACAGAAACTTTTCAAAAGGATGCAGAAAAAGCACATATTTTTGATCACTCGTCTGATGAAGAGAGTGACAACGATGAAGAGGGAATACAAAAGCTTGAAGATTTTCAAAATAAAATTTCATCTGATAAGAATAATAGGTGTTTTGCAGGTCAAGTGAAAGAGACTGATGAGATCAAATCTGAGAAAGATGTAAAAACAACAACTGAAGAACAAATCAAACCTAGTGAGAAAAAACAGGTTGAATAAATTCCAGCGGTCAAGATTGAGAAAGAAGAATCTGAAAAACCTGTATCTGTGAATCCTGAATCAGAGTCAAAGAAAGAGGTTGCAAAAGACGCACCTATCTTTGATCATTCACCAGAAGAAGAGAATAAGGATGAAAGTGTTCATGAGGAAAAGAAACAGGTTGAAAATATCTCATCTTTAAAGGTTGAGACAAAAGTTGATGATAAACATATTCTTGTTTTGCTGAAAAATTGTGAGATGTTGACATTTGTAAATGACAAACTCTTGAAGGATGTTGAGAGTTTGTCATTAGAAAACAAAAATCTTAAAAAATCAGAAAATGTTTTGAAAAATCAAATATACAATTTGGAAAATGAAAAAGTAAAAATTGAGAAAGATTTTCAAAGTCAAATAAAAATTTTAGAAGATGAGAGAGATTTATTTGGTAAAAACAATCTTGAAAAACAAATTGCAATCAATTCTCATCTTGAAAAGATTATTCGACTTGAAAAGGAAGCTGAGTGTGCTCAAAAGAAAATCAAGGAATGGGAACAAAAGTTGAAGGTGTTTGTGAATACTTCAACTATTCCTTGCCCAAAACCAGTTAATTCTGTTCCAATAAGTGACGATGTCACAAACTTTGACAAAGTCAAAGTTGAAGATTGCGATGAGAAATCTGATGATGAAAATGAAAAAAATGAAGAAAAATAATTTATTTTTGAAGTTAAAAGAAAAGTTTCAAGAAACTATTCCACAATCAACTGAAAAGGGAGAATGCTCTAAGCAAAAACCTTTGAAGAAGAAAGTGGAACAAAAACAAAAAGAGAAAATTTTGAAAAATGTTCAAAAAGAAAATAAAAGTTCAACAGATCAATCATCCAATCGCAATCAAAAATTACAAAAAGTAAAAAATGAAAATTCAAAAATTGTTGGCAATAAGTGGTGCAGGTCGGACCACAGTGCTCAAAAGTCAAATCCAGCAAACAAGAGGAGCAAGGATTATCACCAAGCCAAACAGTGCTATGATCTGAATGTTTGGACTGAAAATGGTGATTGGTACGATAACAGAGTGTGTTACCGATGTGGTTATCAAGGACACATTGCTGTTAACTGCCAAGATTGGAGTTATGAGACGAGGAGATGCTTTAATTGCAACATCAGAGGTCACATTGCCAGCGATTGCCCAAGGAGATCAAATGAAAGATTGAGGGTTAATTCTCAGAAGATGGCAAAGAAATCAGTCAATGTCAAGCCCAAAGAACAGAAGGTTCAAGAACCTAAAGTTCAAGAAACAAAAGTGAAACTTTCTCAGGGGCAGAAAGACAGACTGAGGAAGAAGAGAAAGAAGACTAGAGAGTATCTAGAGAAGATTTTGTCCTCGGGTTCACCGGATAAATCGAATAAGAGTTCTGATGAATCAACTCCCTTAACTGCAAAGTCAAGCAAGACAAATTCATCAGATACAAATCTGAGGACGAAAGGGATTTTGAAGAAAGAGAAATTGGTTAATCAAGAGATTAACAAAACAAAGAAAGTAAAATTTTCACTTTCTGGCGATAAATTTGTTTCTATGGAAACAAAGGAGCCACATGTCGGCGATGAATCTGGCTCATCAAAGTCAGACAAGCCACATTCAGGCAATGAATCTGGTATGGTAAAACCAGAAGAGCCATTTGTTGAGGTAAAAGTTGAGAATTCTGGTCTAACAATGGATGATGCAAATTTTCCATCATTGTTGAACAAGAATTCAAAATCACCCAAGGACCGTCAGGCTTGGGTGAATTTGTTTAAATGAAAAACCTGACTTGCCGGAGTTCCCAGGTTGGTAAGCGTGGAACATGAATCGGCACATTTCTTGAGAAATTCACGAATGTGATATTTCGACTTACAAGTGGTAAATCAGGGACATTAAGTTGTACTTGATTTTCTACAAGTGATGTTTGTGGATTGATCTTAAAAATGTTAGTTTTTACTAGTGATTGAAGAAGAACAAGGTGATGGATGAAACCCCGAATTTGTGAAAAGACACACAAAACTTATTTTCCGGAAAAACCATTTTGATTAAAACAAACTTAAGTGTTTTGAAATTACTATGGGAAAATGTTTTGTTGTCAGGGGGAGTTCTGATTGTTCATGCCAAGTGAATGGAGAATTGAAGTGATTCTCATCATGTTGTCACATTTCTTGTACAGCTTGTTTTCAAATTTTCCCAGAAAATCAAAATTGAGACATATTTTGATTTTAGGGGGAGTAAAAATTTTATAAAAATTAGAAAATTTGAAAATGTCAAAAACATTAAAAAATGCAAAAATGAGTTTTGTTGTCAAAAAGAGGAAATGATAGTAGATCAGTTGGACTGTCACAGCATGCTAAAGAAATGGAGAGATAAAATGTGATAAGCGATCTCACTAAAGATGTGACGATAGGCTCAGCTAGACTAGTAGATTTGCGATAACGATACAAACTTAAATGAAAAAGCCTAGTTCTAGTGGGAAACATGGTCAAAAGCATAGTACTTAGTTTTGTCCTTCTTGATTGTGTACCTACTCAGTAATCGCTGATTGTCGAAAGACATAAAACTGGTTAAGTTTATGAATTTTCACAACTTTGCTAAAAAGTCGCTGTGATTGTGCATTTCATTTTGCAAAGATTTAAACTTGTTTTATTTCTTTATTTTGTTTAAGCATCGGACATCCTCTGCGTATACGCGAGTATCGACCTGGATGTTGTTGCCTAAACGTTCTGCTTTATTTTCTTTGGTGTTTCGTTTAAGCTTTGGATCACCTCTGTGTATACGGGAGTATCGACCTGGTGGTTAAAGCCTAAACAACTTCAACTTGTTTTATTTTTCTTATTTTGTTTAAACATTGGACTTTCTCTGCGTATACGGAAGTATCGACCTGATTGTTAATGTTTAAACATTCTGCTTTGTTTTCGCACAAATCACAGTTGATAAAGTTTAAAGGCATTACTTGAGTCAGTGTATTGCATGATGAGGGGATATGCTGAGATCGTGGGTTCATAAGAATTTAGTGCAAAATTAATATATCTTAACGTATCGGTAAGCATGTCGAAAGTTTTTAGATTGAGTTTAAGTGGACAACAATATCGTCAATCAATGTGAATCGTTTAGAGCATAAAATGAAATCAAGCTTAACGGTGCTAGTGATTTGTCGCATAAACTGATATGATCCTCTTTCGCAAACTCACAAAAATATGTTTGTACATATTTTATTTCTGCAGTTAATTTCTGTTATTGCATTCATGTTTCATTATTTTGAAAAGTCCAAAAAGATTTTCGACAACTGATGTTGGAAAGCTGATATTCAAAATTTCAAGTGCTGAACAAGATGAACTGGTTTGGGATTGTGTGTATTGAATTGAGAAATTTGTTTTGAACAAGAAAAGTTTGATTAGTTAATCTAGATCATTAATTTGAACTTGATGTAACTATTGCTAGTAAGTTTTTCTTATTGATTTAAGTGAAAACTTATGTTGTGGTGAGAAAATTTGTGCAGGAAATGAGCTTAAACAGAGATAAAGCCAGGGATTGATCTCAAGGTGATAGCTAATTCCAGACGGCGATCCCATCATGATGAGAGGGGGAGTCTGATGAGGTTAGAGTCAAAGAGAAGATCCTGGTATATGCTAAGAAAGAAAAGAGACTGATAAAGACTGAAGATGAGAAGACTCGACACTTAAGACTCGTCAACATCTGAGGGGGAGTCTGTTAGTGCATTCATCTGTCGTCTTCGTCTTATGTCGAGTCTCGAGCTCGTTGCGGATCTGAACATGTCTGATAGCTTGAGATGTCTGGTAGCTTGAACATGTCTGATAGCTTGAGATGTCTGGTAGCTTGAATGTGTATGTGTCATTTCAAGCTATCAAGCTAGCACTATATATAGGATTGTCATTTGTCATTTGAAGGTAACAAGGTAGAAAGACTAGTTTCCATACCGAGGTGTTGCCGGTGTGAAGACTGATTGTAATCGATAGTAAATCAATATAATCAGTGTTTAAAGTGATACGCAAGCTGTTTCAACGTCCGTTTCTTATTTTCCGCATCTGAAACGGATTAAATCTCTTCTGATCGACTCGTTTGGGTCACAAAACGATCCTACATAGTTTATCATATATTTTTGTTCGTGAACGCTCATTTGTGTTCATTTGTGTCCATGAACATTAGTTTGTGTTTGTTACTGAAATTAACAAACGAACACGAACACGTTCGTTTTCTTAACAAACGAACACGAACATAGAATCATGTTCGGTAAATGTTCATGAACAGTTCGTGAACACTTGTATAGTTGTATATTTATTAACAAGCGAACACGGACATCAATAACATCTCAGGATTCTCAGCATCTCTAACAAGCCTAACTAGTGAAAATTTGGATGCTGAGAAGCCCAAAAAGAGAAAATGGCTATGCTCAGAAACCAACCGATGGGTTAAAATGAGAAATATGCATGTTGGGCCAATGGTGGGCTGAACCAAAAAGAAGTCCACACATATTGGGTTGAGGTGAAACAAAACCAACCAAAAAGAAATGTCACAAAATAATTCAACTGTAAGACTAGTGGGTATGGAGAGCCTCATCTCCAAGGGATGGGCCGCCACGTCACCGCCACGTAGGAAGGACTTGAAGGGGATGAACCTAGGGGGGTGGGGGATGAACCCCTTTATATATATATATATACATATATATATATATGTATGTATGAGGAGAGAGGAAAGAGGCCCGTGAACATCGGCTGTGGGCGGACGATTTTGACGGGGCTAGGGCGGCGACGGGGCTGGGGGTGGATCTGTTGGGGCGGCGGCAGGAGGACGGGCCGGGGGACGAGCCCCATACCCACTAGTCTAAGAAGGTTCGTTACCCAAGTCACAGTCACCAGACTTGTTTTATCGTTTGAAACCCTAGATCTGAACAACATATCACTATTGTTTTCTTCGTATATAACAAAACAAACAACATAATTATAGTCTCAAAGTAAAATCGACAAGCGTTTTAAACCATGAAATGATGTCAGGATGCCATAACCTGGATACAACGAACGTTTCATAAATAGTATCTTAAACGTCTTTTTATTCTCCTTCGTACTCATTTAACAGGAGTAGGGGAAGGAAAATGAATTCGCTAAGGAAGGAAAAGATGTGATATTTTTCGTGTTCCCAAGATTAATGAAAAGTAAAGGAAAAGAGAAGAAATCAAGCATTTTATGTGTTCCCGAGTTGGGATGAAAAGAAAAGAAGGATAATTAGATATGAAGGTAATTTAGTAATTAATAAGATATGAGTGTAATTTAGTAATTAATAAGATTTTATGTGTTCCCGAGTTGGGATGGAAAGAAAAGAAGGATAATTAGAAAAGAGAAGAAATCAAACACTTTATTAGAAATCAAGTTTAATTAGATATGAGGGTAATTTAGTAATTAATAAGATTTTCTCTCCTAATCTCTCCGATTTGGAAGGATAAATATACATATAAATTTTCTTCACTTTTCCCTCCTTTCCCCTTCTATCCATAAAAAATCTCGGGAACATGATTTTTTATATTTTCATCTCTTTTCTTTTCCCTTCCCTGTTAAATGAGATTCGGGAACAGAAAGTGAATTATCCAAGACCCGGTTATACTTATTAACTAAAATGAGCTTGAATCGACTCGGACCTAAAACTGTCAGTTAACTAATTATCCAAATTACCTTCTCATATGTGATATGACCCAATAAACCAAACCGTTTGTTAGCAGAGCTGATTATAAATTTCTAAAACCGAAACATCGGTAATATGTTCGCTTTTGACTCATAAACTAACTAAACCTACTCGTGTTCACCCGTAGATCCTACAACGACTCTTTATTCGGGTCGTAGAAGAACAAAACGATATAAATTTATACACGTGTACATATATTTTAGACAAAATTGCAGAAAACAACCTTTATGTATACCCAAAACTGCACTTTATACCTTTCACTATGAAATCCGTCAAAACCAACCTTTACGTTCATGTTTTGCTACAAGTTCAACCTTTACACCTAACCTAGTCAAAAAAGTCAGTTAAATGCAGTCACATGCCTTGCATGTGAGGGCATATCTGTCATTTCCTTTCACCCCTTTTACTATGAATATTATATTTAAAGCTTTTTATTTATTTAATGGTTTGTATTATTATAATCGTTAATTTAATATAATAATTAAGACAATTAACGAAATACAAATTAGTTAAAAAAATCTAATTGACAAAAGAATAAAGATTAATACCTTCTGGATTCGGTTATTCTTCTTCAGAAAATAACTTCGCAATCATTCCAGCCATTCGAGGTGCTGTATATACATATAACAAATTAATACATATACATATACAGACATCAAATACAAGCCGATAATTAACCGAGTTCAGCTATACATCACCATCACCACCACCCTTCATCACCATCACCATCACCACCACCCTCCACCGCCGCCACCGCCGCCACCACCGCCACTACCGCCACCATCAAACACACCTTAAACCGCCCAACATGAATATTTTTGTTGTTTAGCTGGTGATAATTAATGGCCACGATCACCAAACCAATGAACCATGGCTTCTTAACTCCTTCCTATCTACTTCCACTGACGGTTACGTATGGTGGCCGGCGACAACAGATCATGGTGGCTGTTGCTGGGTCCGGTAACGCTTATTTCGGAATCTCACAATAAATATTGGTTAGAATGATATATGATAAATTGATTTGTACCATGTGTTTCAGTGCTTCAAAGTAAGAGTAAATTGCAAAAGTTATATGTAACAGTGTTACAGTGGAACTTGTCTGATCACATCATATCTGCATATGAAATGAATATGAATGTAAAGAAGCTTCAATGCACAGACGGACCTAACAATCATGACACCCAAAAGATGAAGAACCATTTGTCATGTAGGGTGATGCCATTGTTGTTTTTGACTGACATTGTTGTTTTTGTCGTCGGCGCCGTCTGATCGGACCGGTGTCGTTGCCGTCAGTTCCACCACCACTGACATCCTTGAACCGAGCATCGACCGTCGCCATCTCTCAGACACACTCAGACCTAACCCCACCGTCAACCCATCACCACCACCAACTCACACCCCACACAACCACCTGCTACCCCACAACCCTCACCACCACCACCACCCACGAACCCCATACCATCTGTAACTGCCACCACCCACCTACTCGTACCATCTACCACCTGCCACCGCCACTCCACATCACCTACCGCCGCCGCCATCACCACCACAATTGCCTTTCATCATTAGGTGTGTGTATGTGCAGAGGTTAAAAGAAAATCAAAGAATATTTGACTTTTATGTTGTTTGACTGATTAAACAAAAAATAGAAAAGAAAATAAGGAGTTAAAAAGACTAAAATACCCTCACATGCAAAGCATGTGAGGTAAGTTAACTGACTTTTTTGACTAGGTTTGGTGTAAAGGTTGAACTTGTAGCAAAACATGAACGTAAAGGTTGGTTTTGGCGGATTTCATAGTGAAAGGTATAAAGTGCAGTTTTGGGTATACATAAAGGTTGTTTTCTGCAATTTACCCTATATTTTAATTGTTTTGTTAGATGAATAAAATATTTTGTAAGTTTTTAAAAATATATATGAAATCATTCCCAAATAAAATACAATGAACGAGTGTTATTTATTTTTATATAAAATAGATTCCTAGAAGGTGTGATATTTAATTGAAGATGTGATATGCGTGTTTTTTAAAAATACAAATTGCCAACTTGTCAGATTCGATGCACTCATGCACAAGATGAGTGTGATAGGTGGTTGTACTATCCGTTAATATTGTTATACATCTGACTTTTGGTCAAAATTGACGTTCAAGAAGAAGACACATTTCAAAGTTTCATTGACTACTGTATTTAGTCAACCGTTAGACATCACTAGACCAGGTCTTTAGTGGCATGGGCTGTGTCTTCATAAAACTTAAAATTCAAAATAAATATTAATTAATAATTTCAACAAAGTTGGAACCATAGAAGACTTGGTGTTTGATGTTAATCCACTAATGGGTTACATACATTTAAACGGGTCGGATTGACTAAAAGTGATGTAATCATGTAACTAATAACAAAAATTCGCTTTTATTCGTTTAACTACTCTATCTGGCATCAATTTTGATGGTCAAACTATAAGAAAGCAACAACGTAAGATACTACTATTTATAAAAAGTTTGGTCAACCAGATGGTCAACAGTCCCCGGACCCCATCTAGTTCTACCCACGATAACTAAATAATAATGATCGAGCTTAAACACTAAAATGTGGTTAGTGTGTTTTGATGGTTGACGATCACAGAGCAATAGGTGGGGTTTGAATTCTATGACATGTTTTGGTTTGTTTTCCTTGTTAATTAGAAAAAGTAAGCCACCAATTCCGGAATTGAACCTATGAATTCGTCAATAATGACTATTGACTTGGGCCCGATGAAAATAAATAAATAAAGAAATGTAAAAAGCATGAGGATTCCGAATTCCCATGATACACAACAAGCATTTACAAGTTTCTGAATTTTCTACCATACACAAGAACATATACTTTTTAATATTATTAGATTCTCAAGCAAAATTTTATATTAATAAGATTATATATAGAGAAAGTGTAGAATATAATAGTGCCTAGTTGTTTGAAGATACGCGAGCAGGAAATTATGACACGTATCATTCTTTTTTTTTTATACCTGAAGAAACACTAAGTAACACTATGGTTAACTCAGCTTGTTTGTCTAGTGAATATCGGTCAATCTCTATCCTTCTCTCACCAACAAGACTGATTCTCTTCTTATCAATCTTGCAAAACGAACAACACCAGTGAACTTATTACAAGGAGGAGAGGTTGAGGGTTCTCCTTGTAACCACCCTTCGACGTGAGAATAAGTAATCGTTTTTAGGATATAAGTGTGTGTATAGAGTGAAAGAGTGAGAAAATGAATCCTTAAACCCGGAGGTGAAACCCTCTATTTATAGCCGAAGATTTGTTAAGGAGAAGAGGTGCTAGCTGGTCATTCGCCAGCTGTCCGACCGAGAGGAATATCCATTATGTCTCCTCTGACACGACCAAACCTTTGTCCCGTACCAGGGGTGACGTGGCGCATAACCACTCGTTCCACTTCAGCGTCTTTTAGTACATGTTGTCAGTTTGTCTCTGTGTCACACCCCGATATTTACAACATCGTTCGGTGCGCCCAGTTAGGGAGTATCGTGACGAGATTGATAACAAGATACACAATAAAGCAGAGCGGAAGTCTTGAATTTAAAATATTATTACAAACATAATTGTCCGAGTGTTCAAAAATAATAATACAGACTGCTTGTAATAAAAGATCCACAGGCGGATAAAAATGTACAAAAATGAGACAACAGACTATAGGCTTATACAAAGGAGTTGCAAATTCCTCTTCTAGCATTACCAGGCAGCTTCCAGCCTATTACGTAACCTTGTAACTTAGTCGTTTGAAGATACGTCAGTTTACACTGGTAAATACAAATAACCGACTCATTTTGAAAACATTTCAAAAATCATTTTAAGTGCCTACATGATTTTCATAAAATAACTTGGGACAATTCAAAATGATCTTGTATACAGATTTACATGTCTGTTAATACATATGAGGTCCGATGCAGAAACCGAATAACATGATTAACCGATACGCCACTTTAACCCACAAAGGGGTATCCCCAATATGGGTAAGAAAAACATTTTATAATAGCATTAGCATCTGTCAGGTATATGCCTACACCCAATGTTGTAGAAGGCGCTAGGCGCTAGTCGGGCGGTGAGGTACAGCCTAGGGATTAATCGGGATTAATCGGAATGGGATTTTTATATGTATTTTTTCAAAATTATATATATATACCCAATAATATAAAAATAATACTTCAAAATTCACATAAATACTTCAAGTTTCAGATAGTATGGTTCGATTTTGACCAATTTTGACCGCCTAGGACCGATTTTGATCGATTTTGACCGACTAATATTGTCCGATTAATCTGATTTTTGACCGCCTAGGACCGATTTTTGACCGCCTAGGACCGATTAACTCCGACTTTGACCGATTATTACCATGACCGATTTTTTGGACCGACTAGCATAAAATTAATCAGTTAGTCACCGCCTAGCGCCTAGGCGGCGATTAATCGGCCGCCTAGGCCGATTTCTGCAACACTGCCTACACCTCGTGCTTAGTCGTGGTCATTAGTAACTTAAATTAGCCGAGGATATCTAGGACACGGTCACGTTAACCCCCAATGTTTAAGTTATCAGACAAAACAGATTAAAACGGGTTATGAAGATTTTGTAGTCACAATCTGACATATGATCCCATACCCGACCAAGCGGTAATAATTTACTGTATCCCAAGCCCGTATAGGGAAAATAGGTTAAGAGTATTTACCTGGCTTAAATATGTCTTACAATGCAAGATAATAAAGTAAGCACAACCGTATTCAATTAAATAAGGTTGATTGCAATCTACCGGAAGGCCTTAGTCTGGAATGAATGGTATAATAACCAATTAGAATGTTAACGGGTCCTATTTAAGTCATAGACTTGGACCGATTAACTTAAATTAACGAAAACGGTACGATACGCTTGATTAAGCGATGACGGAATAGAATGTTGTTTAAACCCAACAAGTACTAAGACTTGTATAATATGGGTAAACAATATACATTCTGGAATTTGAAATAAAATTGAAAGGATTTGACCCGTTTCGGTAAACTTACGTAAACTAGTTACATAAGCTTAACCGTACACGTATAAGTGATATCGGATAACCGGATGAGTCATAAACAAGTTCTATATGCCAAGATACTTTAAATATGTTACCAAGTCAGTAGGTAACCAAGGTTTTATAAACAATATGGTTTAAAACCAAAATATGCACCATAAGGGCATTTTAGTCATTATGTGACATACTTTGAGAACTCTCATAAAAATATGAGTTATGAACAAGTACTTTCTGTTATAACACTTTAATTATGTTATAATATTAGTAAGTAATAGATTTGATATGATAATTATGGTTTAAAACCATACTATGTGCCGAAAGGGCATTTTGGTCATTATATAACATAATTTGAGAACTTGTATGAAAACTCAGGTTATGATCAGATTTATAATACTAAAATATGTTAATTATAGTAACATATCATTAGGTAATTCATTTGCAAGTTCATCATTGTTTAAAACCAAGTTTTATGCAAAAAGGGCAATTTGGTCACAAATAGGCACATTATAAGAACTTGTATAAAAACTCAGAATCTGATTATGATCAAGTAGTATAACCTCAAAGGGTTATCCTACATTACAATGTGATCATAATACAACTTAAATTCAGTAGCTATCTATGCTAAATCGGGTCAGAATCGAAAGTCAAAGCAGAAGTCAAACTGCTTGACTTTCGGTTGCGTATCGACACTAGAACTAGAAATGACGGACTGAAAATGTTCATACATGTTCTAATATTAATTGCCAACTGAATTAGTGTTAAAAACATGGGTTATAACATTTATAAGTTCATTTTATAAAGTTTACGGAAATCTGCCATTTGACTTTTTATTTAATATAACTTTGACCCGTCATTTGACCAAGTTAACGTGATTTCCAGGAGGTGCCTTTTGAGTGATTAACACCTACCTAATTACGATCACGTAGCCATGTTCGATCCGAACAATGACTGGACCATAATGGTTTAAAACGAAAGTCAAAGCAAAAGTCAATTTGCATGACTTTCCTTTCGGCATAATAAAAGCCTATAAACTGAAAGAACAAGGATGGAGCACTTACGAGTGATCTAAGAGAACGATTATAACTCAATTTTTTTAATACTTATATTTTCTTTTAATAGTTAGATTAAAAAATATAAATTTAAATAAACCAATTATTGAATAAAATACATAAACAATTGTGAATATTGTTGCATGAAACTATGAAACTGTGTACATAATGGGGGTCAAAGACAGAAATCCGGACCACTTCCGTTTCTTCTTCTTTTTTTCCACGGACTTCTTCCATACTTCTGGAGACAGTTTCCATCCATCCATGAAAATGGCACACATAATCCTTACTTAAAAAACATATATTTACTTTTTATAGGGTGGAGTTCGGCTACAAATTCCAAATTTTTTAAAAAGTGTAAAAAGTCATAGAACACTATAATTTCAACCATAAAACACACCTAAAACCCACAAATGATATAGTGAAAACTACTAAAACACCATATTCAAACCATAATAATTCATAAAATATTCAAACACACAATCGTATAACTGTGAATATAAAACACAACATCTAATCAACATAAAACACAATAATGTTTGTCATTCGATAATTAGAGCCTTATCATACAAAACACAAAACCTTTGTAATTGAGTTAAATGCCATTTTAGTCCCTGTGGTTTGAGCCATTTTGCCAGTTTAGTCAAAATGTTTCATTTTTCACCTGTGGGTCCAAAAAGGTTTCACGGTTACCATTTTAGTCCACTAGGTTAACTTCATCCATTATTTA
Source organism: Helianthus tuberosus (assembly GCA_030545235.1). Classification (NCBI taxonomy): domain Eukaryota; kingdom Viridiplantae; phylum Streptophyta; class Magnoliopsida; order Asterales; family Asteraceae; genus Helianthus; species Helianthus tuberosus. The sequence continues at coordinate 101,674,929 of CM060389.1, forward strand.
TGTTAACGAGAAGGGCGATTCGGTCATTTTATATGGCCGAATTGCCATTCTAGTTAACATAAGTACATATAAAATGACCGAATTGCCTTTCTAGTTAACTAAAAAAATGGATGAAGTTAACTCAGTGGACTAAAATTGCAACGGTGAAACCTTTTTGGATCCACATAAGAAAAATAAAACCTTTGGACAAAACTGACATAATGGTTAAAACCACATAGCCTAAAATGGCATTTAACTCTTTGTAATTTGTAGGTTTTGAGTGTGTTTTATGGTTGACATTTTGGTGTTTTATGACTCTTTACACTTTTTTATGAAATTTGGACTTTGTAGCCAACTCCTAGCCTACTTTTATATAATACTTGATTTGTATACGTATATAAGTCTTTTTCAACGGTGAATTTCATTACAAACGCTAGTAAGAAGCAAGAAAAAACACAACAAAACAAGATTACAAATGGCAACGAACCCAATACATCTCCACTAGGTCCTTAATATTCGATCTATTCTAATCCAAAAGAAACTTAACGCTTTTATATATCTCATTACAAGATTAATGCTCTTTTTGTTTTCTGGAAAAAATAATCTCATTTTTTGTTTTCCAAATACACCAACAACCTATTTAACTATAAATTATGAACATGTACACACGTAAGCATCTCTTAAATTTAAAGCCTTGCAAAATATAATTAAAAAAAAATCCTAAAGATACTTTTTGAGTATTTCACCTTCAATCAAATATACAAGCTGCCTTGTGAATGATGACTTTGAATAGTTATTGTGTTATTTTTTATGTTATTTACAGTTGAACTTCAGGTTCGTCGGTTGGCCTGGTCTTAACAACTGATTAGCCAACAAATGGAAGAGGTAACCGGTAAGATACTTGTTTGGACCCGCCCTCCATTGGTTCTATTCGGTTCACTTAAAATCGTGCCATTTTTTTGTGTCTAGTCTATTAACTAGCAATCGAAACAATAGAATGTCCGCTCTCAGTTTAATTGGTTAGCCCAGCTAGTTCTATCCTATTTTCAAATCACTGTATTTGGCATCTAGATGCCTCATGGAATATTATTAGCCCCAATGTTTTCATAATTGAATCGGTAATCAAACTCATCGTTTTACTGGTCGAAAAAACGGACACTCTCATAAATAATTTAAAATTATATACACACAACTAATTTAAACAAATACAGACTTGCAATATTAACAAATATGGAGCATATTAAACAAAATGCGAAATTTGAAATAATAAATAAATGAGATTTGTAAATGAAATACTTTTTGAAAATATATTCAACTTGCTGGCCAAATAAAGATGGTTCAAAAGTATCCAAACCCCCAAATCTGTAATAAAACATTAAACTTTCTTTCTGTTATATAAATAATAACTAATGACACATGTTGTATATCATGTGTAATTAACTATAGCAAATACCAATGGACAATGGTTGGTTAATGATTAATCAAATAAATAGTCCTGATTTTTGGACTTTGGTCGGGAGCCAAAAGCTTATAATATTGATAGTGCTACAAAAGATAGCACATCTACATAAAATTACATTTTATAATTCAATACAAATTTCAAACTGACACCATAAGTGTAGTACAATTCGAAAATGATTCCTAGAATATTGGATTTTAATAATCTCAGCTATTGGTCGTTGGTCGCTAACAATACCAACTTTAAAAATAACCACTGGCACTCCAAACTGTTAACATATTGGCCTCCAATGACCATGATTAACAGAACCCTAACGTCGTTAGTTTCTGGGTGCCGGAAAAACGTTTTTGGCGGGAAACTATTTTTTGGCTGGAAAACTCAACATTTTTGTCCCAAATCTCTTTGTCCCAAATCTCTTTGTAACCTTATTACGGACCTTTAGGAACCATTTTCTAGTAAAAGCCCAAATTATTGAGGTTGCTGGAAAACTCTTTTTTCGCTGGAAAACTTCTTTTTGCTCGGAAAACTCAACTTTTTTGGCCTCATAACTCAACATTTTCGTCCCAAACCTCTTGATAACCTTAGATCGGACCTTCAGGATAAAAAGTCCTTAATTTAAGATATAATTTCTGATAAATACCATCTTAACTCAACCGTGTCAAACAATATTTGGTATATAGGCTTCCGTGAGTTATTAAAAAAAAGAGTTAAATGTCATTTTAGTCCCTATGGTTTGGGTCAATTTGACAGTTTAGTCCAAATGTTTCATTTTTCGTCTACGGGTTCAAAAAGTTTTTACCGTTGCCATTTTAGTCCACTGGGTTAACTTCATCCATTTTTCTGTTAACAAGAAGGGCAATTCGGTCATTTTATATGGTCGAATTGCCCTTCTAATTAACATAATTACATATAAAATGACTGAATTGCCCTTCTCGTTAATAGAAAAAATGAACGAAGTTAACCCAGTGAAGAGGTATGGTCCCAATTCCATGTACACATGGTAAGGACCACACCCCCTTTTTATCCGACATGGCGCCTACATCAGCAAGCGTATCCAGAAGCTTCTAGAAGCTTCTGGAAGCTATCAAGGTGGCATCAAAGATGCTCCTCCAGACAAAAAGGACAACACGTGTCACCAATAATCGGACGCCATTTGGATCTGCAGCACGATCCTAGGACAGGCCGATAGCCGCTGGTACGGTTCCCCTACCTGGACAAATAGCGGCGCGCCACGTCACCCACTACTCTGAGTGCGACAGAGGAGACCAAGAGGATATTCCCCTTGGTCGGAAAACTGGCACCCGGTGGCAGCTGGCAAGGCCTCTCCTTGCTCCTTCATCCTTCGGCTATAAATAGGACCCTTCCTTATTCAGGTAGAACATTCTGCTCTCCTCACATTTCACCTACAACACACACTATTTCTTCCTCAAAGCAGTACTTATTCTCACGCTGGAGGGTGGTCACAAGGAGAACCCCCTATTCTCCTCCTTGTGGCGAGTCACCGGTGTTCTGTTTTGCAGGATTCCAGTCATTGGCGAGTAGAGGAAGAGATTGAACCCCACATACGAGACGACCCAACTGGTTAGCCTAAGTGTTAACCAGTGTTTTATCATTGGCGCCCACCGTGGGGCTCGAACCCACGACCACAAGGTTAAGAGCCTTGTGCTCTACCAACTGAGCTAGAACGGCTAGACTTGGGAGCTGTTGCAATAAAGCGTGAAACAGTCAAAAGAAGGGAAACATGCAAAACACAAAACATACATAAATGGAAGAAATCATACCTCGAGAACCAGAAGCAGACTTGAATATTTTTTCCAAGCGCTTATCGGTCTTCACGCTGAACACACCTAAGTCAATCTCCGACTCTGACGGTGCAACAGTAGCCTCCTTCTGTAGCTTGGATTTTTTATCGGCCAAGGCAGCAGCAGCTTGCGCATCAAGCTCTTTCTTCATGTCCTCAAGCATTTCTCTTCTTCATCATTTCAATCAACGTGGCATCATCATCAGGGTCACGTTCTGAACGTTTGACTCCTGCGTCTAAACCAGATAGTGTGTCAGAAACTACAACATAGTCCAAGGAAGAGGACTTGGAAGAACGCTTATGAGGCGTTTCACCAACAGGGTCCTCAATTGTTTTCTCCTCAACTTTCTCCTCTCTCTTCTTTTTCCTTCTTTCTGATGGATCAACAACACCAACGTGGGGATCCACAACAGGAGTTTCCACGTCATCAGCGGCATGCTCTTCAGAAGGTCCCCGTTGTGGACCTGCATGGGACGAACGACGTATTAAATGGAATGAGGCATCATCAGACTCCTCACTCGAAAGGATAATAGTTTCCTCTCGAGTAGGGTTAACATCAAAATCAGTGTCACCTTCACCGTTATCACCTAGAATAGTGTTAGCATAGGTCGCTAAACTCTCATTGGAGGGATGTAAAAAAGTATCCCTTATCTGATCAAGCCACAGAGGCCTATCCTCAGGAAAAGAAGCTACAACCATAGCACCACCAGCTTTGGGATCAAGAACATTCATTAAACTGTACCCTGCTGCAAACACACAAGGGAAGATGAGGAGACAAACAAGGGAAAAACAGGTAAAAAAGCAACAGACAAATAGCAGTACCTTTTCCTTTATATCCATAAAGCAGAAAACCCCTAGGGTTCTGAGGAGCCCACAACATGCTCATCCCAGCCGCCACCAGAGCCCTTTCTTCAAACTGAATAATCGACGTAACCTTCCGAGTCAGAACCGTGTACCACTCTTGCTCAGTAAAATCTATCGACACATTCACTCGGGGAATGCCCTCACTCTCAAGACGGTAATGCATGTCTATCGGAATAACACCTCGACGAATATAGAAGAATTTCCGCTTCCAATCATGCAGGCTTTTGGGTGGATCTTTGCTACAGGGCTTCACTCCGCCGGTACGAGAGTTGAAATAGTAAAAACCACCAGTGTAAGTCACAAAGTAGAAAGTGTTGAACTTCTCAAATGTCGGCTCAACACGGTTAGCCCGACAAATAAACTCGAAATGGGTAAGTCGAGGCAAACCCAGTGCATTTATCTGAGAGATATGCAAACCATAACCAGTCAGCACTTCCCCTATGAACTTTGACATCAGGAGGCGAAAGTTTCCTTCCCGGAAGAAATCGGCATACAACGTCATGTATCCTAGAGGGGCATCAAGAGCAGTAGAGTTGGGAGTTGGAAACTGGACACCCCAATCAGAAGAAAGACCAAAGTTCTGGATCAGATTGTTGAGTTCGTCTTCTCTCCAACCAATAACCGCCTGATCTGGCCCCGGAGGATCCTTCGGTTTGTATTTTCTTTTCTTGGTAGTAGTGGTAGATTTCGGAGCAGGAGTCATGCTTAGTGATAGAGGAAAAAAGAAGAAGATTTGGAGAAGACGTCAGAGAAAAAATGGAGTTCAAATTTTGAAAATGGAGAAGAAACTATTGGGATGATGATAACCGCCTCCTATTTATACCCATCGCATTTAATGCTGTAACAACCTGACTTTTTGAAGTCAAAGTACAAGTCAAAGTCAAAGGAAGAAAAGATTGCTAATTGCGATCTGTCACTCCTTGCTTAATTATTGATTGTAGGGATTTTTACATATTTCCCCTTCCTAAGAGGCCTTATTACATATTTACCCAACCATTTAATTTAATTACATATTTCCCCTTTTCACAAGAAATTACCCAATTACCCTTTTCTAACTCCTATCAAGATAAATAAGTGTTACAATTCTCCTGGATCTTCATCTTCTGCAAAATTGCTGCAAACATCACAGTGCCTTACACCTTCGCAAATATAACGACCTGTTTGCTACAAACAGATAAGTCGATTTCGACGGCACGATGTGTAATTGAAATATGTCTTATGTTTATTGTGTATGAATTAAATATCTGTTAACTTTATTGAGTTTAAATATCTATTAGTTTTGATTGAATTTAAATATCGATTTCGATGGCAACGGTATGTAATTGAAATATGTCTTATATTTGTCGACGACAACAGGCAACTGATGGTGATGATGTTAATCTAGAATGTTGGTTTGTAGTTTCGCATTCCAGTTTTAGTTGTTTGTATAAAAATTCTTATCTCATTTGTAGTTTAATTAAATCTTTGAATAAAAGGGAATTAAATCTCAGGTGTACTTTAATCTGGTTGTTTGAATAATAATAATTCAAACATTAAACATGTGGAATTAACTCTTTGAATATTAGTTCTTATCTCAGATGTAATTCAATTAAAATAATGATTGGAGTGAATGATCTTAAACAAATTGAAGGTAAATATCAAGGAATTTGAAAAGTTTACGGTATGAAAATTCTTTCGTGGTTAACGGCTAAGTCGACAAGTTCATTGGAAAGGGAAGTATGTAAAATTGTAAATAATTATTTAATAAGTTCATTAAGGGTAAAGTAGTAATTTAATAAGAGTAATTTTAGTCAAAAGGATAAATATGTAATATATATGGTTTAGGGATGGGAAATATGTAATATATATGGTTTAGGGAGGGGAAATATGTAATTGATTTTAAGGGTTGGGTAAATATGTAATAAGACCTTTTAGGAAGGGGAAATATGTAAAAATCCCTTGATTGTACTCTTGACTTGTAATCGATACTCTATTTTATTTTCGCTTTAGTTGTATTATATGGAGTACTTGTTAATAAATCGCTATTTAATCGCAGTTTAATCGCTAATCGACTTATGGCTAATCGCATCACAACTCGAATTATATGTTATGGATATAGTTTTACGTGTGTGTGCTATTATGTGTTACTTGTGCATGTTATGTTATATTGAGGTGATTAATTGCAAACGCAATCGCAACTCTATCACAACGCAATCTAATCGCAAACGTTAAATGCAAGTTATTTATGTTGATTGTATGTTAGATATAGTAGTTAGGTTATTTGTGTAACTAATGGGTAATACTATCGCATCGCTCACTTGAAACGCATCGCAACGCTCAACACGCAAAACGAAACTCCGAAACCTAACTCGCCGGACCACTTCGATCGAATGACCATTCGATTGAATGGTCATCCGAACGGATGACCATCCGATCGAAGTGCCATCCGATCCGTTACACCTACGCCACTTTCCTCTTTTGGCAACCTATAAATACCCCTGTCACATCACCAACAGTGATGTGACAACCCTCTCTTCCGACTAGCGCGCTCAAGCCCTCTTTTCTCTCGATTTTTCGCGATTCTTGTAAGTTTTCAACTCAAATTTTCTATGTCACACCCCCAAAATACCACATACGGAAACCCCCGCAAGGCGTGTGACGTACCAGGATCTAGCCACCAATCACTTTGAACTCATAACAAGATTTGAAATAAAAGCTTTCATTTATTAACATAAAGTGTTACAAAACATTAAATGTAATTCATCGTGTTCAGCGGAAGCATAAATCATTTGTTAAGTGTTTCATAAACCATATGTACGAAAACCATTAGACTTGTCTTGCAATTCCATGTATCTCGACCCATGACCACTCCAGCATCCCAGACAGCAAGTTCCCACGTTCCACATATCTATAACCTGCGAGCATGCACACAAGTGTATCAGACAACGCTGGTGAGTTCACAGTTTTATGAAAACGTTTGTTTACCAAGTGCTTAATCCAGTTTAATAACAATTCCGAAAGTAATGTTGATAATAACTCGATACCGTACAAGATGGCTCCAGATTATTTTAGCCCTTGCCCCAATGCCCCTATTAAAGCATTGGGTATGACTGGGTCATTAGTTCACACCCGTCCTCTCAGGTACGGGGTGAGGGTGCAAAACCTAGATAGCGCTACCAACTAATACTCCGTTACCTCTCAGGTAACAAACAAGATGGGACTTAATGGTGATAGGGTGAGTGCATTATCCAACATTCCAGATTTTACCCAGATGACTTATTCCTCTCAGGAATACCCAATGCTGTACCCAAAGACCTATTCCTCTCAGGAATACCCGTTTTGACTGTCCCACCCACCAGGACGCATGCTCAAGAGAAGTGAACTCGCCTTAGATTTGCTCGGTATGTTACGTTACATTACCCATTCCAAGTTGGTCAACCAAACCCTACCATGGTTACCAATGATAATCAGTTTCATAAACACATATCTAGATTACGTATTCAACAAATCACATGCATCAACATTGTCACGTAGCACATAGTAAACGTTCAGATTTCATATATGTTCATAACACGAGTTCTCGTTCCCGAAAATAGTTACCAATAACATTAGTTTAATAATAATCAATCACGTATTATCACAGATTGTACTCATCACAAATGAGTTCACATCCCATGTGGATGACACAATTACACTATCTAGCAGAAGAGTTTCCACTTACACAAATCAGATTAGATTTCTCATTCTTAAACAGCTTGTTATCATGCAACAAATATCATTTAAAATCCAACTATCCATAATCACATACATCATACACTTCACTGTTTGTTTACACACACATGCAGCATCTCCACGAAGAATCATTCTTCGTGGAATGCTGCTTCGGCGAAGAATCCCCTTGATGAAGGTCTATTCTTCGTCGAGAAGGGACGTGACGAAGAACCTCAGAGGTTCGTCGTGAATCATCCGGTGAAGAATCAGACTCTTCGTCGAGTCATGATCTTCGTGAGGAAATATTTCATACACAGCAAACCCTAACTGGCGTCATTCAACAGCAACGAAATCGTTAACAGTTAATCATCGTACATCATTTTTCGCATTCAATCAAACCTTCACAATCACTACGGCATCACAGATTTAACAACCAATTATCATATTTTCGCATCAAGTAACATCGTTGCTTCAATCATAACCACCCTAGCTTTGTGCGACTCTATATCATCGACACACATTAGTTAGCATACCAACACTTCCAAATCAGATTTCATTGATTTGCTATCATGAGATTTACCAAGATTTACTATCATGAATCATATTATCAATAAGGTTTTCTAACAGCAATTCTAGTTCATACGAAACTTAAGATTACACATACAAGTTTATTATCTATAACAAATTTGCCCACAACCAAACACAATCAACAAAGATCAAAGCAGATCTGACATTACTAACCGAGGGATTGTAGAGGCTATGCTGGAACGATGAGGATGGTGTGCCGAGAAGAGAGGCTTGCCGAGAGGAACTACCATCAAGTCGTGAGGAGGGAGAGTGGGTCTAGGGTTTGTGGTGTTTGCCGGTTGTGAGAACACATGATAGCAGTACATACTTGTATGCATAACACGACACATCGAGCTCACTGTGTTGGGCCGGAAGCCCATCTTTGGCGAAGAATAAAATGCGACGAACCATCATACTTCGTCGAGCTGTAGATGGCGAAGAACAAACATACTTCGTCGAACACTAGATGACGAAGAACTAACATACTTCGTCGAACTTTGGGTGACGAAGAACTAACATTCTTCGTCGAACTCTAGATGACAAGTTGTTCATGAAACACCCACACATAACAATACCTCAATTATTCATCAATCATGCACAAGTTACAACAATGCGTAGAGGAAGGACCTTGAAATCTCGGGTTGTCACATCATCCCCAACTTGAAAGAAATTTCGTCCCGAAATTTGATTAGTACACCAAAAGAAGCGAGGTGTTAGATCAGGATAACTGTGGATTTTCCTCGGGTGCCACATCATCCCCAACTTGAAAGGGAATTTCATCCCGAAATTCACTAGTTGTATCAGATTTAGACTGGTCAGTTGGAAATAATTTAGGATAGTTGAGCTTCATCTGATCCTCACGTTCCCACGTGAACTCCGGTCCACGTCTTGAGTTCCAGCGGACTCTCGCGATTGAAATCCGACTGTGCTTACGCACCTTAACTTCCGGTCCATAATTTCGATTGGTTTTTTTTTGACAAACTACAATTTGTCGTCGATCTTTAGCTCTTGGAGTGGTACCACAAGTTTCGGGCAAACACTTCTTTGGATTCGAGGCATGAATGTCATCGCAAACGTTACCCATTTCGTCAGGTAACTCGAGTTTGTGAGTTATGTCGCCGATTCTTTTTAGAATTCTGAGTGTCCCATTGTATCGTAAATTAAGCTTGCCACGCTTCCCAAAGCATACCGCACCCTCCCAGGGTGAGACTTTCAACATGACACGTTCGCCTGCAGCGAACTTCAAGTGTTTCTTAAGTTTATCAGCCTTTCTGGCGGTCACGCGTTGCCGCCAACGATTTCCGATTCAAGCAATCTTCTCAAGACTTTCGAGTGCAAGTCCTGGACCTGTGATTAGGTTGTCACCCACCTTAGTCCATCAAGGAGATTGGCATTATCGTCCATTCAATGCCTCAAACGGAGCTGTCTGAATACTAGAATGGTAACTGCTACAGTAGAACTCAACCAAGGGTAAGTGTCCTTTCAATTTTTACTAAAGTCAATCATACACATGCTCGCAGCATGTCTTCGAGTTTCAGGATGGTTCGTTTATTCTGATCGTTTGTCCTACGGTGATAAGCTAGGATGTTGTGTATTGCAGGATACGAAGGGTTGTTAATTCCCCTTGATTGCAAGAAAGTGTACTGATTACATAAGACAATCAATGATCACCTAGGTGATATCGTCCCCGTTTTGAGTTTTAGTTAGACCAGTGATAAAATCTATGGCAGTCTGTTCCCTTTTTCAAATGGGTGTTCCTGGTTGCTGACACCACCCAGGAGGTTTTTGATATTCCACCTTGACTTTCGCATAGGTCAAACATTATTCACATACATTGCTATGTGGGCTTTCATGTTCGGCCACTAGTACAAGATCCTTAGATCCTAAGTCATTTTATCAAAACCCAGACGAGTAGAATATCGAGGCTCGTGTGCTTCGTCCAACACAAGTTACCTTGGATGACTGTGCTGTGTAGTGAGACCCATATTCGCTCCATAAGGTAGTGGGTATCGCCCAGTTTTGGATATAGGTTGTTTTTCCATGCCCCGCACGGATTCAACTGGGAGGTTCTCGCCCTCCAACGCTTCGGTTCGAGTAGAACGGATCTGATCAGGTAGGTTAGAGTCGATGGTGTGCTGCGAGGCTCATACACGTTTAGGTTTCACAGTCGAAATTATTCAAAAGTTCCATCCAACGATGCCATCACATGTTTAGCTCCTTCGAAACAAGAGTACACGGGAGGCTCTTGTGATCGGTCTAAGTGCATTAGGTACCGTCCAAGTAATGCCTCCAACTTAAATCCAAAGACCAGAGCTTCCACTACAAGTCGTGACTCGTGCAGTTCTTCTTGTAAATTCACCACGTAAGCCATCACCTTCTCGTGTTGCATCGGTGTGTAACTAGGACTCTGATTCGAACCATCAGGGTATACCATTAGATCACCCGTACCCTCGGGTGAAGACAATGCTCAACGCATCATAGAGTTGGGATTCAAAAAGCTGAAAAGGCATCCTCCTGTTTTGTCTCTCGCGAATACACAGCACCTTGCTGTGTTAACGAGATTAGAACTGCGCGATCTTCGAAATCCCTTGATGAATCTGCAATAGTATCTAGCGTGACTAAGAAATTACTGTATCCCCGAAGTACTCTTCGGTGCCGATCAAGTTCTAATAAAATGGATCTTAGCGAGATCCACGTGTATTCCCAATTCGTTGACTACGTGACCAAGTAAGTGTACTTCTCGAATCCTGAAGTCACACTTTGGTAGACTTCGCGTGGTGTTGCTCCTCCCCTAGGAGTGCTAAGATAAGATACAAGTGCCGTTCATGGTGTTCCTTTCTTCCGAAAGTGATTCCAAGCGTCATCAATAAACACGGTTGATAGCTTGATGAGATTAGGTTTACACATACGATTCATATGGTCCATAAAGCTGCTGGTGTATGGAATAACTTGAATGACATACACAGAAAATCGTAATAGCCGTAATGCGTTTGAAATGTCGCCTTAGGAACATCCTCCTCCTGGACTTCCATCTGATGATTGCCCGATCTCAAGTCGGTTTCTGAGTAGATGATTGACCCTTGCAGCTGGCCAAGCAGGTCGTCAATGTGAGGTAATGGGTGACGGTTTTCGACTGGAACCTTGCTGAGTTTACGGTAGCCGATACACGAATGAAAGGACTCGTCCTTCTTTTCACAGGTAGAGCTCGGGCTCCCCAAAGCAAGGAGCTAAATCGGTTAAGACCCCTATCCAGCGGTTCCTGAAGTTGATTAGACAGTCCTGCAACCTTCCTGATGTGAGACGATAGGGGTTCTAGTAATTAGGGCTGCTTCTGACATGATACCGATCTGATATTCCACCTGACGATGTGGAGGTAAACCTAATAGTTCTTCTGGTAGCACATAGGGAGCAATCACGAACAATTGGTGGATCCTCGATCCTCTTTTCCTTAGCCTAAACATCAGTATCGAGTGCTAAAATAGCAGGGTGATCCTTCCGTGGACACTTCTGACCTTCATAGCTGAAATGATGCTAACCTTTTCACCATTTTGACATTTTAAGACAGACAACGATCCCCCACTAAAAGAGGGATACGCAAAATTTTCTCTTAACAGAGTATATCAGCACGACATCTGGATAACCGGTCCACACTAATTACTGCTTCAAAACTATTAAGGGTAACGGAAAGAAAGTCGATGTCGATCACTTGTCCCACAAGGTCAAGTTTGCATCCTAATCGAGCAGGTGCGGCTTCAATCGACTTGTCGTCGGCCAACTTTACAACTGGTTTGGTGTCAAGAAGTGTCGGTGTTCAACAAAACAGAGGAATAAAAGGTTGTTGGTGCATATGTCTGTCGACTTCATCTTGTATCGAGTCTTGTAACTAGATAGGATAAACCAGAGCTCGATTGGCTAGAAATCAGGGTTTTAGTGTTGTTTAACCAGTTCGCACGAAGTGGTTGGTGTTGTTTCATGCGAACTGGCAACCTCTATAAATAGGAGCTCTTGATCTTTCATTTGTAACTTCTGATTCCTGTAGCGAAGCCCTGCCGAAGTGTCTCCAAGCCTGTAAATCGTTCTGAAATCAATACAAGAGACATTATAAGTGATTCTAAGTGCATATCAAGCTGATTCAACATCAATACGTCTGTTTCCGCCCCTCGTATTGATAAAAAACTCTTCTGAACGAATCGTTTAGGTCGAATCTCGATCCTACAAGTGCTATTAGAGCTCAGGAGGAAGAGTTCTTACAGATTTAGCTTGATTTCATCCGAAAATCTCACTTCTACTCATTTTCTTCACATTTTTTCAAAATTAAACGAGATTTCATGGTTAAAATGAACTGATTTTCACATATTACATGCGAAACACTGATTTAATCAATCCTTGAACATATCAGACCCTAATTCGATCTAAAACGTGATCAATTTTGTAAAAAATCAACCGAGAACATGTTCAGTTCGTTCGAGATAAGTCAGTTCGTGTGAAACTTGGTTCCATTTCGCACGAATTGAATATAATTACTTCAGTTCGTTTGGATTTGAACATCCAGTTCGCTTGAAAGAGTCTAGTACGCATGAAATCTTGCCAGGTCGTACGAAGTCGACCTCAGATCACTTGAAATCTATCAGTTCGCACGAATTGAGTCCCAATTCGTTTGAAAGGATCATCAGTTCACATGAAGTGGAAGTTCAGATCGTTTGTATCATTCACTTCAGTTCATACGGTGTGATTAAAAATAACCTCAAGTCGTTTGAAATCACAACTGTCATCACGTGATCTGCTCGGCCCAATCACTTTATTAAAGATCAATTTTTCGGTCCAATTGAATCATAAAACTTGTCGGCCATTTGAAGTTTTGCATGTGATCTTGCATGAGGAGTTGTTGATATATGTGAAGAATTAATGTTGTCGGTCACTTTTTACATACATATATCTGACATTGTTCACGGCCCAATCACATTCTGTTGTTAATAAAATCAAGTGCAACCTACTTTAATAATCGGCCCAATCATACTTTAATTAGAATCAGACTTATGGTTGCGGCCCAATAGAATTAGAGTAACATCAGGCTTTGCTTGTGAAGTTTATCGTATCATGAGATTTTATAATTAAAAGTTTGTTTAGCATTTCAAGATCAATTAATTGTAATTGTCATTTTGCAGTTTGTCAGATTGCATGTGATATATTGAAAAGGTCGTGTGGTTTAAGGCTTCCAGCTCGTTCCAAACCTTCAGATCGTTTGAAATTTCTGAACTTGAAAAATTTTCACCGAATCATGGAAAACGAATTCTACAATGCATTTGCTATGGCTCCGGGTACTCTAGTTACTGTTGCTCAGAGTGTAACTATGGAAAATGAAACGGGAACGTTGCAGAAACCCCCAAAGCTGATGAGCATTGAAGAATATTATAGTTGGAAAGACCGTTTCGAAAATTGGGTTCAAGCAAATCATTTAAGGTATTAGGAGTGTATTGAAATTAAGTATGTTAAACCTCGTTCAGATGTGGGAGTTATAAAGACTATTTCTGAATTGTCGGATAAAGAGAGAGACATGTACAAGGCAGAAAAAATGATGATCAGTCTACTTCAGCAAGCTGTGAAAAAAGACATCTTCATACAACTTCAACATGATGGTACTTCACGTTCAATTTGGGAAGCACTACGCATTAAGTTTGAAGGAAGTACATAGATGATAAAAAATAAGAAATCATTATTAAAAAAGGAATTTGACTTGTTTACAAGTTTGCAGGGCGAAACTACAAAGAAGCTCATTGAGAGATATTGTCATTTAGTGTGTTCAATGTTCCGGTTGGATATCAACAAAGATAGAGAGGAATGGGTTGACAAATTGGCTGATGCTTTACCACATAATGAATGGGGTACATATCTTATGATTTTGAAGAATACCGGAGAGTATGATGGTTTGACAATTGCTCAGTTCATTGAAAAACTTGAAGGACAAGATCTTGAACAACAGAAGATTGCTAGAATGAACAATCCAAGTGGTCAACAAGATATAAATTTGTATTTCAAAGGTAATGTTCAAAATGTTGAAGCAAGTCCGAAGATCCAAACCGCTTTCAGCGCAGAAAACTCATCCGGATCACTCAATCAAAGCTCAATCAACAACAGTGGATTTTCTTCATATCCGAGTGTTAATCCAAATGTTCCAACTTCAAAACATCAGTTTCAAAGCTCAAACAACGCTAATGGCCATGTGCTACAATGCAACATCGCGTTGCATCTTCAGAACGGTCAGAATTTCTCTGAAGAAGTTGCTAAAGGTCATATGGCATTACTAGCCACTGTGTTAGAATCATATGAGGGTTTGGTTGCGGGAGGGATCGGATATCCTATGTTAACAAAAGAGGACTACGATCAAATTGATGCTGAGGAATTGGAGCTAATGGATATTAAGTGGTGTTTAGCGAGCGTGTTGAGAAGAGCTGAGAAATTTAAGCAGATTATAGGAAGAGATGACTTTCGTGATGCTAATGTTTCTACTTTAGGTTTTGATAAGTCTAAAGTTACTTGTTTTCGATGCAGGGAAAAAGGACATTTCAAGAGGGAATGTACCAACCGTGAAGCAGGAGGAGCTCAGAATCCTTTCGGGAACAATGATTATCATCGAAAAGCGATTTATCATCAGGTAGCTCAACAACCGTCATCATCCAGTGCTAATTCGATTGAAGATGGAAAGAAGAAAGCTTATCTAGTTAATCAAGAAGATGAAAGATTGCCAGAGGGATTTAGCTGGGACAAATACATTCCAGTTGATTCAAAGTTTAGAGCGTTTGTTGCACAAATCGTTCAAGAGCCAGAGTTGATGAAAGAATGGATGGATGTGTTTGCAGATGATGAGAAAAGTCAAGATGAAGGATCCGTTTCTTCAGATGATAGTTTAGAAAAGACACCAATCTTTGATCAATCATCAACTGATAGCAGTGATGATGATGAAGAAATTAGACAAATAAACATTGGTAAAATTCATCTATCTCCTGAAAGTTTCAAATTTTATTTTGCAGATAAATTGGAGAAGCTAAAGGAGAGACGAGCAGCTAAAGAAAAGAAAGAAGTAAAATGTGAGAAGGTTGCTCAGGAAGAGAATAATGGACAGAGTGAAGAGGTTAAAGTTGTTGAAAAGATTGTAGAGGTTACTAAACCTTGTCTGCAATGTTTGGAACCATGCAAAAATTGTGAAGAGAAAGACAAGAAGTATAGTGAGCTCGACGAGATGAAAGAAAAATTGTTGTTCGATGTTAAATACGTAAAAGAATCGTATGATGTGTTGAACAGAACGGTTAAGAGTTTGGAAAAGACAAATTCAGAAAGAGAAGATGCTTTGACAATGATGAATGCAGTGATGATGTCTAAGCAAAAGGCTATCAATCACTATATTGATGAGTGTGCAAAGTTGAAGCAGGAATTGGAGACTGAAAAGATTGAAAATGAAAGAATCAGAAGATTGTTGCAGAGTTATTCAAGTTCTAATTATTTGATTAATAGAATTTATCCTACTGTTGCAGGTTTTGAAGCTTTTCAAGAAAAGAAGTTGGAAGATACGGATACTAGTAAGAAACAAAGTGCAAATTATAACAAGTGTCCGCCTCCGATCTGGGAAGGTTATTCTCCCAGAAAACCAAATGAGGAACAAGTCAAAAAGGCAGTCAATATAAAATTAAAGTCTGAAACAACTGATGAGTTACCAGAAAACATTGACGTCACGTTCACATCGTCTGACACTGATCATGAGTCTGAGTTAATAAAGAAAGTGGTCGATCAGGTGTTGGATAAAGATGAGGAGTCAGAGTCAAAGTCCGAATACGAGAGTTTGAGTTCATCAGTTGACAGTCCAAAATTGTCGGTCAAAAGGGTTTACAATAAAGAATTTCTGTTATCAAAAAATAGTTTGAATGATGAACCAATCAAAGTGGCATATACTTTGAATGATTCAGAAAAATTATATTCTGATGAGGAATTTCCAATAAGAGGTGTTAAAACTGAAATGATTAACAAGGTTTTCAAATTAACAGAAATTAATATTTCTGAAATAAAAGATGTAAATCTTTCTGAAAAACCTAAAAAATACACCTCAAGAGTTCAACAAAGGATAAACAAGAAAAAATGTTACAGTTCTGGTTTGGGTTATCGAAAGAAACCAAACCATAACAGTAATTTCAAAAAGAAAGGATTAGGTTTTATTTCACCAGAAAATCATAAAAATGAGAAAATTAATAAACCAAAAACTGTATTTGTTTCAGGAGCAAGTTCGGAAGAAGAGGAAAAGAGCTCATTCTGGAAACAATCGAACAAAGAGTTCTTTACAGAAAAGCAAAAGTTAGAAAAGAATGGAGCTAATCAGAAAAGGGAGACAAGAACCTGTTACCGATGTCAAGAAGTTGGTCACATCGCCTGGAACTGTCCAATGGCAACCAACATAAAACAGGAAGTTGTTTCTAAACTTAAAGAGAAATTTGTTGATAAAACTGAACCACCAACTGAAAAATTCAAAGTGTTTAAAAATTCTACATTTGAAGTTGGTGAGTGTTCAAAAAGGTTTTACAAAAGAAATGTGAAACTTAACAACCAAACGTGGGTTGTTAAGAAATCAGATGTTAAATATGGCGATGAATCTGACTCGTCAAAGTCAGAGGAGCCACAAGATGAACTAAAAAGAGAAAACTCAGTTCCGCCAATGGATGACATCAACTTTCCACCATTGCGGGCTGAAAATTTAAAATCAAAAGTTGGAAAAGTGGAGATTTCGAATCAATTCTATTCTGAAAAGAAAGAATTTGATGTCGAAAAGGATTTTAATGACAAAGTGAAAAATATTTTTGGAAGAATGGTCGATGGAAGGGAAAAATGGGTAAAAGAATTTTATGAAGCAAAAAGGAATGTTGAAACCCCGAGTGAAATTGAAAAGGTCACACCCAAAGCTAGTCAGGCTTGGGTGTCAGTATTCCATACTTAAAAATCCTGACTTGACGAAACTCCCAGGTTGGTAATTGTGGAGTAGGAATCGGCATTTTTCTTGTGATATTCAAAACTGTCATATTTTGACTTACAAGTGGTATTGTTGATAAGAACCTACAAGTGGTTAATCAAGGTCATTAAGTTGAACTTGATTTAACTTCCATACAAGTGATAGTTCTTACAAGTGGTAATTTGAAAACAAAGTGATGAATAAATCCCCGATCTTACAAGTGGTTTCAACAAAACTAATTTTCCGGAAAAACCATTTTGATTAAAACAAACTTAAGTGTTTTGAAATCATAAAGGGAAAATAGTTTGTTGTCAGGGGTAGTTCTGATTGTTTATGCCAAGTGGATGGCGAATTGTAGCAATTCACATCGGTTTGTCAATATTTTCTTTAAATGGTTTTGAATTTTAGGGGGAGTAAGAAATTTCAGAAAATCCAAAAACATTAGAAAATTTGAAAAAGCCAAAAACATGATAAAAATAAAAAATGAGTTTTGTTGTGAAAAAGAGGAAATGATAGTACATCAGTAGACAATCACAGTACGCTAAAGAATTGGAAAGTTAATTATGTGATAAACGGTCTCACTGATGATATGCCAGTAGGTTTTTACACGCTTAGTAGATTGTGTTCGAGATATAAACCTAAATATCTAATACTTACTTATTTCGTGGGGAACATCTCTCGGATATATAGGTAACCCCTGAAATCTTGTTTGAAGGGCTTTCTATTTCTGACATACTAGGTCTTTGTGCGTGATGATATCTGGGGTATTATACCAGGACTTCTGATTTTGCGGGAGCAATAGCCTAGTCCTCGTATAATACTTTGCACTGCTTTAATCATAAAGCCCACCCTCAGCATAAAAAATGATGAAACATTGAAAAATGCTAATCATGTGCTGTTGAAGAAAAGATTCTCTAAAGGGAACACACCTAAAGTCGAACCATCATCTCTCTGATTTTGCGGAAGCAATAGCCTGAGCTCTCATGGTCTCGCATTACCCCTTACAGATATCATTAGTGTACATTCACCTGTAAGACTGAATATAGGAGTCTGGATACGTGAGTATATTCTGAGGTGGGACACGCGAATAAGTTCACGTCCATTAAAACACTAATCTCGTATCTCGAAACAATTGAACTTTGTGTGAAAATTTAAGTGGATCAGTATACTGACAATCTAAGTGAATCGTTTAGAACTTAAAGTGTTTAAAGCTCAACGGTGCTAGTGATTTGTCTCATAGACTGATATGATCCTCTTACGCAAACTCACAAAAATATTATTTGTAAATATTTCTTTACTGCTTTTCATTAAAGACAAAAACCCAAAAAGATTGTGTTTTAGCATAAAATTTTGAAAAACCAAAAATATTTTATTTCATCTTATTTTCGACAACTGATGTTAGAAAGCTGATTTTCAAAATTCCGAGTGCTAAACATGATGAACAATAGGGTTGGGAGAGTTTGTTTGAGATGAAAAATGAATTTGAAAAGATTAAATGGTTTCAAATTAATGATTAAAAAAACCAAACTTGAATGTTTCGATTACAAGTGGTTAAGCAGAAGTTAAAATTGTTATATATGAAAAACTTATGTTCTGGGCAGAGGATGTGCAGGTAAGCTAGGTTTCGATTCCTGAATACTTTCCGCATAAAGCCTGAGCAGAGTTTGAGCCAGGAAACGATCTTAGAATGAGAGCTATGTTAGATTGCGATCCCGAAACAACTTAAGGGGGAGTCTGCTAGCAAAGGGGAGTCTGAAGATAGGAGTGCCACTTTCAAATCTTGTCGTAGACGCCAGCTGCTAATGCTGAGGAGAGTAAGAGAGAGATAGAAGAGAAGATAGAGATTGAAGGATGCTTACAATGTCAGACACTTTGGAGAGAGCGAGAAGACTGATCAAGACTGAAGACTTGTCATACTGAAGACTCGACACAGAAGACTTTGTCAACATCCAAGGGGGATCCTGTTGGTGCATATGTCTTTCGACTTCGTCTTGTATCGAGTCTTGTAACTAGATAGGATAAACCAGAGTTCGATAGGCTAAAAATCAGGGTTTTAGTGTTGTTTGACCAGTTCACACGAACTGGCAAAGCCAGTTCGTACGAAGTGACCACTTCACACGAAGTGGTTGGTGCTGTTTCATGCGAACTGGAAACCTCTATAAATAGGAGCTCTTGGTCTTTCATTTGTAACTTCTGATTCCGGTAGCGAAGCTCTGCCGAAGTGTCTCCAAGCCTGTAAATCGTTCTGAAATCAATACAAGAGACATTATAAGTGATTCTAAGTTCATATCAAGCTGAATCAACATCAAAACGTCTGTTTCCGCCTCTCGTATTGATCAAAAACTCTTCTGAATGACTCGTTTAGGTCGAATCTCGATCCTACAAAGGTTGATCACAAAACGTATAAGTCACTATGCCTTTATCATACCTGGCGTCACCCACGCCAATCGCAAACGCTCCTCCACGAGTACCACTTTCAGTGTTGCTGTTATCATTACTGAGATTCCCAACATTAACGTTGTTCCCTTGGTGGTTGACGTCTTGATTTAACAACGGTAAATCCTTTTCGAAGTCACCTTCATTTCCGTACTGAAGGTTACGATTGCAAGTACCTTGTTGTCATGGTGGCCATTGTCTTTGATGGTGTTGTTTTGTAAAGAGAGTGTTGCGATCTTTCGCCAAAAAGGGTTCACCTTCACACATTCCTTGACACATACTAGGACACTGCCCATGGCACTAGCAATTACTCCTTCCATGCTCCGATCAATTGTCAGTGTTTATGCCCTGATTAATTCATAAGAGTTGGTTCCCAAAGGTTGTCGGCTAGGGTTAGGGACTCGATTGAAGTCAATCCACTGGTGTTCGTCGTTGGTAATCGAAGCCGTCATGTTACTAGGGTCGATAAACTACAGAGGTGATCGTACTTCCGGTTTTGAGGCGTCAATTCGTCAGGTTCAGGTATCCGGGAAGAGTGAGGAAAGTACAGACCAAACGTTCAATGATTCGACAACAAGTTCAGAGGTGTTCGCACTAGCACCCAACTTTCTCATACGGTTCACTAAGCGTTCAGATACGTGTTTAAGCAATACCTAATATTAACGTGATTCGCAAGGATTTAGAGGGAAGTGAAAAGATCACGCTCAGGTGGGAGGCAGTCATCGCTATGACTCCTATGGATTTTTTATGTTTCTCGTTAGGTCAAATAACGGAACAGAACCCCCCCCCCCCCTTTTACATCGTTAAGCCTCACTAGGACTCACATGCACCCCACATTATTATTATGTGTGCACCCACAATAATATTGTGATTTGCATGTTTATCTCAGCTCCTCCTAACTCGCGCTAAAAGGTTCCTCGTATTCGAGTAGGAAGACAAAAGACATCACAAAACAGAGTTCACAGAAGTCTAGAAGGAATGCCACACTGTGACACTATCATTCACATAACATAGGCAAGTAACACATGAATTCATACTGTAGTGCAAAATGTGCAATCACGTGCAATATCATACGTAAGTGTTCACTAGTTATGAAATGCAATGAGTAAACAAGAGACGAACCTTGCAATCTGGAGCTGAGTGTCATGGTCGTATTCACGTATTCAGAACTGTTCGGTTATAGTCTGGTTTTATAAAAACATTTTTAAAACCAAGTTCACTATAACCAGTGGCTCTGATACCAAACTGTCACATCCCCAAAATACCACATGCGGAAACCCCCGTGAGGCGTGTGACATACCAGGATCTAGCCACCAATCACTTTGAACTCATAACAAGATTTGAAATAAAAGCTTTCATTTATTAACATAAAGTGTTACAAAACATTAAATGTAATTCATCGTGTTCAGCGGAAGCATAAACCATTTGTTAAGTGTTTCATAAACCATATGTACGAAAACCAATAGACTTGTCTTGCAATTCCATGTATCTCGACCCATGACCACTCCAGCATCCCAGACAGCAAGTTCCCACGTTCCACATATCTATAACCTGCGAGCATGCACACAAGTGTAACAGACAACGCTGGTGAGTTCACAGTTTTATGAAAGCATTTGTTTACCAAGTGCTTAATGCAGTTTAATAACAATTCCGAAAGTAATGTTGATAATAACTCGATACCGTACAAGATGGCTCCAGATTATTTTTGCCCTTTCCCCAATGCCCCTATCAAAGCATTGGGCATGACTGGGTCATTAGTTCACACCTGTCCTCTCAGGTACGGGGTGAGGGTGCCAAACCTAGATAGCGCTACCAACTAATACCCCGTTACCTCTCAGGTAACAAACAAGATGGGACTTAATGGTGATAGGGTGAGTGTATTATCCAACATTCCAGATTTTACCCAAATGACTTATTCCTCTCAGGAATACCCAATGATGTACCCAAAAACCTATTCCTCTCAGGAATACCCGTTTTGACTGTCCCACCCACCGGGACGCATGCTCAAGAGAAGTGAACTCACCTTAGATTTGCTCGGTATGTTACGTTACATTACCCATTCCAAGTTGGTCAACCAAACCCTACCGTGGTTACCAAAGATAATCAGTTTCGTAAACACATATCTAGATTACGTATTCAACAAATCACATGTATCAACATTGTCACGTAGCACATAGTAAACGTTCAGATTTCATATACGTTCATAACACGAGTTCTCGTTCCCGACAGTAGTTACCAATAACATGAGTTTAATAATAATCAATCACATATTGTCATGGATTGTACTCATCACAAAGATCACTGTACACATGTAGCAAATACCCTATTCTCATATGAGTCCACATCCCATGTGGATGACACAATTACACTATCTAGCAGAAGAGTTTCCACTTACACAAATCAGATTAGATTTCTCATTCTTAAACAGCTTGTTATCATGTAACAAATATCATTTAAAATCCAACTATCCATAATCACATACATCATACACTTCACTGTTTGTTTACACACACATGCAGCATCTCCACGAAGAATCATTCTTCGTGGAATGCTGCTTCAGCGAAGATTCCCCCTGACGAAGGTCTATTCTTCGTCGAGAAGGGACGTGACGAAGAACCTCAGAGGTTCGTCGTGAATAATCCGGCGAAGAATCAGACTCTTCGTCGAGTCATGATCTTCGTGAGGAAATATTTCATACACAGCAAACCCTAACTGCCGTCATTCAACAGCAACAAAATCATTAACAATTAATCATCGTACATCATCTTTCGCATTCAATCAAACCTTCACAATCACTACGGCATCACAGATTTAACAACCAGTTATCATATTTTCACATCAAGTAACATCGTTGCTTCAATCATAACCACCCTAGCTTTGTGCGACTCTATATCATCGACACACATTAGTTAGCATACCAACACTTCCAGATCAGATTTCATTGATTTGCTATCATGAGATTTACCAAGCTTTACTATCATGAATCATATTATCAATAAGGTTTTCTAACAACAATTCTAGTTCATACTAAACTTAAGATTACACATACAAGTTTATTATCTATAACAAATTCACCCACAACCAAACACAATCAACAAAGATCAAAGCGGACCTGACATTACTAACCGAGGGATTGTAGAGGCTATGCTGGAACGATGAGGATGGTGTGCCGAGAAGAGAGGCTTGTCGAGAAGAACTGCCTTCAAGTCGTGAGGAGGGAGAGAGGGTCTAGGGTTTGTGGTGTTTGCCGGTTGTGAGAACACATGATAGCAGTACATACTTGTATGCATAACACGACACATCGGGCTCACTGTGTTGGGCTGGAAGCCCATCTTTGGCGAAGAATACAATGCGACGAACCATCATACTTTGTCGAGCTGTAGATGGTGAAGAACAAACATACTTCGTCGAACACTAGATGACGAAGAACTAACATACTTCGTCGAACTTTGGGTGACGAAGAAGTAACATTCTTCCTCGAACTCTAGATGACAAGTTGTTCATGAAACACCCACATATAACAATACCTCAATTATTCATCAATCATTGATGTGTGTGTCGTGTTATAAGTTTTTATGTATATTTTAAGCCCTTTTTAACACTTTAGTAAAGTTTTAAATTTATAAAACATGATATTTTACTAACACTAAACACACATATGGGCAAGTGCACCCATCGTGAGCGTAGTATAGCGTTGGTAAGATACCGAGGTCGTCCAAGGACACAAGAGCTTTTAGTACCGGCTTACCCTCAACGTCTAATCAAATCAAAAGTTTAGAAAAAGGTTTAAACATGAAAAATAAAATCTAAAAATGCTGAAAATAAAAATAAAATAAAAACAGATAGACAAGATGAATCACTTGGATCCGACTCTCCTTTAGTGTAACCTTTGATGTTTTCCGCACTTTTGCACATTTTAAGATATTATCTTAGTTATAGTAGTATGCCCCTCTTTTGAAGGTGACGTTACCCTCAACCCAGTAGTTTGAGTCAGCAAGGATACAATCCTAAAGGGTTGGATTATTGGAAGATAATTAATTAAGTTATTAATGCGTAATGTGGTAGGCCCCTCTTTTGAAGGTGACGTTACCCTCAGCTATGTGATTTGAGTCAGCAGGGATACAATCCCAAGTTGCCGGGTTAATGTATTAATAGTAGTTTACATATGAGGGTATCAAGCCATTCGCACCCCCGCCATCCAATACCAGTGGGTATTGAAGGAGGTCCTACTAAGCTTGACCTAGGTCCTTGCAGGATCTATACACCGAACAAGGCAAGAACCTTACCAAACCCTCCCCTTAACCCCCGACCAGGTAGCCAACATATCTCCATATAGACCGTGGAGATATGAATGGTGTAAATCTTTTATTTTATATAGACAGTAAAATAACGCCAAGACACCATAGACAAATGATAAGGAAGTTTCACCTTCAACATAAGAAACTAGTTATTAAAGTCATTAATACAAAACCAAATAAAAAGTGCGAAAAGATTAAAAAACAAAAGTATTACACTAAATGCTTGTCTTCACCAAGTGATGTAAGAGACTTAGGCAAACATGGCCTTTGATTGTCAAGAACTCTTACTATCAATATTGGATCCCGAGACTACTACACACACTCTATGATGGATGATGGTGGTGGATGAGGGTGTTGTGATGGTGGTGGAGTGTGGGTGAAGTGGGAGAGAGGTGGTTTGTCAAGGGATGCATTTGAAATGAACCAAGCACCTCTATTTATAGCCTGCACAGAAGCCCGGACACGGCCTCGTGTCCGGTGGGCACGACCCCGTGTCCATCCACTTTCTATTTCTTCATTAAATGTAGTTTGTCTGCATTAGTTGACCACGCCCCCGTGTCCACTGGGCACGGCCCCGTGTGCAGAAGCGTATCTGTACTATCAAGATTTGCTTGGATTCTGCGAATCTTAGCGTTGACCACGGCCGTGTGGAGGTGGGCACGCCCCCGTAGAAGCTTCTACGCTTTTGTCTTTTCTGCAGACACTTGAGCACGCCCCCGTGTCCGCTGGGCACGGGGCGTGTTCAGCCTTCTGGTGTCTTGTTTTTGCTTGGGAAGATGTTGTCGAGGGGTCGGGCATGCCACGTATATTCCTTTTCTTGTATTTATGTTAGATTTAGCTGCATTTTTTCTTCTTTTGTCCATTTGAGCTCATTTAATCCTGAAAATACAAAAGGAAGACAAAAGCACACTTTTCCAACATTAGTACTAAAAAAGGGTTTGTTTTATGCCTCATTTGATGTAATTTATATGTTGCATTTTACACACATCAAATACCCCCACACTTGAATCTTTGCTTGTCCTCAAGCAAAACTCTTTATAATGTGGCTTACACTCCCAAATGGAATGGGTAGAAGAGAAGTTTTGGGCTTGTCTTGAGTGTCGGGATTCCAAGATCTTTATTAGGTTTTATTTTTATGTTATTTACAATCCTATTCGTTATGATTTATTTAGAACATTACATAAGATAAATTACTTATTTGGGCATAACATGCCTCTTTAAAATTCCATTTATATACAAGTTCACATACCTCACGGGAGATCACTCAACACTCGGCCGAAGATGTATTTTTGTGAAACACTCAAGACCGGCATGGAACTTACTTCTACCATATGCTTGCCAAGCAATCAATCCTCCTTCTTTTTAACTATAAACCTTTGTAAATATCAAGAGGACTTTGGGGAAGGGTTAGGCTTGGGTGAAAGGTAGGTGGTTTTGAGTTAGTGGTTAGTAGAAAAGGGCGAAAAGGCGTAAAAAGCGTCGATTTTCGTAAAACTTTTTGTTTTTGTGACTTTTTATTCCAACGAAGCATTTTTTTCAAACAAAGTTTCTTTTGATGAACTTGTTTGTTTATTGCTAGAATTCATTATTTTTCATTTTTTTATAAGGAATGTCACATGAAAACCGAGCTTTTTACTAAAATAAATGGTTTAAAATGGAAAAAGGGTTTTGGTGGGTAAAGGGTGTTTGTTTTGTGGGTTTAGAAATGAAAAGGTTTAGGCTCAAAGGGGTTAACTAGGGGGATTTTTGGGTAGGTGGTAAAAAAAATAATGGTGTTGAAAGAAAAATGGGTTAGTCCTAATGCCTCCATCATTTACTTACTTGGGTTTAAGTTGGTAAGGACCGGGAATGTATCGTCATGGCAAGTTCTAGAGTCGTAAGAAACCAAGCGGCTATTCACACAAGAAACGAAAGATGAGCATTTAGTTTAAAGATGTGTATTTGTATGCTCAATTAAAGGCTCAAAACTCACTTTTTGTGGGAGAGGGTTTTTAATGTGATCAAGTATATAATCCAATTTTAACTAGATTTGTCATGCCGTTTCATAATTTTCTTATGTTGGTTCTTTTTATCACGACGCCATCGGTTGTAAATTTGTAAAAATATAACCTTTTTAGAACTTGTTATTCCCAAGTAAAAAAATTGAAAATTTTTTTAAAAAAATTGGGGTGTTTATTGGTTCCAATAGAGTTTTGTGCAAGGCCTGTAATTAGGACTTGCAAAATTCAAGGTTTTAGCATCCCCCCCACACTTAAATTACACATTGTCCTCAATGTGTCCCAAAAATAAGTTTTTAGGTTGATTGAATGTGTAAAAGGTGTGTTAAAAACAAAAATTTATGTTACTGGGCATCTGGACACGGCCCCGTGTCGGATGAGCACGACCCCGTGGTCAGATTTCCAGTAACGAGAACTTACAGAAGGTGGACACGAGGGCGTGTCTTGTGAACACGGCCCCGTGTTGGACAAAAGTCTGCATAATTTAGACAAACAGCAGGTCTGGGCGGTGGGCACGGGGGCGTGTCGGCTGGGCACGACCCCGTGTGGACAAACTGCAACATTTTTAAAAACAGGTTTTTGCTTTCGATTCTGCTGTCCCGACTTTAGTAGCACTAATATTTAGTGCTTAAAGCCTCGTAGGTACCTGTTTTACTAATAAACACCACACCAAACAATAACAAACATCCTATTCTACCAAAGTTTCATCATCCACATCACAAGTTAAAAAGAAAAGAAATGAAAGAAATTAAAAAGTGTTAAGGGAAGTAAATTGTTCAACAAATGGCACGCAGGCCACGCAATTTTTCATGAGATAAAAGGGTTAACCTGTTAGACCTCCAACCGTGTGATGCTACCTCCAACTCCTCCCGCTCAATCCATGTCCTCGTCTTCATCATCATCATCCCCTCCGTGGCCCGCCATATACTCCCGGATGTTTCCAATATCATCCTGCATGTCGGAGATATTTCTTTCTATCATTCTGACCCAGGCGTATGTGTTGCTGGCCATGTTGTAGGTGTTCCTGGTGCATATAAGATTTTCCTGCAATAAATCATGTAAGCTTTGAAAGTTAGGAGAACCACCTCCTTGAGAGGAGGATTGACCCGGATCACCATGGTGCTAGTAATGGTACTGGGGAGGAGGACGGATGTGTGGAGCGTGTAGAACTAGAGCTTCTTGAGGGTTCCATGCATGCCCTTAAACTGTTTGAAAATTGACCGTCCCGTCATCCGCTTCATAGATCAAGTTCATGGAGCGGCAAATGACCATGTCCACTTTTCCCGACCACGGTCCCTTTTGAAAGGACCTCGGCATCCTCACAAAGTGTTTGAAAAGGCAGTAAATCCACCCTCCAAACAGGATAGGAGTCGGGGGAGTAGCAAGTTGGTTCAAGTGCATGTTACGGAGTAGCAGGTATGGAACATCAAGGTTGACACAGTTGTGAATGCAATGGAGAACTAGCAGATCACGCAACCCTACAACACCACCACTGTCGTGTCTCTGGCAGAGAGAGTAGCTGAGGACCCTGTGGATGTAGCGGTAAAGAGGGTCTCTTAACTGTGTGCTCTTAGTTCGGCTCGGGTTATAGTAACCCACCTCGATTTGAGCCCAAGCAGCTTGGCGTTGATTTTCTGGAAGCTCGCGGAGACCGCCGATGTTCTCTTCATCTCTAGTATCCTCTTCCGAGTACAACCCGACTATTGCCCCAAATTGTGCGATTGAGATTGAGTACACGGTCCCTCCACAACGGAACTCTACCCCATCATTGTCAAACGGATCCGCTCTTGCCTTAAGGACAAACGTGCTGTAAAATTCCATGTTGTATTCATGCACGGAGTGAAGTCGAGTGCAAAGAGCCACTCGCAATGGGCCGGTGACAATGTTGTTGAAGCGGTCTATTTGGTTCACTGCTTCAAGAGTGTCCATGCACACTTGTCTTGGATTCTCTTCGGGCCTAGTTCTTAGCACATCATAGCGCGCTTGAGCAGCCAACTCACATGCGTTGAATCTGGTAAATTTCTTGGCCATCTGAAAGAAAACACCAAACAATTAGCACGAAACCGTGAAATTTTCGAAGAAAACTGAAAACAGTCGGTTGAACACGACCCCGTGTTCAGCGGACACGACCCATGTTGCGCGGACACGGCCCCGTGGCGGGCAATTTTTTTTAAATATTATATATATATATATATATATATATATATATTAAGTGCTCGTGTGAGTGACCCGTTTCCCGAAACTTGGTTTTAGAAATCTTACCGATTTAGATGTTTTCCCGATGTTCGTAACTTACAAGGTATGATGTTGATGCTTGAATCTTTGTTTCATTCTTCGGCCGCTTGCAGCGAGATTTCCTCTTCCTCATCCTCAATAAATCCTTGATAAAGCTTTAGCCGTTGGCCATTGACTTTGAATGGAATCCCATTCCGAGATTTAATTTCGACTGCACCGTGTGGGAAAATATGGGTGATGGAGAAAGGTCCTGACCACCTAGACTTTAATTTACCAGGAAATAATCGAAGTCGTGAATTAAACAATAGAACTTGATCTCCTACCCGAAATTCCTTAGGTTTAATGTGTTTATCATGCAAATTTTCCATTCTTTCCATATAAATTTCGGAGTTAGAGTATGCATAATTCCTTAATTCGTCTAATTCATTTAATTGGCAAAATCGATTTTTACCCGCAATTTCTACGTCTAAGTTTACGTTTTTAATTGCCCAGTAGGCCTTGTGTGCTATTTCTACCGGAAAATGACAACTTTTTCCATAGACAAGCTTATATGGGGTTGTACCTATTGTTGTTTTGTACGTTATTCGAAAAGCCTATAAAGCATCGTCTAATTTATCGGCCCATTCCTTTTTATTTAACCCTACGGTTTTTTCAAGTATTCTTTTTAAACCTCTATTAGTCACTTCGGCTTGTCCGTTTATTTGAGGGTGATATACCGTTGAGACCCGGTGATAGACCCCATACCTTGTTAAAAAAATTTCAAGTTGATGGTTACAAAAATGGGAACCTCTATCACTTATTAATGCTTTTGGTGTTCCAAAACGAGAGAATAATCTTTTCAGAAATCTTACCACGACTCTTCCATCGTTTGTTGGAAGTGCCTCGGCCTCGGCCCATTTAGACAAGTAATCTACCGCCACAAGTATATATTTGCTTCCTTTTGACGGTGGGAAAGGTCCCATAAAGTCGAGTCCCCACACATCAAAAATTCCACAAACAAGAATGCCATTTTGTGGCATTTCGTTTTTGGTAGAAATATTACCTGATCTTTGGTAAGCGTCACATGTCTTGACAAGACTTTGGGTGTCTTTGTAAATGGTTGGCCAATAAAATCCTGAATCAAATACTATTCGTGCGGCACTAGAGGCACCATGATGTCCTCCGTATGGACCTTCATGACAATTGCGGAGAATTCTTCTTGCTTCACTACCGTGTACGCATCGACGGATGAGTTGATCGGCACACATTTTGAAAAGATAAGGATCTTCCCAACAATAATGCTTTACATCGGCAAAGAATTTCTTTCTTTGATGATGTGGCCATCCTTTTGTGACTATACCGCTAGCTAGGTAGTTAGCATAGTCGGCGTACCATGGCTCTTCTCGGTATTCCACCATTTCCAGGGACTTCGTTGGGAACTTTTCATTGATTTGTTCGTCCCTGGTTGCCTCCAAAGCTGGGTCTTCCAAGCGGGAAAGATGATCTGCTGCGGTGTTTTCTGCTCCTATTTTGTCTTCTATTTCAATGTCAAATTCTTGGTGGAGTAGAATCCACCGAATCAAACGTGGTTTAGCATCCTGTTTCTTGAAGAGATATCAGATGGCTGCATGATCTGTATAAACTATCGTTTTAGAAAGAACAAGATAAGAACGAAATTTATCAAAAGCAAATACCACTGCTAGTAACTCCTTTTCTGTTGTTGTGTAATTTTCTTGTGCATCATTAAGTGTTTTACTAGCGTAATAAATTGGGTGAAAATGCTTATCTTTTCTTTGTCCCAAGACGGCTCCAACTGCAAAGTCACTTGCATCACACATGATTTCGAAAGGTAATTTCCAATCAGGCGCTATCATGATAGGTGCATTACCTAGCATTTCCTTTAGTGTTAAAAATGCTTGATTGCAATCCTTATCAAAGATGAAAGGGGCATCTTTTTCAAGTAATTTTGTTAGAGGCCTTGAGATTTTAGAAAAGTCTTTGATAAATCGTCTATAAAATCCGGCATGCCCTAGGAAACTTCTGATAGTTCTAACGGAGGATGGGGGTGGTAATCGAGAAATAGTGTCTATTTTTGCTCGATCGACCTCCATTCCTTCGCTTGAGATTTTGTGACCGAGTACTATTCCCTCCGTTACCATGAAATGGCATTTTTCCCAGTTAAGGGTGAGGTTAGTTTCCTCACATCGGGATAGCATTCGCTCAAGGTTATCGAGGCATTGGTCGTATGAATCTCCAAAGATAGAAAAGTCGTCCATGAAGACTTGCATTGTCTTTTCTATCATATCATGGAAGATGGCCACCATGCAACGCTGAAAGGTTGCGGGGGTATTACATAGACCAAAAGGCATGCGTCGATAAGCAAAAGTTCCATAGGGACACGTGAATGTTGTCTTTTCTTGGTCTTCGGGTGCTATCGGTATTTGAAAGTAACCTGAAAAACCATCTAAGAAACAATAAAATTGGTGACCGGATAATCTTTCTAACATTTGTTCAATAAAGGGTAAAGGAAAGTGATATTTCCTTGTTGCCTCATTTAATCGACGATAATCTATACATATTCTCCATCCTGTGACGGTTCTTGTTGGTATTAATTCATTTTTCTCATTAGTTATTACCGTCATACCTCCTTTTTTTGGAACTACTTGGACGGGACTTACCCAAGGACTATCGGAAATTGGGTAGATGAGTCCGGCGTCAAGTAATTTGATGACTTCGTTTTTAACCACTTCTTAGACATTTGGATTTACTCTACGTTGTGGTTGTATTACCGATTTATAGTCATCATTCATTAAAATTTTGTGCGTGCACATGGAAGGACTTATTCCTTTAATATCTACAAGCTTCCAAGCGATCGCGTTTTTGTGTTTTTTCAAAAGTGTAATTAATTTTTTTCTTTCTAAACTAGTTAATTTTGACGAAAAATTACAGGTGATTTACCATCTTTGTCTAGAAAAGCATATTTCAAACCTTTTGGAAGTTCTTTGAGCTCAAGAGGTGGGTCTTTAGGAGACTCTTTATTTGGTTGCTCATTTCGATCAGGAACTACAAAAGTTTGATCTATGGCGACCTCTTCTTCAACAAAGTGGTCAATTTTTTCTTTTGTATCGGGTGGTTCATCTTCATCTTCAATTAGGGGGTCATTATTGCCGAATGGATATTTCATTGCACGCTCAAGATCGTTACTCTTTTTAAATGCCCCTAATTGAATAAATAAATTGTTGTACTTCCGATTTTTCAAAGCTTCGTGGGTTTTTACAAAAGGTCGTCCCAACACTAGAGGAGCGTCATCTAAGATGACAAAGTCGGTTGGGATTACCATTTGATTTGTTTGGACCAAGACATTGATGTGTGTGGTGTGTTATAAGTTTTTATGTATATTTTAAGCCTTTTTTAACACTTTAGTCGAGTTTTAAATTTATAAAACACTATATTTTACTAACACTAGACACATATATGGGCAAGTGCACCCATCGTGAGCGTAGTATAGTGTTGGTAAGATACCGAGGTCATCCAAGGACACAAGAGCTTTTAGTACCGGTTTATCCTCAACGTCTAATCAAATCAAAAATTTAGAAAAAGGTTTTAAACATGAAAATAAAAACTAAAAATGCTGAAAATAAAAATAAAATAAAAACAGATAGACATGATGAATCACTTGGATCCGACTCGCCTTTAGTGTAACCTTTGATGTTTTCCGCACTTTTGCACTTTTTAAGAGATTACCTTAGTTATAGTAGTAGGCCCATCTTTTGAAGGTGACGTTACCCTCAACCCAGTAGTTTGTGTCACACCCCAACCGATGGCGGAAACATCGGGGTGCGAGCACTAAGCGTTCAGATTACTCATGAGATTTCCATAACACTAATGTTTCAATATAGATTAATAGATTTCATGCAAAATTGTCTAACAATACATCCATATCAAAATACCACAAGTTCCAACAAACATCGAGTATCAAACATTGTTCATGGTCTAAGTTAACTAGGTGAGTTTCTAAGCTTCATCCAAGCTCGATTCCATGTTTTCAGCATCCTATCAGCCTGCAACATGTATTAAAATAGAGTCAGTACAAAAATGTACCGGCGAGTATACAAGTTTGAGTAATAGCATAATAGATTGAAACAACTCATATCCACAGTGTAAGAATAAAAATAGTTTCAGCCGTGCTAGTGTCGCAGTCCACGCAGTGATAGCCCAAGTATCCCGATGCTTTAGTGTTTACCCAAGACTCAAGGTAAACTAGAATCCTCCTAACAATACCCCCTGAGAATAATGGGAGAGGTGCACCTCCTATAGCGCTACTATTGTTAAGGCGGAACTACACACCCTGGATTAAACGTCACATAGCACAAATAGAATACTAGAATGCACAAGTTTTCACGTACACGTAGGATAGAGTTTAGCTTGCAAAAGTATCAAGCCTCTTAGTTTATAGAATACATGCTACATCCCAAAATTTAAAGCAAAAAGGGATCAAGTATACTCACAGTTATTGTTTAACAGTATAGACTGTTATTGGATCAAAGGGAGCTCTTTTTGAATTAGCCTGATAGATTACAATAGATAAGGGTCAGGCAGAATAACGAGATTACGCAAAGTGTTGGAACAGTCACTGGATCGGATGGCTGTCCGATCGAATGGCTGTCCGATCGGATTGCCAGTCGATCGAGTGGCTAATTTGAGAGGGAACAAATGACTGTCCGATCGGATGGCTGTCCGATCGGATGGTCACTCGATCTAAATATCAAGTTTAGCGTGTTGGTCAGCTCGATCGGATGGCTATCCGATCGGGTTGCCACTCGATTGAGATTTCCAAAATTCCAAGTTTTCCTGAAAAAGTTCTAAGTATATATATAAGTGCTAGACCATTGTTACCCGATCGAGTGGCTGTCCAATCGGATGGTCATCCGATCGGATTGTCACTCGATCGAGTGATCCTTATCCTGTTTGTAACTTTGTAAAAATTTATAAGTTTCTAGATCAACGATGACGGCTCAGGACGTACTGCGACAATGGTAAACTCACCATCTTACATCCGTTCCGATCGGATGGGAATCACCCCTGTCCGGTGAGTCGTCCGTTTACAGTTGTTTATGTCGGAACCGTTCCATGGTCGTCTTCTCCAGCAATAATCCGTTTCCAAACCTACTCTAGACTACCCATCGAGTCTACAGTCCGATTATCC
Organism: Helianthus tuberosus; assembly: GCA_030545235.1. NCBI lineage: Eukaryota > Viridiplantae > Streptophyta > Magnoliopsida > Asterales > Asteraceae > Helianthus > Helianthus tuberosus. The sequence continues at coordinate 101,708,429 of CM060389.1, forward strand.
CGGATTTCACCATTTTAAATGAAAGATTGAAGAAAAAATGAAGGAGAACTTAAGTTTTATTATAAAATCCTTGATCTAGCTTAGATTTGGTGCAAAACACCTGAAATTCCTTAGATCTGAGCCAGATCTTGTTAGGAGTGATATCCTATGACAGTTTGTACAAACCATCAGGATGACATCATCCTTAAGAGCTTAGATCCGAGAGATTCCATGGTGAAAAGTGTGATTTTAAAGGTGAATCTCGTAGAGAATGAGGTGTAGATCAAGAAAGTACAAGAATCTAGTGTAAAACGTACCGAAATTGCCAAGAAAATGAAGAAAAGTGGTGTGTGTGCGTCTGCTCGGGTAAGGCTGTCACATCAGTGAGAATAGTGATGTGACAGGCCTATTTATAGTGTGTGAGGGTGTGAAGGCGATGTGGCACGGATCGGATGGCAGGCCAACCGAGTGGCCGTTCGATCAGGTGGTCATCCGATCGGGTGGCTATCTGATCGGGTGGCTATCCGATCGGGTGGCTATCCGATCGGACGGTCATCCGATCGGGTTGCCGCTTGGTTGATCCCATCCTTTCCGCGTTCCCGTCTTTGATTCGTTTTACGAGTTAGATTAAGTGTTGCGTATTATTTGGAAAAGGAATAACTAGATAACATCATAAACACCAAAAATTGTCCAAGATTAATAGATTCCGCCATTGACAAGACTCCAGTCTCTCGTTTCACCAAGACTCAAGTTTCACGAGTCTCAAGAGTCAAGCACCAAATATAGATTTAGACATTCCAAGCGTATAGATTTAGGCATTCCAAACATAGATTTAGACATTCCAAGCATATAGATTTAGGCATTCCAAACATAGATTTAGACATTCCAAGCATATAGATTTAGGCATTCCAAACATAGATTTAGACATTCCAAGCATAGATTTAGACATTCCAAGCATATAGATTTAGGCATTTCAAGCATAGATTTAGACATTCGAAGCATATAGATTTAGACATTCCAATCATAGATTTAGACATTCCAAACATAGATTTACCAAGATATCAAAGTGTCACACATCGTATAGTTCAGGGGCTAGACTTGCCAATAGCTAAAGTGCAGGGACTAAATCTGTTAAAAGTCTAAAGTTTGGGGACGCTGGACGTTACAGTTTCCCCTACTTTAGGAGATTTCATCCCCGAAATCTTAGAGGAAGACTGCTCGAAGAGCTGCGGGTACTTGGCCTTCATATAACTTTTCAACTCCCAAGTGAATTCGGCGCCACGCTTTCCTTCCCATCGAACCTTAACAACGGGAATTTTGCTACACCTCAGACGCTTGACAGCTTGATCCATGATCTCGACCGGTTTCTCCACAAATTGCACAGCTTCATTTATTTGCAAGTCCTCAAGGGGAACCTGAAGTTCCTCGTCGGCTAGGCATTTACGTAGATTGGACACGTGGAACACCGGGTGTACGTTGTTTAGTTCTTGTGGCAAATCGAGTCTGTACGCCACCTTGCGAATCCTTTCGTGTATCTTGAAAGGACCCTCATAGCGAGGAGCGAGCTTTCCCTTCTTACCAAAATGAACTACTCCCTTCCAGGGAGATACCTTGAGAAGAACTCGGTCTCCAACATCAAATTCCAGAGGCTTACGCCTAACATCAGCATAGCTCTTTTGTCTACTCCTAGCCTTGATCAAGTTATCACGGATCTGAAGAATCTTGTCCGTTGTCTCTTGAATGATTTCAGGGCAGTAAACTGCTTGTCACCAACCTCATGCCAACTGAGAGGAGATCGGCACTTACGGCCATACAAAGCTTCAAAAGTAGCCATCTGAATACTGGAATGATAGTTGTTGTTGTACGTGAACTCAATCAATGGTAAATGTACATCCCAGTTACCACCAAAGTCAATGACACAAGAACGGAGCATATCCTCTAGGGTCTGAATAGTACGCTCGGTCTGTCCATCCGTTTGAGGATGAAAGGCCGTGCTAAGATTCAAATGTGTACCCATAGAGGATTGAAAGGTTTGCCAAAGACGTGAAGTAAAACGACCATCACGGTCCGAGATTATGTCAAGAGCTATGCCATGATGGCATATAATCTCGTCAGTATAAATTCGAGCAAGTTTCTCCACCTTGTAATCCTCACGAATAGGAAGAAAGTGGGCGGACTTGGTCAAACGATCAACAATCACCCAGATACTGTCGTGACCAAGCGGTGTTCGAGGCAACTTAGTAATAAAGTCCATAGAGATGCTATCCCATTTCCAAACTGGGATTTTGGGTTGTTCTAAGAGTCCTGAGGGACGTTGATGTTCAGCCTTAACTTTCGTACAAGTGAGGTATTTAGAAACATACACAACAATGTCCCTTTTCATGCCAGGCCACTAATAAGTTGTACGCAAATCGTTGTACATCTTATCAGCGCCCGGATAAATGGAGTAATGGGATTTGTGGGCCTCCTTCATAATAAGCTCACGGAGATTATCGCGATCCGGTACCCAGATGCGATTGAGGTAATATTGCAGTCCGTTAGGTTTAGTTTCAAGCTGATCAATTCTAGCATCGTGGATTTCTTCTTCTAGACTTCCTTCATTTGCTGATGAATACTGGGCGTCACGAATGCATGCATGGAGATCATTAGAGATACGAATAGCATTGACATATGTTTTACGGCTAAGAGCGTCGGCCACTACATTTGCCTTGCCAGCATGATAGCGGATTTCGCAGTCGTAGTCGTTAAGCAGTTCCACCCAACGTCTCTGTCGCATGTTCAGTTCCTTTTGGTTAAAGATGTGTTGAAGGCTCTTATGGCCAGTGTAAACCACACACTTAGTACCATACAGGTAGTGTCGCCAGATCTTTAACGTAAAGACAACTGCACCAAGCTCTAGATCGTGAGTAGTATAGTTTTTCTCATGTACCTTGAGTTGACTAGAAGCATAAGCGATAACCTTGTCCCGCTGCATGAGCACACAGCCCAGTCCACGGTTTGAGGCATCACAATATACCATGAAATCGTCATTCCCATCGGGTAGAGTCATTCCCATCGGGTAGAGTAAGAACAGGGGCATTACACAAAAGAGTTTTAAGAGTCTGAAAAGATTTCTCTTGTTCGGGACCCCAAACAAAAGGTCACTCTTTCTGAGTCAACGAGGTGAGAGGGACAGCGATCTTAGAGAAGTCCGAAATGAATCGGCGGTAATAACCCGCCAATCCTAAGAAGGAACGAATCTCAGATGCAGACCTAGGTGTACTCCAATTCTTCACAGCTTCGATTTTAGATGGGTCAACATGAATACCTTGCTTACTAACGACGTGACCAAGAAATTGTACTTCATTAATCCAAAACTCACACTTAGAAAATTTAGCATACAGGCGTTCACCACGTAAAAGTTCAAGCATCAAGCGCAAATGTTAAGCATGATCAGCTTTAGTTTTAGAATAAATAAGAATATCATCAATAAAGACTATAACAAAACGATCCAAATAGGGTTTACACACACGATTCATGAGGTCCATGAACACAGCGGGTGCGTTGGTCAGCCCAAAAGGCATAACCACAAACTCGTAGTGTCCATAACGAGTACGAAATGTGGTCTTTGGAATATCATCTTCAAGGACACACAACTGATGATATCCAGATCGAAGATCGATCTTAGAGAAACAGGATGCGCCTTGTAATTGGTCAAATAAATCATCAATACGAGGTAAAGGGTAACGATTCTTCACGGTAAGCTTATTAAGTTCACGATAGTCGATACACATACGAAATGAACCATCTTTCTTCTTGACAAATAAAACGGGAGCACCCCACGGGGAGGCACTTGGATGAATAAAACCTTTGTCGAGCAGTTCCTGTAATTGATTGGATAATTCTTGCATCTCGGAAGGTGCAAGACGATAAGGAGCCTTGGCGATATGAGTTGCGCCAGGTACGAGATCAATGCGAAAGTCAACGGTTCTAGGAGGAGGAAGGCCAGGAAGATCTTCAGGAAAGACATCAGCGAAGTCACACACCACTGGCACATCGCTTATGTTCTTCCCCTTGCCCTTTGGTTCCACCACGTGGGCCAAGAAGGCATAGTTCTGTTTACGTAAGCATCTGCTCGCTTGTGTGCATGACATCAACCTCAGTCCTTTTGAAGGTCGGTCTCCATAGATGTTCAAAATATCACCAGACGGAAGAGGAAGACGAACAAGCTTATCATTAGGGCTGGAAATTCTGATACGAACACGATAACACGACACGAACCTACACGAAGTTAACATGTTTCGTATTTGACCTTAACAGGTTTCATGTCTAAACAGGTCGACATGATAAGACCTGTTTAAATTTCGTGTCTAAACAGGTTAAAACCCGTTCCTGTTAAGACCTGTTAATGACCTGTTAATAATTTTAAATTAAAAGAATATATCAAATATGTGGGGTTAACATGTCATGTTCGTGTCTTAACAGGTCGTATTCGTGTCTTAACAGGTCATGTTTGTGTCTTAACAGGTCGTGTTCGTGTATTAACAGGTCGTGTTCGTGTCTTAAAGAGGTTATATGATATGTTGGTAACATTTTCGTGTCTTAACAGGTCACTTCGTGTAACCTGTTTATTAACAGGTTCGTGTTCGTGTTTGTAAAATCAGACACGATAAGATTTCGTGTCGTGTTCGTGTTTACAGGTTTCGTGTTCGTGTCTTATCGGGTTCGTGTCTTAACAGATCGGGTTGACCTGATATGCCAGCCCTACTAATCATGAAAAACAATCTCGGCATGGTTCTTACGTAACCAGTCCATATCGATAATGACATCAAAGCTACCCAAACGCATAGGTATGAGATCAATAGAGAATACGTGATCGTTAAGAGTCAGGGAACAATCACGCACAATAGAATTAATAAGAATCGACTTACCATTGGCGACCTCAACAGAGAACGACTCAGGTAACTTAGAGCGTGTACAGTTTATCAATGACTCAAATTCCACGGACATAAAGCTTTTATCGGCACCAGCATCAAATAGGATCGAAGCGTAAAGGTTATTAACGAGAAACATACCATTCACCACATCATTGTTGTTGCGGGCCTGATTAGCATTGAGATTGAATGCTCGTCCGTGAGTGGCTGCTTGTTGTTCTTGATTCAGCTGGGGGCAACGATTACGAAGGTGGGTAGTATCACCACACTGAAAACATGCACGAACAACGTTAACTGAACCTGGATTCTGCATAGATGCTGGAGGTGCTGGTAGAGCTGCCTGAGCTGGGGCTTGTTGAACTTGCTGGGCTGGGTTAACTTGGCGACAGTAGGGAGTCGTGTGCCCATAGCGATTACAGTTGGTACACAGACGACATGCAGAAGTAGTAGGGTGATGGAAATTGCAAGTCGTACACTTGGGGTAAGACCCAATGTACTGTTTCTTAACTTCGGGGACAACAGGGTTAGAAGCAGTAGTAGGAGGAGTAGGTTTTGTAGCAGGGTTTGCAGCAGGAACAATATCATTGCATCCTAAACCCTGAGATTTCCTTTTCTTGTTCTTGCTGCCACTTGACTGCTGGGTGACTTGATTTGCAGACTTGGAGGTAGCAGGAGTAGCAAACTGCTTATCACGCACACGGTTGTTGTTCAAACTTGCTGCCAAACGATAGACTTCTTCAATAGTTTCGAGTTGAGCTGCTTCGATTGAATCTTGCATGGCAGGAGGTAGGCCATTGATGTACTTGGTTATCATCCGCTTAGGAGTAGAAACCAAGTGAGGAACGATCAAGCTAAGCTGCTTAAAGCGGGTAGTATAAGCCAGATTGTCATCACCAACCTGCTTCAGATGCCAAAACTCTTCTTCAAGCTTCAATTGTTCATGAGGAGGGCAGAACTCGAGCATCATGAGTTCTCGCACCTCAGCCCATGGAAGAGCATAGGCTTCTTCATTAGAACAGATGTTTCTCTCATTCGTTCACCACTCCAACGCTCTGCCTTGGAACATTCCAGTTGCACTCCTAGTCTTTAGATGATCTGGGCATTCGCTGTTAATGAAGGTAACTTCGATGCTGTCGAACCACTCAAGCATAGCAGTCACCCCATCACTGCCCGTGAAAGGCTTAGGGTTGCAAGAGATGAAATGTTTGTAGCTGAACTTAGTAGACTTTTGCTTTTTGGCCTTTGAGTCCACAGAGGATGGAGGAGTGCTTGATCCTTGGAGCTTAGAGACGATCTTTGGCAAGACTCGAGCAATCTGGTTGGCCATAAAAGACATCATCTTTTTCTGAGACTTCTCCCTAGATCTCTTGAGAGTGTCTGATATCTTTCGAGAAGACATCTAAAAGATCCAACAAAAGGATCGTATAAGTCTAGATTAACATAGATTAGACTAAGACTCAAGTTTCACAAAATTTATATAGATACCGCAACCACGACCTTCGCATGGCACGTTATACGAAGTTTGGCAATGTGTCAGAACCGCTTATATATAGGAAGTACCAGCGGCGTATCCACCACGTTTCGGGCACAATCGCTTCTGCCTCGTACTCGGTGTCATGTTACGTGTCGCAAAACACACTCATCATCGTTATCATAGGTTCACATAGATTTCAATAGATTACGATAGTTTTCAAATAGTCTTCAATAAGCTCAATAGACTTCAATAGATTTCAATAGATTAAATAGACTTTGATAGACTTCCATAGACTAGCGTTAACAATCCACAACCAACGAATTCTCACATGGCACGTGCTACGAAAGTTTGGCGACATGACTGAAACACTTATATATAGGAAGTACCAGCAGCGTCCACCATGCTTCGGACATGCCACTTCCGTCTCGTCATCGGTGTCATGCTTCGTTAACCACAACATTAGAATTTACCATAAGATTTCCACATAGATTGACCAGGTTGATTCGATAACATAGATTAAACCAAATAGATTTCTTAACTTCAACCCGAGCCTACAAACTACGAACTTCACTTAGCGCGTGGTACGAAGGTTTGGTAACATGCCATAAACACTTATATATAGGAAGTACCAGCGTCGTATCCACCATGCTTTGGACATGCCACTTCCTCCTCGTCTTCGGTGCTAGGCTATGTTTCGTATTTTGTTTCTCAATCCACACATACGTAGTTTATACTTAGATTTCACTAGAGTACATGATAGATTTCACATAGGCTTCACATAGAGTACACAAGTAGTCCCTCCGTAGTCTGTAGAATTCAACAACATCATTACCTATACACAGACACTAAGTTTCACATGGCACTTGGGACGAAAGTTGGTAACATGTCAGAAACACTTATATATAGGAAGTACCAGCGACGTATCCACCATGTTTCGGATACGTCACTTTTCCCTCGTATTCGGTGCCATGTTACATCTAGTGCCTTACAATCAAAATTTCACATAGATTGATCAGATAGATTAACATCATAGATAAGCTTTGTAAATTTAGTTTGATCCTGAAGGATTAATCGTTTTAGATGGCGGACATACGTGCGTTTCGTGTAAAAGTGTACCAAAATGAACGAAGAATCGAGTTTAAAACCACATACATAAAATTGGAATAACATAAAAGGTAGCCTTATAAAACATAGGATTGTTCCGGGTAGAGGAACGGCGACTAACCAAAGTGATTCGAACCCCTTTCAAATTGAGGTAACGTGTCCTGACTTACTTAGACAAATACGTCATCGATGTTAGGCCTACGATATTCATCCTTTTGGTCATTCCACGTTCCTAATTGAATGGAAGTTTTGAAACTTTGGCGAGACCTACTAGAATAATATGGAGATTTTCCCATCAAGGTTCGGATGTCACTCCTTTCTTGAGGGCAAGCCTTATGAAAAATACAAACACTGGTGAACAATGTTTTCAAAGTATCAAGTCTATATTATGTTAGCCTTTGGAAAGGCATGTAAGTTTTACAGGAGTATATGTGCTGCTAGGAAGCAAATACGGTAGAATGCATAAGTCTTAAACAACAAATAAGGGTCGAGATTTCCTAGAACTATAGACTAGGGCAAGTATTCCGACTCATCCTAATTCCCTATAGTTATGGCTCTGATACCAATCTGTCACACCCCAACCGATGGCGGAAACATCGGGGTGCAAACACTAAGCTTTCAGATTGCTCATGAGATTTCTATAACACTAATGTTTTAATATAGATTAATAGATTTCATGCAAAATTGTCTAACAATACATCCATATCAAAATACCACAAGTTCCCACAAACATCGAGTATCAAACATTGTTCATGGTCTAAGTTAACTAGGTGAGTTTCTAAGCTTCATCCTAGCTTGATTCCACGTTTTCAGCATCCTATCAGCCTGCAACATGTATTAAAATAGAGTCAGTACAAAAATGTACCGGCGAGTATACAAGTTTGAGTAATAGCATAACAGATTGAAACAACTCATATCCACAGTGTAAGAATAAAAATAGTTTCAGCCGTGCTAGTGTCGCAGTTCACGCAGTGATAGCCCAAGTATCCCGATGCTTTAGTGTTTACCCAAGACTCAAGGTAAACTAGAATCCTCCTAACAATACCCCCTGAGAATAATGGAAGAGGTGCACCTCCTATAGCGCTACTATTGTTAAGGCGGAACTACACACCCTGGATTAAACGTCACATAGCACAAATAGAATACTAGAACGCACAAGTTTTCACGTACACGTTGGATAGAGTTTAGCTTGCAAAAGTATCAAGTTTCGTAGTTTATAGAATACATGCTACATCCCAAAATTTAAAGCAAAAAGGGAGTGAGTATACTCACAGTGATTGCTTAACAGTATAGACTGTTATTGGATCAAAGGGAGCTCTTTTTGAATTAGCCTGATAGATTACAACAGATAAGGGTCGGGCAGAATAATGAGATTACGCAAAGTGTTGGAACAGTCACTAGATCGGATGGCTGTCTGATATGATGGCTATCCGATCGGATTGCCAGTCGATCGAGTGGCTAATTTGAGAGGGAACAGATGACTGTCCGATCGGATGGCTGTCCGATCGGATGGTCACTCGATCTAAATATCAAGTTTAGCATGTTGGTCACCTCGACCGGATGGAAGCTCGATCGGATGGCTATCCGATTGGGTTGCCACTCGATTGAGATTTCCAAAGTTCCAAGTTTTCCTGAAAAAGTTCTAAGTATATATATAAGTGCTAGACCACTGTTACCCGATCGAGTGGCTGTCCGATCGGATGGTCATCCGATCGGATTGTCACTCGATCGAGTGATCCTTGTCCCGTTTGTAACTTTGTAAAAATTTATAAGTTTCTAGATCAACGATGACGGCTCAGGACGTACTGCGACAATGGTAAACTCACCATCTTACATTCGTTCCGATCGGATGGGAATCACCCCTGTCCGGTCAGTCGTCCGTTTACAGTGGTTTATGTCGGAATCCATTCCATGGTCGTCTTCTCCGGCAATAATCTGTTTCCAAACCTACTCTAGACTACCCATCGAGTCTACATTCCGATTATGCCCGGATTTCACCGTTTTAAATGAAAGATTGAAGAAAAGATGAAGGAGAACTTAAGTTTTATTATAAAATCCTTGATCTAGCTTAGATTTGGTGCAAAACACCTGAAATTCCTTAGATCTAAGCCAGATCTTGTTAGGAGTGATATCCTATGACAGTTTGTACAAACCATCATGATGGCATCATCCTTAAGAGCTTAGATCCGAGAGATTCCATGGTGAAAAGTGTGATTTTAAAGGTGAATCTCGTAGAGAATGAGGTGTAGTTCAAGAAAGTATAAGAATCTAGTGTAAAACGTACCGAAATCGCCAAGAAAATGAAGAATAGTTGTGTGCGTGCGTCTGCTCGAGTAAGGCTGTCACGTCAGTGAGAATGGTGATGTGACAGGCCTATTTATAGTGTGTGAGGGTGTGAAGGTGATGTGGAACGGATCGGATGGCAGACCGATCGAGTGGCCGTTCGATCGGGTGGCTATCCGACCGGGTGGTTATCCGATCGGGTGGTTATCCGATCGGACGGTCATCCGATCGGGTTGCCACTTGGTCGATCCTATCCTTTCCGCATTCCCGTCTTTGATTCGTTTTACGAGTTAGATTTAGCGTTGCGTATTATTTGGCAAAGGAATAACTAGATTACATCATAAACACCAAAAGTTGTCCAAGATTAATAGATTCCGCCAGTGACAAGACTCCAGTCTCTCGTTTCACCAAGACTCAAGTTTCACGAGTCTCAAGAGTCAAGCACCAAATATAGATTTAGACATTCCAAGCGTATAGATTTAGGCATTCCAAACATAGATTTAGACATTCCAAGCATATAGATTTAGGCATTCCAAACATAGATTTAGACATTCCAAGCATATAGATTTAGGCATTCCAAACATAGATTTAGACATTCCAAGCATAGATTTAGACATTCCAAGCATATAGATTTAGGCATTTCAAGCATAGATTTAGACATTCCAAGCATATAGATTTAGACATTCCAATCATAGATTTAGACATTCCAAACATAGATTTACCAAGATATCAAAGTGTTACACATCGTATAGTTCAGGGGCTAGACTTGCCAATAGCTAAAGTGCAGGGACTAAATCTGTCAAAAGTCTAAAGTTTAGGGACGCTGGGCGTTACAGTTTGAGTCAGCAAGGATACAATCCTAAAGGGTTGAATTATTGGAAGATAATTAATTAAGTTATTAATGCGTAATGTGGTAGGCCCATCTTTTGAAGGTGACGTTACCCTCGGCTAAGAGGTTTGAGTCAGCAGGGATACAATCCCAAGTAGCCAGGTTAATGTATTAATAGTAGTTTACATATGAGGGGATCAAGCCATTCGCACCCCCGCCATCCAATACCAGTGGGTATTGAAGGAGGTCCTACTAAGCTTGACCCAGGTCCTTGCAGGATCTATACATTGAACAAGGCAAGAACCTTACCAAACCATTCCCTTAACCCCTGACCAGGTAGCCAACATATCTCTATATAGACCGTAGAGATATGAATGGTGTAAATCTTTTATTTTATATAGACAGTAAAATAACGCCAAGACACCACGGAAAAATGATAAGTAGGTTTCACCTTCAACATAAGAAACTCGTTATTATAGTCATTAATACAAAACCAAATAAAAAGTGCAAAAAGATTAACAAAACAAAAGTATTACACTAAATGCTTGTCTTCACTAAGTGATGTAAGAGACTTAGGCAAACATGGTCTTTGATTATCAAGAACTCGTACTATCAATCTTGGATCCTGAGACTACTACACACACTCTATAATGGATGGTGGATGATGGTGGTGGATGTGGGTTGTGATGGTGGTGGAGAGTGGGTGAAGTGTGAGAGAGGTGGTTTTCCAAGGGATGCCTTTGAAGTGAACCAAGCACCCCTATTTATAGCCTACACAGAAGCCCGGACATGGCCCCGTGTCCATTGAGCACGACCCCGTGTCCATCGAGCACGGCCCCGTGTCCATCCACTTTCTCTTTCTTCATTTAATGCAGTTTGTCTGTATTAGTTGACCACGCCCCCGTGTCCGTTGGGCACGACCCTGTGTGAAGAAGCATATCTGTACTATCAAGATTTGCTTGGATTCTGCGAATCTTAGCGATGACCATAGCCGTGTGGAGCTGGGCACGCCCCCGTGTTGGGAAATAGAAGTTTCTACAACTTTGTCTTTTCTGCAGACACTTGGGTACGCCCCCGTGTCCGTTGGGCACGGGGCGTGTTCAGCCTTCTAATATCTTGTTTTTGCTTGGGAAGATGATGTCGAGGGGTCGGGCACACCACGTTTATTTCTTTTCTTGTATTTGTGTTAGATTTAGCTGTATTTTTGCTTCTTTTGTTCATTTACACTCATTTGATCCTGAAAATATAAAAGGAAGACAAAAGCACACTTTTTCCAACATTAATACTAAAAAAAGTTTAGTTTTATGTTTCATTTGATGTAATTTATATGTTGCATTTTACACACATCAAATACCCCCACACTTGAATCTTTGCTTGTCCTCAAGCAAAACTCTTTATTATGTGGCTTACACACCCAAATGGAATGGGTAGAAGAGAAGGTTTTGGGCTTGTCTTGAGTGTCGGGATTCCAAGATCTTTATTAGGTTTTATTTTTATGTTATTTACAATCCTATTTGTTAGGATCGGAGGCTCTCATGATTGTGTTTGTTTGTATGATTTGAACAATGAATGAATATGAAACAATGTAAAGTGCAGCGGAAATGAATAACAGACTTTGTAAACACAATCAAAGGAGAAAATTGTTTGATAAACATTTGCTTTTCATAGAGTCAAAAGATTGTAAAGCAAAAGATTACATTGCAAGCTTACAAACTAAGCTCCCCCTCAGCCTGATACTACAGTGGTTGGTTGCACAAGATGAAAGGATTGAACTGAGGAGAAGAACTCTCTCAGAACGAATCAAATGTAACAGTACAGAGTACTGTTTCATTTATAGACAAACCAAACCGCTGAGGCATCTCAGCTGACGTCACCATGAAAGCGACGTCTAACAGCCTAACAACCTATATCTACTGTTCTTATACAAACACTGCTAAACCTTAACTACTGACTATACATGAAACAGATGATATACTAAACTACTGCTCTCTCTTCATGTCAGTGCTTTCCTCAAGGTTGATCAGTCCTTGATTGGGCAGGGTTTTGTCATCAGTAGATTTTACCAGCAGTGTTTTCTTCTCAGCAGTTTTCTGGTGTCATCAGTAGATAGAAGAGCATCAGCAGTTGTATCCGGGCAGTGGATGTAGGACCATCAGATGTTATAATCACTTTCAAGGGAGAAGACTTAGTGTAAACTGCTGCTTATTGTGAATCCACTGTCATGATCCGGTTTTGGCTTTCATTATCTGTTCCTCTGGTAGGGTTCAATCCCAACAATCTCCCCCTGGTACAGATAATGCCAAAACCCTTCATTATTCTGGATCTTTATTCCTCATCAGAAGTTCTTTGACTTGTTCTTTAAATTTCAGCTCAAAATCCTGAGAACTTGTATCATCTTCATCCCGGCACAGTGTAAGCTCAAGGAGATCTTGTAGATCTTCAACACCCAGGCCTATTGCTTGATTCCTTGATATATGCTTCACTTCACCATTGATTCTGACCAGAGTCAATACATGGGTCTTTTGATCAGAGAGCCACTTTAGTATTTTTAAACCAAATGGGTTTCTTGGGAGAGATTTATTTGAAGATGAGTTGGGAAATGTTGGCCTTGTGAAAACTTGCAGACTTTCAGACATTCGTTTGAAGGCCATTTCAATGACATTGTTTGCTGCAGCTATGTCTTCTGCAGTCTCCTTTTCTATCTGCTCCTGTCTCTTTTGTTGATCTGGCTCAATGTCTGAAACTTCTAAAGTATTTGGTGATTCAGGCTTAGTTAACACCTTCTTGGAAAGGTTTTGAAGTTTTTCTGAGCTATCTTCTTTTAGATCCATTTTCATGATGGTTTCTGTGAAGTACTCAACTTCCTTTTCCTTTACCTCTTCACTAGTCAGCTGTTTTCCTTCTTCTAGGTTTGACACAAGAATAGGATTTTCTGTTGACTTGAACAGTGTTTTGAGGTTTTCAATCTGTTGTTTAAGCTTCATCATTTGTTCATGCTTCTTTGAAGTGCCTGAAACAATTATCTTCCTTTTCTTCAGCCTTTCATAGGCTTCATCAGTATGCTGTTTGGCATTGGCAGTGTCCACTTTTGCATCTATCAACTCCTGTTTCTTTCTTTTGTACTCAGTTGTTAGGTCAGCGATGAGCTTTTTGTATTTGCTCCAATTTGGAGCATTTTTCTTTTTTCTAGGATCGTTCTTGATTCTATCAATCCTATCAGCCTCATGCTTTAAAGCCACTATTGGCCATTCTTCAAATTGGTTTTCTTCAGCAGGATATAATTTTTCTTGCATGATGTATGCAAGAAGTTTTCTTCTCATCTCTTTTCGTTGATCTGCCTTTTCTTTGCTCAGCTCTTGTGCAAAATCTTTTATTTGTTTGACTTTTGTGAGCAGAAATTCCAATTTTTCAGCAATGGCTTCATTACCTTGACCTTCACATTCAACCTTGGCTCTTATCTTAGCCTGTCTTGCTTTGAGCTCAAGATATTCATCCATGTCTTCTGGAACTATGAAGCCAACGAGTGAAGGAAATCTTCTGTTTGAAGGATCATCATCAGTGTACAATTGCCTCATCTCATTTTTTATAGCTTCTAGTTCCAACGGATATTTTGCAGCAGTGGGATCATATTTGTCCTCATTTGGCTGAGTAAGTTTTCTTTTTCTGGTGTAGAGCTTTGCGGATGAAGAGGATTTTGATTGTGATGTAGGAATGATGAGAGCAGTGGTGGATGGTTGACTAACAGCTGTTGAAACAACTGGTGTTTCAACCTCTGTTGTCATTACAACTACTGATGTGTCAGTAGATGTCTTCTGCTTTTGAGCAGGGGTTGAAGGTGGTGAGGTAGTTTTTGATGGTGGTGATGGTGGTGGTGAATCATCAGGTATGTGAATCCTTCTCCTTTTTATTGTAGGAGAGGCTGATAATGTCTTGGGTGGCTCAGTGGTTTGAGATTGAATGGCAGTGGTTTGTGTTTGACTAACAGTTGTTGAAACAACTGGTGCTTCAACCACTGTTTTCATTACAACAGATGTTGTAACATCTGTTGTCTTCTGCTTTTTGGCAGGAAATGGTGGTATGGCAGTGGTTTTGGTGGTGTGTGGTGAAGTTGTGTGTGTTGATGAGATGACAGCTGTTTGGCTACTGACAGCAGTTTTTGTAACTACTGCTGTATCAGCTGTTTGGATGGAAGTTTGAGATTTTAGATGGCTGTTTTCCTTGTTCTGGTTCAACATACAGACCATCTTCAATTCCCTTTTTCTTCAACTGTTTGGCATTCTCCCCCTTTTTGGCATTATCTGCAAGGGGGTTATCCATAAAAAAGGATAGTAGAGGGAACTTTTCCAGAAGTGCTTTGGAGATGAGCCTTGATAGCTTTGATGTCTGCTTGAGTATCTTTAAATCTCGACTCCACCATGTTTGTCAACATTTTCACATGTATCTCATGCTGCTGATCAGCCATCTGTTTTTGTTTTTCAAGTAAGGGCTGGAAAATATTCCACAGCTCATATGGAGCAAGTGGAGGTTGTGCAGATGCTTGAGCTGGAGTAGCAGTGGATTGTGCTTTTTGAGCTTTTAGTAGCTGCTGCACCATATCCTTTATCTCAGTGACTGATGTTTCGAGTTTTTCAACTCTGCCCGTCAATTCCTGATATTTTGAATCATCACCCACTTTAATGGGATCATCTGAATCCCCACCAGCAGTGGTTGTACCAATGTGCGATTTAGGAACTGAGTCCCAAAAATCACCCATTGATGCCCCTTGTTCTTGGTACTGGGGACTTCTTTCTTTAGCACTTGATAAACCTTTGATGGTACCAGTGGTTAGAACCAACTCACTGGTGGTTACCGATGGTGCTATGGAAGAAATTGCCTTCAAGGGAGTCTTACTAATGAAACAACTGTCCAACTGCAGATCTGTTGATCCATCAGTTGTAGTTGCTGCTCCACTTGAACTACCACCTAGAGTTACTTGTAACTCAGGGGGTGTAACCTCCTCAGTTGTTGCTGGGATAGCAGAGGTATAAGCATCAGACCCAGTCACTTGTTGGAGTGTACTCTCTTTGATGAGTGATTGAGAGGAACTGGTTTGTGTCTGAGCTATAACAACTGCATGCAACAAAGGTAGCATGGATTGTGGTAATATTATTGGTGAGGGTATGGGAGTTGAAAGAGACATGTCCTTGGGATCAGGACTGAGGAAGATGGATCCGATTGAATCCAGAGCTTCATATTGTGGGGTCCCTGTGCTTACAACCTGATCCTTTTGGGAGGATGCAGGAGGAGTATGAGGCAAAGGTGGAGATCTTTCTACCAACTGCTGTGAGGAAGTAGCAGCAGTGGTTTGTGGTGACATTTGTGTTGTCACTGGCATTTGCTCTGGGATCTCATCTTCCAGAGTTGCCTTTGTTTTGGGTTTGGGGGGGTTTTCTGGATGTTTTCTTTTTGGTCTTTTTGGTAGTGGCGGGTGTGGGTTTCAAAGCAGGGGTAGTGCTGCTATGATCACCTGGAGCAGTAGGCTCATCAGCAGATGTCTGAGGAGCAGTGGTAACTGCTAAATTCTGCTCAGACACCTCTGCTTTTGTTTTTATTGGTGCCAACATTCTAGTGAATGTTTCAGGTGTTAAACTTTTTATTTGAAAATAAACACCTTGTTTTAGCAAATTTTCATTTTCTTTTTCAAATTTTTGTTTAAAATAGTAGCTTAGAAATCTTGGAAAAAGTAAAAATGCTTTGCTATCAACATTTTTTACCAAGTCATTAAAGATCTCCTAGGAGTAGTTGTAATCTTTATTATTTAAAATAGCGTAGCCCAGGCATTGAATCTTTAATGGTATTTTGTTAAACGCTGTTGTTTTATTTGAAACACACGACAAATGTGTGTGAAATAAAAACCTTGGTGCAGAAGGGAAGTAACCTTTTTGTAAGGTATCTACCTTTGATTGTTCTGCATATCCCCTTTTCAGAAAATCAGCTTTCAACTCGTTTTTATCGAAGGAAGTTTTACCTTTCTGATCATCGAGTTTGAAGACTTCTGAGATTGATTGCGGAGTAATTTGAATCGCTTTACCCTGTATCGAGGAGTTTATGGCTACTACTTTATCATCTTGTTTCTCAAGCGTAGCATTTTTCCAGAACTCTCTCTGGGTTTGCAAGTAAATGGGAGCATCTGCTAACAACAAAGTTTTGTACTTTGATTCAGATAGTGTGTCGATGATGGAATCGAAGGTGTGGTTGTTTGAGGGTTTTGTAAGTAAACCCAAATAGTTGTGAGGGGATTTGTATGGTATCTCAATGGATTCAGCGGCCGTTTGATCGACCTCTTTGGAAGATGATGGTGATTTTGGTTTTGATTTTGATTTTGACTTTGATTTCGTCATTTTGAAAAAGGTAGAAGAAGAATAGAGAATGATTTGAGATGGAGGGTTTGGAAACTGCTTTGAGAAGAGAATTTTAGAATTCAATTCGACAGTGTAAAACCCTGTTTGGGGTTTTGATCAGGGTTTTATTTAGGGAAAAAAATGATCGCTGATGTGGCAGCGGTTATTAGGATCTGATGGCTAAAAACTGACCACGTGTCAACCTCTGATGATATGGATGAAAAATGGAGAGCAGTTGTTTTGAGAGCCACTGATGTACCAAGCATCAGTAGTTACAACGGTAATAATGTGACATCAGTGGATGATTTTTACTATCAGTAGATAGTATATCAGTGGATAAGACACTGATTTTGAGCATCAGTGCTTGCCAAGAAAAATGAAGGATCAGTGGCTGACTTTCAGCAGTGGACAATATTTAGTAAAAAGATGTTTGAACAAGACAGTTGTCAGAGGTAAAGTAATGGTGATGATTTGAAAACACATTATATCAGCAACTTTTACAGGAATTTTCATTCAAGGTTTTACCACAAGTCATTTGCACATTTGAAGCTTTTTCAAATTTCTGACAGTGGTTTAGTACCCCAGATGATGTAGACTTTTTACCAAGGCAACTCATCCTTGTTATAATATTTGAATTAAAACATGAGTGCCCAAGTATTTTAAGATCTGTTGACAATCAATCCTTTTTATAAAGTAAGAACAAACTTGAGTTTGTCATGACCTTGACAACTATACCATTTTCTTTTGATCTGCTTGAGGATAATTTAACCAACAAAAATAAAGGTTATCTATCCTGACAGGAGATTGAAACTTTTACTATAAAAAACCAGTAAAAGTTTAAAATATATCATTAAAAAAATAGAGAATAATATATCCTGCTTTATTCGAGAAAATCCTTTTAAAAAAATAATTAAAGAATTTTCTAAAAACAACATCAAAAGAACCTGGTAAAACAATAATAAAGCACATAATCATCTCATGCTCAAGTTTATGAGAATGGTCAGTGGTTGAAGACAGTGGTATGAATTTTAACTGCATTTTGTCCACTGTTTGGTACCATTTTCTTGTTGATTGATTGACAAACAGAAATGAGGACACATGTTCACATGAGTTTTTCAAAATCTTGTTATAGACTTTGTTACTACATGATTATTTAGAAAAGTTTATCTAGTCCTCTTTTGAAAGCTTATTCACTGGAAATACCATGGTTACCTGAACCTTTTCCTGAACCAATGACTGCACACAGTTGCTTTGATGACCATTTTTACCCCAACTTTTGACTCTAAAGTGTTTTATGTTTATACTATTTTCTTCTGACTTCAAAAGTTTTGAGATAAAACACACTTCTGAGTTTTTGTGAAAATTTGTTCTTCCCTTTTTACCCATCCCATTCATAAGTAATGAAATACTTACTGGGAGGTGTTTATTGAAGGAATACTTAATCCAGAATCATTTTGCAGTAATGTTTTAAGAGGTTTAGCCATATTTTTACAAAATTTTGACCAATCTCACATTACATAAGATACGGACTATCTTGACTCCTTAATGTATTTTAACAGAGTTGATTTGTTCCTTTTGAGGATCTCAACCTGTTTTCAACACATAAGATCTAATGACTAAAGATTTAATTTCCCTCTTTATACGTTAGCAAAAACACTAATGTTTTTATGAACATAGGCTTTTGTTAATCTGAGGTTCAACTTTGTCATCTAATACAGCGACATCACAGATTTCATAGCAACAGTTGAAATCAATTTTGAAAATAAGAAATAATCCCGTAGTTTTAACAGATATGTTTTCAGATCTAAAACCATGAGTGTCTTATGCATGAAATCACTTGTTGTGTAAGATTTGTGTGTCATATGACATCTTGGTTGATTTACAGAGTTTTTGAATAACCACTTTGAACATGGTCTACTCGGTACTCTGTTTTTCAACTAAATGCACCCAACCTTAGTGTCAATGAATTATGAGCCGAACTGTTATGTCAAATTGATTGTTAGATCGAATTTGACTGTCCAGGCTCTGATACCAATTGTTAGCATCGGAGGCTCTCATGATTGTGTTTGTTTGTATGATTTGAACAATGAATGAATATGAAACAATGTAAAGTGCAGCGGAAATGAATAACAGACTTTGTAAACACAATCAAAGAAGAAAATAGTTTGATAAACATTTGCTTTTCATAGAGTCGAAAGATTACAATTCAAAGCAAAAGATTACATTGCAAGCTTACAAACTAAGCTCCCCCTCAGCCTGATACTACAGTGGTTGGTTGCACAAGATGAAAGGATTGAACTGAGGAGAAGAACTCTCTCAGAACGAATCAAATGTAACAGTACAGAGTACTGTTTCATTTATAGACAAACCAAACCGCTGAGGCATCTCAGCTGACGTCACCATGAAAGCGACGTCTAACAGCCTACCAACCTATATCTACTGTTCTTATACAAACACTGCTAAACCTTAACTACTGACTATACATGAAACAAATGATATACTAAACTACTGCTCTCTCTTCATGTCAGTGCTTTCCTTAAGGTTGATCAGTCCTTGATTGGGCAGGGTTTTGTCATCAGTAGATTTTACCAGCAGTGTTTTCTTCTCAGCAGTTTTCTGGTGTCATCAATAGATAGAAGAGCAGCAGCAGTTGTATCCGGGCAGTGGATGTAGGACCATCAGATCTTATAATCACTTTCAAGGGGGGAGACTTAGTGTAAACTGCTGCATATTGTGAATCCACTGTCATGATCCGGTTTTGGCTTTCATTATCTGTTCCTCTGGTAGGGTTCAATCCCAACACTATTCGTTATGATTTATTTAGAACGTTTCACAAGAGAAATTACTTATTTGGGCATAACATGCCTCTTTAAAATTCCATTTATATACAAGTTCACATAACTCACGGGATATCACTCAACACTCGGCCGAAGATGTATTTTTGTGAAACACTCAAGACCGGCATGGAACTTACTTCTACCATATGCTTGCCAAGCAATCAATCCTCCTCCTTTTTAACTATAAACCTTTATAAATATCAAGAGGACTTTGGGGAAGGGTTAGGCTTGGGTTAAAGGTAGGTGGTTTGGGTTAGTGGTTAGTAGAAAAGGGCGAAAGGCGTAAAAAGCGTCGGTTTTTTGTAAAACTGTAAAACCCGTTAGGATCTTTCAATGATATCAACCTTTAACTTGTGAAGGTGCGGAAAACAATCACAAGTCGATTCAAGAAAAAATAATAATAATCAATACAAGAATAACAAATGAATCACAAACCGAAATCTTGCATTCAATGATAAAGCAAAGACTGATACAAGACTTCAACTGAAATCGGTTCTCTTGTGTCCCTTGTGTCGCAACCAAACAACTGACCAACAACCTCAACCAAGAGATTGAGGTTTGTTTAAATACAAAACAACTGGGCTAAACACTAGGCCCATTGCGACATCAAGTCTACTAGCCCAACCCTTACAAAATCGACCCAAAACATGTAAACTAAACAAGTACATAATCAACCCTTAAACTATACTAACCTACATGAATAAACCTTCAGGTTCCAACAATCTCCCCCTAGGTTTATGCATGGAGGTTCTTCTGACTTCAATTGCCTTGATCACCACCACTTGCACTATCTTTATAACCACCAAATCCCTTCTTATGAATATGCAGAACAGACGCTACAGCAGCAGTCCAAGCCTTAGCTATTTCTTCATATTTCTCTGTAGCTCTGATCTGATTACATGCCAAGACTTCCAGATCTTCAACAGCAAGATTTAGCAAGTCAATCTGATCGACCAAACAATAACTCGTCTCTCCATCACAAACAATCACCGCCTGCCCAAGACGTTCATCATATGCCCAAAAGTGTAATGTCTTCAGCGCACCTTTTGGGATCTTTCTCACTAAAGGAATCGTCTTTTCTTTATCAGTAGCTGGCCAATGCACAATCTTCATACGTTTGTTTGTGTAAGGATCTCTAACTCCTTTAGCTGGTTTAACAATAGACTCTGCCGTACGCATTGAAGGAAAACCCTTAAGTACCTCCCTCTTCAATCTCTCGAAAAATATATATCCAGCACCTCCAGGCTTATCATCCACATAAGGTGCATTAGACAAATTTGTCAAATCCACCTTAGTGAAAGACTGAAACTAGCCTGGATGCTTGTACCACTCGACAGGACCGATTTTTCTCTTTATCCACCATCTCTTACGATCATGATCATATCCCCAGCTAACTACACCAGAACGATTACCAACTTTATCATAGAGAGTTTCACCAACATCCATTAAATGATGAGTTGCATGAGCATCCTCATCATCTGGATTCAAATTCTTGTTCTTCAAAATCACTAACTCTCTTTTCTTTTTAATCCTTTCCGCCTTCTCTTTGTCTGCCACTGGATTTGTAACTCTCTTGACATATTGTTCCATTGCAGCATATCTTTCAGCATCATCTTTAGCAAAGGCTTTTCTTCGGTTTTCAACATCAGTTGGATCAGAGAATTCTTGTCCAAATTTCTTCTCCAACTTCCCTCGTAAATCATAAACCATATTGAACAACAAGCTAACATCTCCTTGAAGTTGCTCAATCTGTTGATCTTTCTTCACAATAGTATCTTCAAGTTGGATAATCTTCGCATCTTTATGAATTGAATCTTGTTCAAGCACAACCATTCGTTTCTTCATATCTCTCATGCTGATAAACTCATCTTCATCACTAGAATCATCATCAAACGACATTCTTAGTGGTTCTTCAGGTCTTTTACCACTAGAACTGCTAGGTTCATCATGAACAATTCCAGAAGGACCAGCATCATCGTGAACTTCAACATCAGAAATACCAATTGGCACAGTATCAACAGTTGTAGCTAGAACTTCAGCAGTAGTAACATCTATATCATCCCTTTGAACCTCAACATTTGCCGTATCCATCTCATCTCTTTGAGTATCAACATCAAACTCAAAGATATTCTCAGCAGTGGTGGTGGTATCACTAACATTTCTTTCAAAATCAAAGTCATATAAACCTTCGTCATCATCAGCAACATTCACGGATTGATCTTTTCCTTGTTCAACAAACATTCCAGGTCTAGGATCCCTCCTTTTCCTTTTTAATGGCAAGGAATCAGAATCCATTGGGCTTTCATCAGGCTCTTCAGTTGATACTGACAGATTGGAAGGAGGATTTCCCATCTTGTCAGTTACTGACTTTAACAGCATCGCCAAACTTTCAGCAGTAATCACTGGTTCAACAGTAGAAACAACGGCATCAACTTCAGGAGGAAGTTCTTTATCATCATCAGAATCACACATAATCTCGACACCTTCATCGTCAGAGTTAATTGTTATACACTCCGTCTCAGGCTCACCTTCAACTCTCCTAGGAATATCATGTTCTTCAGCAACAATAGCACTTGCAGGCACACTATGCACTGGAACGGGTCGTACTAGTACTGGATTTGCACTAACATCTTCCGTCTCTGCAAACTGACCAAACTTCTCCAATGGAATCAAACCTTCAAACTTCTTTTCAGTACCTTTCTTTGTAGTAAGAGCACCAAAACATGATGGACCCATAGGCTTTAATTCTAACGTATCACCAGATCTCTTCAATTCTGGATAATGATCATTCAGAATCATCTGCAAAAACCTCGGGTACATAAGAAACTTATCCTTTCGAAGTCCGATTGCATTTCTCTTCATCGCTTCCAAGATATATCTTGAATAGTTGAACGGCTCATTGGTAATCACACATATCAAAGCAGCAGACTGAGTGGTATTCAACTGATCAGTTCCCCCTCTATTTTCTGTCATGCACAAAAGGAACATGTGTAGCAATAGACGCCAATACGGATGCACAAACTTCTTTGTCAGGGGTGGAAACTTCCCTTCGTAGCTTAAAAGAGGTAGAATTGCTTCCACTGTTCCAGCTGGAAGTTCTATAGGATCTGTTTCCTGATCATTAAATCTTAATGCTTCTCTAATCATCTGCTCAGTCACTATAACTTTCGTCTTTTAAATCTCAGCAACTATAGCTCCCTTTCCTTCAACGACTTCGACTTTAGCACTCTTCCAAAAATCTTGAATAAGCTCTTCATAAACAACCGGATTCTCACCAAGAGCATGAACAATCCGGCAGTTATTTAGACCTTTCATCAGTGACATGTACAGCTGCTTGTATTTCTCTGGTGGAGGTGCCAAATATCCTACTTGATTGTGAGAAGATATAAACTTCAAGTCCATTTTTCTGCACAAAACACAAGTTAATTAAAATTTCCAACCTTTGTCATAACAGTGTTCAGATAAAACAATTAATAAATAACACTGTTACTGTTGACTCGAGACCATGAGTCGAAACCGAAAGGTCTCGAGTCGAAACCACTTGTCATTGAGTCGCAACCATGAGTCGCAACCAATAGACTCTGAGTCGAAACCATGAGTCGCAATCTTGAGATTGCGACTCGCAACCACTGGTCTCGAGTCCTTGTGTTGTCTAAGTCGCAACCACACAATCATATGATCTTCATCTTAGTGTTCTTGATTGCGAGTCGGAATCTTCAAATCTTCATCGGAGCTTCTTGATTGTGAGCCGGAATCTTCAAATCTTCATCGGAGCTTCTTCAAATATTCATAATTTTCTGCAAAAACTTGAATAATAATATCATAATACCTTGATTATCAACAAGTCGAAACCGCAGATTGCGAGTCGTAACCGGAGACAAGTCGGAATCTTCAAAGATCACTGGAGTTTTTTTTAGAGAGAATGAGGCTTGGTTTCGAGTGATAAATTAGGTTTCGACTCGAAACCAGCCATTTATACCACAACTTTGATTATGGGCCCTTGACTTTTGGGCTTGAGACTTAACGATTGGGCTTAACAGATTTACCAAATATACCTCAACATAAACCCTTTAATAAGAATTTTAATTTCAGATTTAATTTAAAAATATCCGCTAAACCTTCTGAGCAATATTTGCAAAACAAAAACCTAAAAACAAAAATTAAATAATAAAATATTATTTACAAAAATAAATTAGGAAATTTGCATAGATACTCAGGGATCAAATCACAAGGTTTCGGGCTTGACTTCATTTATCAACACTGATCTACTACCGAAAGATCTAGACGATTGCCAGTATATTTGTCCACCTAAACTCATCTTCCTAGACCTTTTCCATATAACTGCCTGTAACAAATTTTATCATGTTTTGATTTCTTAACAATGAACACCCAAACAAATACTAATCAAATCTCGGAATTACAGACAGTACACCCTATCATGTAAGTAGCTTCCCTACCACATATTTCACAAGTTCAATCCAGATCTCTGAAATCTTAACTGGGAATAGATTGAGAAGAGAACAGAATAGATCTTAAGCAGAGATGGTATAATATACAGATCAAATGAGTTTTTCTCAATTTGATATCGGTTTCATGGGTTTCTTTTGGGCACTTGAGGGCCTCTTTCGGGTGTATAATTGATCTACAGAGCGACAACGTACAGCTAGGTCAGCATGTATCTGGATGCAGCAGAAGCTGACGTTGCCTAGCACCTCCAGGTCAGCATATATCTGGATGCAGCAGAGGAGGTACACGACTTTTTCAGAGAAGATTTCAGAGTCAGACCAAAATTGTGTGTATCAGGACAACATACAGACATTCAAATAGAAATGAGCTAATTCCAAGTGATTTTCTTTTCTGAGGTCATGTACTAATTTAGTTCTTAACAAAACAGTCAATTTTTCTAGTCATAAGAATAGAGCCTACCAGCATATCAGTACTAGAGTCAAACTATTTCGATACTGGTTTTACATGAGTCAGCCCTTAACCATGATGTGAAAATTCATTTCATTTCCCAGTCATGCCACACACCTCTTTTTGTATTTTTCTATTTTTTAATGTTTTTGTATTTTTCAAAATTTCTCCCCCTAAATTTGAGCATAAATAAAAACTACCTAAGAATAGAAAACTTTATGAACAAATTTACCTACGAAAAAACAAAAACATGCTCAGTCAGTAAAGCGGATCATTTTCAGAAAATCCACAAGCACTTTGAATTTTGAGCTGCTGACAGGTTTGGTGAACAAATCGGCAGCATTTGCATCTGTGTCGATTTGCTCAAGTGTAATAAGACCTCTGTCGAAGCAATCTCGAATAAAATGAACTTTGATGTCTATGTGCTTGGTTTTGGAGTGAAAAACAGGATTTCTAACAACTTGTATTGCAGCATCATTATCGCAGTAAATAGTAGTGTTGAGATAAGTCAAACCGTAGTCCTGCAATTGATGTTGCATCCACACCACTTGAGAGCAAGATGCAGAAGCGGCAACATACTCAGCTTCAGCTGTAGAAATCGCCACCGTTTGTTGTTTCTTGCATTGCCAAGAAATGAGCCTGTCACCCAGAAACTGACATCCAGCTGATGTAGATTTCCTGTCACTATCAGTACCTCCAAAATTGCTATCAGAAAAAGCAAACAAGTCAAAATTGGAATCCCTCGGATACCACAGACCAAACCTAGGTCGGCCTTTAAGGTACCGAAAGATTCGTTTAACAGCAGTAAGATGAGAAGTTTTAGGATTAGCCTGATATCTTGCACAGTTGCAGACAGCAAACATAATATCCGGACGACTAGCTGTCAGATACATCAACGATCCAATCATAGACCTATACTGGCGTTGATCCACAGAAGATCCTTCTTCATCTTCAGTCAATAGCGGTCTCTCTGCCATTGGTGTTTCAGCAGGCTTTGCGTCCGAAAACTTAAATTTTGCTAGCACGTCATCCACATACTTCCCTTGATGAATAAGAATCCCTTGAGAATTCTGCTTGACTTGTAAACCCAAAAACAGTGTCATTTCTCCAAGAGCACTCATTTCAAATTTCTTTTTCATAACTCTCTCAAACTCCTTGCAAAGTTCCTCACTTGTAGATCCGAAAATAATATCATCAACATAGATTTGAACTAAGATCTGATCCTTGCCCACCTTCTTGATAAACAGAGTCTGGTCTATCGTGCCACGTGTATACCCATGAGCCAGAAGATGTTCAGTTAGTGTGGCATACCAAGCACGTGGCGCTTGGTGTAATCCATACAATGCCTTATCTAGCTTGTAGGCATATTCTGGATGATCTGGATGCACGAAACCTGGTGGCTGTTCAACAAAAATTTCTTCCTTCACATCCCCATAGAGAAACGCTGTCTTGACGTCCATCTGATACACAGTGAACCCCATATATGACGCGTAAGCTAAGAAAATCCGGATAGCTTCAAGTCGGGCAACCGGAGCATGTACTTCATCATAATCCAAGCCTTCTATTTGTCGAAATCCCTGAACCACCAGCCTTGCTTTATTTCGAACAATAACCCCTGCAGAATCTTGCTTGTTTCGAAAAACCCATCTAGTTCCAAGTTTGCGCTTTCCCTGTGGCAACTTGACAAGTTTCCATACTCCAAGCTTCTCAAACTGGTTTAGCTCTTCATGCATAGCATCTACCCAGCCTGGTTCCTGCAAAGCTATATCAACAGTTTTAGGTTCGATTTGAGAAATATAGCAAGAATATAAACAAGTATTGATGGTTCCTGATTGGCTCCTGGTTAAGACTCCTGCATTTACAGGACCAATCACATTCTCTATAGGATGATTCCGTTGAACACTTGTGGGTATTGCCAGGTCAGGTACGGTCTCGTCTTCAGTGGTGGTGTTGCTAGACTCCCCCTCATTAGATGCTGCAGTATTATGAACGAATGGAGTGGTAATAATGCAATCTTCAGGAATTTGTTCACGAAATAGTGCAGATCCAGAACCATTAGATGCAGAACCACTATTTGAAGCACCTTCAGGGGATTGATGGGACGTTTGTTGACACGTAGTATGCTGCGTAAACACCATTCCTGGCGGATCAATGGTATGATGTCTGATGCTTCCTTCTGTCTGTTCTTCATCTTCAGTATCCTCAAAAGACAGAGGTTGTTTTGGAATAGACACACCTGCATCTGAAAAATCACTTGACAAAATGTTAAATGACTTAAACAATTCAGCATAATCATATAACCAATCTGGTCCAACTCTAGCGTCCGTAGCATTTTCCTCGAGCCATTCAATGTTGCACGACTCGACGACCTTTTTAGTTACCTTGTTGTATACTCTATAGGCTGACCCTTTAGCATATCCAACAAAGTAACATTCGTCCCCTTTGACCTCAAACTTTCCATTAGAGTCCATAAGTAGTAACACACATGGACAACCAAAGATGCGAAAGTGTGAAACCGAAGGTTTACGTCCTTCCAGAATCTCATATGGAGTTTTCATATGTCGTTTGTTTACTAAAGCATGATTCTGGACGTAACAAGCCGTGCTAACAGCTTCGGCCCAAAAGAAACTAGGAAGCTTCAAGTCAGCCAGCATAGTTCGTGCAGCCTCGATAAGAGTACGATTTCTTCTTTCAGCTACTCCATTCTGTTGAGGAGTCCGTGGTGCACTATACTGACGATCAATTCCCTTATCAGTGCAGAATGTGTCCAAAGTAGCGTTCTTGAATTCTGTCCCATTATCAGATCGAATAACCTTCACCTTAGCACTCGCTTGATTTTCAGCCAGAGTGATAAATTGTTTCACCAAGACTGCAGTTTCATTCTTGTGACTGAGAAAATATACCCAGGTGTAGCGAGAATAATCATCGACAATTACAAGACAATAAGCTTTCTTGCCAATACTCAACACATTCACTGGACCAAAAAGATCCATGTGAAGTAGTTCAAGCACGGCCTTCGTCGAGGGTGCTAGTTTAGTCTTATGAGGTTTTCGATGAGCTTTTCCTTTTGCACAAGCAACACACCTTTCAACCAACATGAAATCTTTTATCGGAAGATCACGTACTAATTGACCTTTTGCCAGTCGATTCAAATTCTTCATGTTCACATGCCTAAGGCGACGATGCCACAGTAGACCATCATGTTCTGAAATCTTCGAAAATAGGCAAGTAATTTCTTCACACGGTTTCTTGTTCATATCAATCACATAAGCATTTCCTCGTCTCTCTGCTGACATTAAGAACCAGTCTTCTGGAATGACAATTCCAGGTTTAAGAACATGACATCCTTTCTTTGTAAAGTGAACTGAATTCCCTCGATCACAAATCTGAGAAATGCTCAACAGATTGTGTTTCAGTTCTGGAACATAATTAACATTTTCGAAGCTTAACACGCCGTTTCGTACAGTTCCTTTTAACGTGATTCTGCCTGAATCTCCTCCCGCAAATGAGACATATCCACCATTAAATTCTTTGACATTTTCCAGTTGGGATAAGTCTCCTGTCATGTGCCTGGAACAGCCACTATCCATGTACCAGAGGCGCACGGTAGTCCTCCACAGCTGTTCCTGCACGATTAGCGGGATTAGTTAGATTTAGGAACCCAACCCATAGTGGATCTGGGTTTTCCTTGTGCATCAATATAAGTTACTCTCTGCCACACTAAGTTTTCTTTATTTAAAAACTTTGATGTATTTTGAAAGACAGAGTTTTGATGACATGTATGAGATGGATTGGATTGCTTGGCCTTAGCTTTAGGTTTCCAATGCTTGTTTGACCAGTTAGAATTGTAGTTACCAAAAGCATTATGTTGAGATCTTCGAAAATCATTTTGTTGTTTTTGATTTTTGCGTTTGGCTGCATTCCAATCCTGATCAGAAGGTTTAGTCTTGCGATAGTTGTTTTTCATTGTCTTGGTCTTTTCAGTCGTCATTGACTCAGAACAACGATATCGGTTAGGCATGACCTTCTGATCTTGCACTGACTTTTTCTTGTACGATGCCCTTGGGAGTTGACCACAATTTCTGGCAATGTGACCAGTGATGCCACAGTTAAAACATGTTTGACGCTTCAATTTGTGTGTATTTTGAAAGCTTTTGCACGATTTGCTTGATTTTGAATGATTTGACGTCTTGATTTTCTGAACATGTTGTGCTTGTGGTTGTTCTGAGCATTTTGAAGGTTTTTCTTCTAATGACTTCTCACTTATATCAATATCCTTTTCTTTGTTATTTAATTTTGGTTCGATATTTGAACAAGGAGAAGTTTCATCAATATGCGTTTCATCAATGCATTTGTCATGTGAAACTAATTCAGGTTCATCATCTGAACGTGCAGAAGTCTCATCAATATGCATTTCCTCAACGCATTTATCATGTGAAGACGATTCAGGTTCAATTTCTACTATAGTTTCCAATGGGGTCCCACTAGATTCAACATTAGGGACACCCACTGAGACAGGTTCAGAAGAAGAATCAGGATACTCTTGATTTTCTTGAGAATTCGTTTCAGTGGTTTCACTGAATGCATCCTGAGGGACCTCACCTGTAACATTTTCATTAACTGAGACGTTAGAAGCATTAGAATCACACACATTAACTGAAAAACAATCATCACCACACTTATTGTTCAAATCATCAACACAAACATCATCAGTTTTGCCCAAAACAACAGGCTCACAAGACGAAACATAAGCAGAAAACGACGCAAATAAAGAACGACTAAAAGCCATGTCAGATTCAGTTGGTTCAGAATAAGGTTCAAAATAAGGTTCAGAAATATTTGAAATAACAACTGGTTCACTCCCATGAACATCTCCACACTTTACTTCAGAAATATCATCTGCACATGAAGATGAAACGTTAGGATCAATCGAGCCTTTTGAAACAAAATTTAATGGAGTAGACTTCTGTTTCTCAACTTGTCTGTCATGAGAAGACGACTTGTTGGTTTTAGAACCAAAAGTCATATTACTCTCATTCATCATCTCCTCCTCAGTCATTGGCAGATAAGTGTAATTATTATTATATGGAGGAGGAGTCTGATTATAACCCAAACCGCGCCCTTTCTTTTCTTTGTACGCAAGCTGTTGATCGCACATGTTTTTAACTAGTTTGCTGGAAGAATCAAATTTTTTAATGTTAAGCTCATTAATTTGATATTTGTCTCTGATATCTTCCAGTTCCTTAGTCACTATGCACAGTTTTTCCTGAACGTATAAGAGTTGAGATGATTTTACACTTACATCATCCTTGAGTTTGATGATGTCTTTTCGCTGAGCTTCGATCTTTTCTTTGAAAAGTTTTTCGTTTTTCGATAAAGTAAAGTTTTTATTTTTTATGTCTTGATAATCTTGAATTAGCTCAGCGTTGTGCATTCTATAAACTTCAACTCTTTCTCTACATTCAGGAGTACAGAAAGTAGAACGTACCTCTTCTTTGGTTAGACCTTTAACAGGAGCTGAGAGAATCTGAGTCATGAAAGCAAAGTTCTCAGCAGCAGTCTCCTTCTCTTGTGCAGATACTTGATCATTTGAGGTCATAAAAGCAATATTGTTATTTGAAGCAGCTTGATTTTCTGGAGCAGAAATGTTCAGACGTTCAATCTCTGAATTCCAATCAAAGTTGATGTTGGGCTGAACCACCAGGGCTTGAGCTAATCCTTGTGGCTGAGGACTTCCAGAAGCAGCAGCATCTGTTAAACTAGCAGTGGTCACAAGAGCTCTTTCTCGATTAGGTGTTGCGGGCTGTGTAGGAGTTTGTTCTCTATTTATCAGTGGTTTGGTGCAATTTCGAGCATAGTGTCCTTCCTCATGACAGTTATAACAGCGCAAGTTAAAAGGCACTTTAGCAGCACCATTCCAAGCAGTTCCCCATCGATTTTTACCTGTTCTTTTAATAAACTTTTGTGCCCTGAAAGCAGCCATCGCCATCTGCCAGGTGATGTCCATTTCTTCAACATCATCAGGATGAATCTGATATAGGTCTTCGCTACACCATTTTGGAGGATCAATTTTTCCTGCAACGAAAGCGTTCAAACAATTGATAACAGAAGCTGCGATATCCAAATTCTGCTTTGACTGTTTAGTAAAGAAAGCTATCATCTCATTGTTCGCAGTGGAGGCGGAAGCTGCGGAAGAAGTATTCACAGCAGAAGCGGGAGCAGCATTAGGAAAAGATGGAGCAACTTGAGCAGAAGACTCAGAGTAGTAGATGTTTGCTGGACTAGGAGCCGCTTTAACAGATGCCGCATTGCTAAACATTTGAAAACCTCCTTGAGACAAGAGGGCTGCATTGTTGTTTGATGAAGATGGTGCAATAGTGAATCCTGTAGCTAACATACTGTTTTTATGATTGGTCTCTCTTTGCTTATCATCCAATTCACATGCTTTGATATGAGAAATCATTTCAGATAAACTGCATCTAGCAAGATCTTTTGTTTTCTTGATCATAGCCACATGATGATCCCAGCTTTTAGGTAATGCATTTAAAAGTTGCCTATTTGTTGATGCATTTGAAGTAGGAATCTCTTCCACCTGCATTTGTGTGACTAACTTGACGAACCTCTGAATCTGATTATCTACAGTCTCCCCATAGATGTGATTGAAGTTATTGAAGTTCTGTCTGAGCAAGTTCCTTCGACTTTCTTTCATGTCTTCATTCCCTTCGTAAACGTCAATCAACGATTCCCAAAGTTCCTTAGCAGATTTGCAAGTGCGAAAGCCAATAGCAATATCAGGGCCCAATCCCATGGTTAAATAGGACAGTGCTCTATCATCTTCCTCAATTATACTGAAATCTTCTTCAGTATATTCACTCTTTGCTTTCTTTACTTTTAGTCCGGGTTCGGTAGGACTGTCAGTCATAATCTCCCTTGGACCTCTTAAGATGCTTCTCCATATCTTTGAGTCCTTGACCTTCACATGCAGTTCAAAACGCCATTTCCATTCTGGAAAATCATTTGCATCGGTTAACCTAGGAATGCGTGTAGTGGTTCCAACCTTTGAGTCCAGTTCTTGTTGTTTGTTAAGGGCAGCCAGGTCAATGTTATTTGTCGACATGTTTAATTAATCCGTTAATTAATTAATTAAATTTTAAGTCCAAAAAGTCAACAGGTCAAAAGTCCGTGATCAGTGTCGTTGCGAGTCGAAACCAGAAATTAAACAACTCGAAACCGTAATTGATTGCGAGTCGAAACCAAAGCAGGATGAGCCGAAACTGATGATGGTTGCGAGTCGAAACCAAACAAGATGAGCTGAAACTGATGAAGGTTGCGAGTCAAAACCAAACAGGATGAGCCGAGACTGATGAAGGTTGCGAGTCGAAACCAAACAGGATGAGCCGAGACTGATGAAGGTTGCGAGTCGAAACCAAACAGGATGAGCCGAGACTGATGAAGGTTGTGAGTCGAAACCTGCAAAACAGATAAGAGATAAGATCTGTTGACTCGCAATCCCTAATTTTCAGCACTTTCAAAAATTCAAAGATATCGTAATCTTTGAATCTGTTGACCTCCAACTTTCCGAAAATTCAGCAAACACCTTTTCTGAAATCAACAAACCAAAATCAGCATTTTTTAAAGATTCGATCAAGAACAGAATGAGTATTGCTATAATTTTCACTGCAAAACAAGCAACAAAACTGGATCAGTAGCAAAACAGGTTCTTGAATCTGAATGATATCAAAATCGAGCCTTGAAAGACTTCAATGGCTCTGATACCAATTGTAAAACCCGTTAGGATCTTTCAATGATATCAGCCTTTAACTTGTGAAGGTGCGGAAAACAATCACAAGTCGATTCAAGAACAAATAATAATAATCAATACAAGAATAACAAATGAATCACAAACCGAAATCTTGCATTCAATGATAAAGCAAAGACTGATACAAGACTTCAACTAAAATCGGTTCTCTTGTGTCCCTTGTGTCGCAACCAAACAACTGACCAACAACCTCAACCAAGAGATTGAGGTTTGTTTAAATACAAAACAACTGGGCTAAACACTAGGCCCATTGCGACATCAAGTCTACTAGCCCAACCCTTACAAAATCGACCCAAAACATGTAAACTAAACAAGTACATAATCAACCCTTAAACTATACTAACCTACATGAATAAACCTTCAGGTTCCAACAAAAACATTTTGTTTTTGTGACTTTTTATTCCAATGAAGCATTTTTCAAACAAAGTTTCTTTTGACGAACTTGTTTGTTTATTTCTAAACTTCATCATCATTTTTTTTGATAAGGAAGTCACAAGAAAACCGAGATTTTTACGAAAATAAAGGGTTTAAAATGAAAAAAGGGTTTTGGTGGGTAAAGGGTGTTTGTTTTGGGTTTAGAAATGAAAAGGTTTACGCTCAAAGGGGTTAACTAAGGGGATTTTGGGTAGGTGGTAAAAAAAATAATGGTGTTGAAATAAAAAGGGTTAGTCCTAATGCCTCCATCATTTACTTACTTGGGTTTAAGTTGGTAAGGACCGGGAATGTATTTTCATGGCAAGTTCTAGAGTCGTAAGAAACCAAGCGGCTATTCACACAAGAAACGAAAAATGAGCATTTAGTTTAAAGATGTGTATTTGTATGCTCAATTAAAGGCTCAAAACTCACTTTTTGTGGGAATGGGTTTTTAATGTGATCAAGTATATATAATCAAATATTAACTAGATTTGTTATGTCGTCTCATAATTTTCTTATGTTGGTTCTTTTTATCACGACGCTATCGGTTGTAAATTTGTAAAAATATAACTTTTTTATAACTTGTTATTCCCAATTTAAACCAAGACAAGTAAAAAAAATAAAAAGTTTTTGAAAAAAATTGGGGTGTTTAGCGGTCCCAATAGAGTTTTGTGTAAGGCTTGTAATTAGGACTTGCAAAATTCAAGGTTTTAACATCCCCCCACACTTAAATTACACATTGTCCTCAATGTGTCCCAAAAATAAGTTTTTAGGTTGATTGAATGTTTAAAAAGGTGTGTTATAAACAAAAATTTATGTTACTGGGCATCTGGACTCGGCCTCGTGTTGGATGAGCACAGCCCCGTGGTTAGATTGCCAGTAACGAGAACTTACAGAAGGTGGACACGGGGGTGTGTCTGGTGAACACGACCCCGTGTTGGACAAAAGTCTGCATAATTTAGACAAGCAACAGGTCTGGGCGGTGGGCACGGGGGCGTGTCGGCTGGGCACGACCCCGTGTGGACAATCTGCAAATAGTTTAAACAGGTTTATTCTTTCAGTTCTGCTGTCCCGACTTTAGTAGCACTAATGTTTAGTGCTTTAAGCCTCGTAGGTACCTGTTTTACTAATAAATACCACACCAAACAATAACCAACATCCTAAATTACCAAAGTTTCATCATCCATGCCACAAAATAAAAAGAAAAGAAATGCAGAAAATTAAAAAGTGTTAAGAGAAGTAAATTGTTCAACAAATGGCACGCACGCCATGTAATTGTTCATGAGATAAAGGGGTTAACCAGTGAGACCTCCACCCATGTGCTGCTACCTCCAATTCCTCCCGCTCAATCCATGTCCTCGTCTTCATCATCATCATCCCCTCCGTGGCCCGCCATATACTCCCGGATGTTTCCAATGTCATCCTGCATGTCGGAGATATTTCTCGCTATCGCTCCGACCCGGGGGTATGTGTTGCTAACCATGTTGTAGGTGTTCCTGGTGCACATAAGGTTTTCCTGCAATAAATCATGTAAGCTTTGAAAGTTAGGAAAACCACCTCCTTGAGAGGAGGATTGACCCGGATCACCATGGTGCTGGTAGTGGTACTGGGGAGGAGGACGAATGTGTGAAGCGTGGAGGAGTAGAGCTTCTTGAGGGTTCCATGCATGCCCTTGAACCGTTTGAAAACTGACCGTTCCGTCCTCCGCTTCATAGATCAAGTTCATGGAGCGGCAAATGACCATGTCCACTTTTCCCGACCACGGTCCCTTGTGAAAGGACCTCGGCATCCGCACAAAGTGTTTGAAAAGGCGGTAAATCCACCCTCCAAACAGGATAGGAGTCGGGGGAGTAGCAAGCTGGTTCAAGTGCATGTTTCGGAGTAGCAGGTATGGAACATCAAGGTTGACACGGTTGTGAATGCAATGGAGAACTAGCAGATCACGCAACCCTACACCACCACCACTGTCGTGTCTCTGGTAGAGAGAGTAGCTGAGGACCCTGTGGATGTAGAAGTAAAGAGGGTCTCTCAACTGTGTGCTCTTAGTTCGGCTCGGGTTATAGAGACCCTCCCCGATTTAAGCCCAAGTAGTTTGGCGTTGATTTTCTGGAAGCTCGCGGAGACTGCCGGTGTTCTCTTCATCCCCAGCATCCTCTTCCGAGTACAACCTGACTATTGCCCCAAATTGTGAGACTGAGATCGAGTACAAAGTCCCTCCACAACGGAACTCTACCCCATCATTGTCAAACGGATACACTCTTGGCTTAAGGACAAATGTGCTGTAAAATTCCATGTTGTATTCATGCACGGAGTGAAGCCAAGTGCAAAGAGCCACTCGTAGTGGGCCGGTGACAATGTTGTTGAAGCGGTCTATTTGGTTCACTTCTTCAAGAGCGTCCATGCACACTTGTCTGGGATTCTCTTCGGGCCTAGTTCTTAGCACATCATACCGCGCCTGAGCAGCCAACTTACTTGTGTTGAATCTGGTAAATTTCTTGGCCATCTGAAAGAAAACACCAAACAATTAGCACGAAACAGTGAAATTTTCGAAGAAAATTGAAAACAGTCGGCTGAACACGACCCCGTGTTCAGCGGACACGCCCCATGTTGGACTGAATTCGGCTGGACACGCCCCCGTGCTCGCTGAGCACGACCCCGTGTCCAGGCGTCTGTTTCCCAAAATTCCCATTTTTCGACCCGGTCTCGAAAACTTGAAAATTTTTGGTCCAGTAGGGGCGGTTTTCCCCAAAAATGAAACCCCAAGTGCCGTTTTTCCCAAAACAAACCGTTTACCCCTTCAATGTTATCCTTTTCGGTTCAAAAACAAGGGTTTGGGGTTTTGTGAGAAATCGGGAAAATCTACAAACAATACAAGTTGATTTACTTCCCATAACATGTATTTATACTAATGCTAACAGATTCATGCAAAAATTTGAGGTTCGATCCGGTTCAAGTTGAAGAACCCTAGATTTTTCCCCAAATTTTGATGTTAAACTACATGCAAGTACTTAATCTAACTAGTTATAAAGATAGAATCATACCTTAACGTTGTTAGAAGAAGGGGGAATGTTGAAATCTGCGGAAAAATTCGCCGGAACCAGAGAGTGTTTGGGGAAACGGGGCGTGTGGAATGAAGAAACTGATTGAAAAAGGGGGTTTTATCCCGACAGTTGCGCGGACACGGCCCCATGGGCGAGCAATTTTTTTATTTTTTTTGTGCTCGTGTGAGTGCCCTGTTTCTCGAAACTTGGTTTTAGAAATCATACCGATTTAGATGTTTTCCCGATGTTCGTAACTTACCAGGTATGATGTTGATGCTTGAACCTTTGTTTCTTTCTTCGACCGTTTGAAGCGAGATTTCTTCCTCTTCATCCTCAATAATTCCTTGATAGAGCTTAAGCCGTTGGCCATTGACTTTGAATGGAATTCCATTCCGAGATTTAATTTCGATTGCACCATGTGGAAAAATATGGGTGATGGAAAAAGGTCCTGACCACCTAGACTTTAATTTACCAGGAAATAATCTAAGTCGTGAATTAAAAAATAGAACTTGATCTCCTACTCGAAATTCATTAGGTTTAATGTGTTTATCATGCAAAATTTTCATTCTTTCCTTATAAATTTCGGAGTTAGAGTATGCATAATTCCTTAATTCGCCTAATTCATTTAATTGGCAAAATCGATTTTTACCTGCAATTTCTAAGTCTAAGTTTACATTCTTAATTGCCCAGTAGGCCTTGTGTGCTATTTCTACCGGCAGATGACAACTTTTTCCATACACGAGCTTATATGGGGTAGTATCTATTGTTGTTTTGTATGCTGTTCGAAAAGCCCACAAAGCATTGTCTAATTTATCGGCCCATTCTTTTTTATTTAACCCTACGGTTTTTTCTAGTATACTTTTTAAACCTCTATTAGTCATTTCGGCTTGTCAGTTTGTTTGAGGGTGAGATGCCGTTGAGACCCGATGATTGACCCCATACCTTGTTAAGATTTTTTCAAGTTGATGGTTACAAAAATGGGTACCTCTATCACTTATTAAAGCTTTTGGTGTTCCAAAACGAGAGAATAATCTTTTTAGAAATCTTACCACGACTCTTCCATCGTTTGTTGGAAGTGCCTCGGCCTTGGCCCATTTAGACAAGCAATCTACCGCCACAAGTATATATTTGTTTCCTTTTAACGGTGGGAAAGGTCCCATAAAGTCGAGTCCCCACACATAAAAAATTTCACAAACAAGAATGCCATTTTATGGCATTTCGTTTTTGGAAGAAATATTACCTGATCTTTGGCAAGCGTCACATGTCTTGACAAGACTTTGGGCGTCTTTGTAAATGGTTGGCCAATAAAATCCTGAATCAAATACCTTTCGTGCGGTACTAACGGCACCATGATGTCCTCCGTATGTGTGACAACTCGAGTTTCCAAGATTTCCATCTTCGTAATAATGGCACGTTAATTGTTTAGATTGTTTATTTACACGACTTGATTGTTTCACAACTGTACACGTTGTAATACGTTAAATTGTACTGTGATTGATATGTTATATCCTTGGTGTGTTTTGTAAGTGTGTATATGATAAGAGGTTTGATTAATTGTTAATAAAATATGGAGCTCATGCCAAACACCCCATCACGAAAACAAACCCCCTACGAAAACACCCTATAACCGAAAACACCTCAGGTGTTTTCGTCCACATGAGGCCAACGAAAACCAAATGGGCTTTGGGCCCAGTGACGGTTTGTTATATATTTTTGATTTTTAACTTTTATGAAAAGCTATCATTCGGCAAACCCTAGATCTCTCCATCCCTGCAAACCGACGGCAAATATCATCACCATTGAATCATTCGGATCCTTTGTTCTAGTTACCCTACATCTCGGTCAGTAAAAATCATTACTAGTCTTATTATGTTGGTCAATATTATTTAGTCATGCACGTGAAAAACTTTGAGAATGCCATCAATGGGATAAGGATCCATCACGATTGTCGGCCATCATACTTATATTTGCATGTGATTTGTTAGTAGTCATTGTGTTTGTTTTATATGTTGGATATTATATGCTAAGTGCTATCATTGGTCAATGACTAGGGTTTTCTACGCATATGGAAATATAAATTTGATGGAACATGAGATACTATATTATATGATAATGGTTTGGCATGGTAATTAATTGGGGCTTGATATTCTGCTGTCAATCCATGGAAATAGATCTGATGGTTGTAGTTGCATTGTTTATGTTCACAGTTTATATTCGGTTGAGGTTTGTGATCAAACAAACTGAATAGATTTGTATATTAGGAATATTTATAATCTCGTTGATATTGATGATCATGTTGCTATACTGATGGTATGATGTAGAAGATTAGCAGTCAAGGGTTCTATTGTATGCATACACTGAATGATCATATCAACCTGTTAATGTGGAATAATGATTGAATGATTGGGTGATGTAGATAATGTAACTGTTAGATGAGATGTTTATGTAACTGCTGTTGATAATGAGGATGTGACCCAACGAAATTCCCATCTCAACGAAAACACCTTGGGGATTTCGGCCCAAGGTGATTTCGACCCAAGGGACTTCGGTCCAAAGGTGATTTCGTCCAAAAAGGGGGATTTCGCCATTTATGTGATTTCGGTGTATGTGATTTCATCATGTGTTCTCTGTTACGTTATTAACCATGTTAAGTCTGTAACTCTATTAATTATTAACTTAGTTAAACCCATTAACTCTATTAATCTATGTATGTAACCTTGTTAGAATGTAACTTTGTTAAGTAAGTAGCTCTATTAGTTTACTAACTTGGTTAGTTAATCAACATTGTTAGTTATTATTTCTGTAATCCTGTTAAGTTGGTATGTTAACTTGTTAATCCTGTTAACTCTGTCAAGTGTGTTATTGGATAAATATATTAGAATAAACTGTGAAAGACACTGATGTGAAGCATGAACGGCATGAAATTGATTAACTGTTTATACGATACATGAGATTAACTGCCAAGCACTTTGTGACATAGATTGTATGTGAGACTTGACCAACATGAACTGATTGTGTGTAAATGCATTACCTTAGGCCTTGATTGATTGATTGATTGTTTGCGAGCACATAGTTTAGCATACCGAGCACACCAAGGTGAGTTCACACTTTCTACAAAGCATGGGATTCCCAGGGGTTGGGAATGGGTTAAGGAATATGGATTCCTTGTCCTTTCTTGGGTAGGACAGTACTGGTTCAGGAATATAATTCCTCGTCCTCATGGACAGTTCACTTTTACTAGACCAAAACTCTATCACGAAGTCCCTTCTTTTTATATCGACTTAATCGCCGGGCCAATGGCGAGCGGGTCATTAGTTAGATAGCGCTATTTAGGTCTGACAAGCCTCACACCGTGCCGTAGAGGACGGGCGTGAACTAATGGATCTGGGCACGTCAATGACGATAGACATTGATAGTTCAGGGCACATAAACATGACTACAGTCAGCAGTCGATATGGTAACGAGTCTAGTAGTATATACATGGGGTAGCCCCCACGGCCGAAAAGCCAGATAACTAGACATGGGGTAGCCCCCACGGCTGGATTGCCAGAGTAAATGGGATTAAACTAAACACGTTTTCAACTATGGGGTAACCCCCACGGCAGGGATGCCAGTTAAAGGAACTGTTTTTGGAACAACTTAAACTGAACACCCAACTGTGAACTCGCTCAACTTTGTTGTTGATTCGTTACTACATGCTTTGCAGGTCAATAGGTACTTAGCTGGAGCTTGCATGGGGAAAAGTCGTTGTGGGACACGTAATGTGAAGTTCCATGTGGAACATTTGAACTCTTAAAACTTATGATTTGGTTTTTACAACTTTATGCTTCCGCTGATACTTGAATTTGGTTAACTTATTTTGGACACCAATTATATTATGTTTGGTTTATCTTTATTATATTACATTGTTCAATATGATTGGTGGCTTGATCCTGGTCAGTCACGCCTCCAAGCGGTGATACTCCGCAGGTGGATTTTGGGGGTGTGACAGATTGGTATCAGAGCCATTGGTTATAGTGAACTTGGTTTTAATAAGGGAAAACGTTTTTGTTAAAACCAGACTATAACCTGAACATTGCTCAACGATCCACAATGACGCTTCGCTCCACATGTAAGACTCGACATTCTAGGTGATATGAATTATGTTTACATTGCCTACTTGCTAGATTACATAGAACTTTGCTCATGGTATGCTTAGATAAGCGTAACAACTATTGATTGAAAACACATGTGTGCTTACTCTCTTCTGTCATCGCACTTTCGCGAACCTCTCTCACTCATGTTTTCCTTTGATATGAAGATCATGAGTGGACGCGTTAACCTAACTCAAGCCCAGTTGGCGGCTTTGATCACTGAACAAGTTACTACAGCCCTCGCAGCTGCCCAGGCAGGAGGTATAACCTGCCATCACAACTTACTCTAGGATCTTTAGATCCTACTCTCATAAACCAACACTTGTGCTAAGTTTTGTTTACTCTTGCGCACACGACAGGTCAACATGCTCAGCCTCCTGTGTGTACTTTCAAGACCTTTATGGACTGTCGTCCCAGTACTTTCAGTGGCACTGAAGGGGCCGTTGGACTCCTCCACTGGTTTGAGAAGCTCGAATCCGTCTTTGAGATGTGTGAATGCCCTGAGGCTCGCAGGGTGAAATATGCTACTGGTACTCTTGAGGGTATAGCGCTCACGTGGTGGAACGCTCAGGTCCAAACGCTGGGGTTGGCGACTGCTAATGCCACCCCATGGAACGATTTCAAGGAATTGATCAAAGAAGAATATTGCAGCCGTGACGACATTCATAAGCTGGAGGTAGAGTTTTACAACTTAAAGATGACGGGGTCAGAAATTGAAGCTTACACTAAGAGATCGAACGAGTTGGCTACTCTGTGTCCTAC
Source organism: Helianthus tuberosus (assembly GCA_030545235.1). Lineage (NCBI taxonomy): Eukaryota > Viridiplantae > Streptophyta > Magnoliopsida > Asterales > Asteraceae > Helianthus > Helianthus tuberosus. Next base: position 101,749,311 of record CM060389.1, read on the forward strand.
TATGGTAGACCCTCCCATCAAACGTATCGAACTGTATATCAAGGGTCTAGTGCCAGAGTTTCAAAGTCACGTGACCTCAGCAAATCTAGGCACCATTCATCAGATCATCAAGTTGGCTCATCGTCTCACGGATCAGGCGGTGGAGCATAACAGGTTACCAAAACGTATTAGTGACACAGCTACTTCAGATGCTCCTAGTGACAACAAGCGAAAATGGGATGGAGCTACAAGCAAAGGTTCAGCTTCTGTTCAGTCACAGTCTCAGCAGAGAAGGACTGACGACTACAAGAGCCCTAGTCAGCAATCAACTGGTAACCAAAGTCAAGGTGGGTACAAGGGGAGTCACCCCAAATGCAATCGCTGCAACCTACACCACAGCGGGCCATGCACCAGGAGTAACTGTCATCGGTGCAACAAGCCAGGTCACGCCGCAAAGGATTGCAGAAGTTTATACCCCGCAAACCAGAATCGTCAGCGACAACAAGCTCCACAGAATCAGCGCCAGCAGCAGCAGCAGCAAGGCATCAACAAAGGGTGCTTTCAGTGTGGAGCTGAAGGCCACTTCAAGAGAGATTGTCCTCAACTGAACAGGAACCAGAACAACAATAACAACAACCAGGGGAATGGAAACAACGGGGGCAACAACGGCAATGGTGCAAGGGGTCGTGTGTTCGTTATTGGCCAGGGTGAAGCGAGGAATGATCCCAATGTGGTGACGGGTAAGTTCATTCTCGACGACTTTTACGTTACAGTTTTATTTGATTCGGGTGCCGATACTAGCTACGTGTCCCTAAAAGTTAGTCAAATGCTTAAGCGTCCCCCAACACCATTGAACACCAAGCACATTGTAGAGTTAGCTAATGGTAAGAGTTTAGAGGTCACCCACGTAGTCAAGGGTTGTAACATTGTTCTTGCTGGTCACACCTTCTCCATCGACCTCCTTCCTATCGTATTGGGTAGTTTCGACGTTGTCATTGGGATGGACTGGTTATCCCAACACCAAGCAGAGATTCTTTGCAACGAAAAGATTGTCCGTATTCCTCGCCCAGGTGATGAACCTCTCATGATTCGTGGCGACAAGAGTGGTGCTATTGTGAGCATCATCTCTTTCCTTAAGGCCCAGAAGTTTTGAGAAAAGGGCACACTGCTATTCTGGCTCTCGTTACGGACACCTCGAAGAAAGAGAAGAAGATAGAAGATTTTTCGATCGTACGTGACTATCCTGAGGTATTCCCTGAGGAATTACCTGGCCTTCCGCCTCATAGACAAGTCGAGTTTCAAATCGAGCTAGCTCCTGGAGCAGCACCTATAGCTCGTGCACCTTATCGCCTAGCTCCATCAGAGTTGGAAGAACTCTCTACGCAATTACAAGAACTCTTGGATAAGGGTTTTATTCGTCCTAGCTCTTCGCCCTGGGGAGCTCCAGTGTTATTCGTAAAGAAGAAAGACGGTACCTTCAGAATGTGCATCGACTACCGTGAACTCAACAAGGTGACGGTGAAGAATCGCTATCCTCTTCCACACATTGATGACCTATTCGACCAGTTGCAAGGGTCGAGCTTTTACTCGAAGATTGATCTGAGGTCAGGCTACCATCAACTGAGAGTCCGGGACGAGGACGTCTCCAAAACAGCATTCAGAACACGCTACGGCCATTACGAGTTTCTGGTCATGCCATTCGGATTAACCAACGCACCAGCAGTCTTCATGGACCTTATGAACAGAGTGTGCAAACCTTATCTTGACAAGTTCGTTATTGTTTTCATCGACGACATCCTGATCTATTCGAAGAGTCTGGAGGAACACGAGCAGCATCTACGACTTATTTTGGAACTCCTTCGAACAGAACAGCTTTACGCAAAGTTCTCGAAATGCGACTTCTGGCTTTGTGAAGTCCATTTCCTAGGCCATGTGGTAAACAAGGATGGGATTCACGTTGATCCATCCAAGGTAGACTCGATTAAGAACTGGCATGCACCTCGTACACCAACGGAAATTCTCCAATTCTTGGGCTTGGCAGGTTATTACAGAAGGTTCATTAAGGATTTTTCCAAGATTGCACAGCCTCTCACCTCACTAACGCAGAAAGGCGTTGTTTATCGATGGGGAAATGCACAGGAATTAGCATTTCAGCACTTAAAGGATAGGCTTTGCAGTGCACCTATCCTTTCATTGCCAGAGGGCACAGACGACTTTGTGGTTTACTGCGACGCATCAATTCAGGGTCTTGGTTGTGTATTGATGCAACGGGATAAAGTTATAGCCTACGCCTCACGCCAACTTAAAGTTCATGAAAGGAACTACACTACACACGATTTAGAGCTGGGAGCTGTTGTTTTTGCACTTAAGTTATGGAGACACTACCTGTACGGTACCAAGTGCGCCATCTACACCGATCACAGGAGTCTCGAGCATATCTTCAAACAGAAGGAACTGAATATGCGACAACGACGATGGGTCGAGTTACTGAATGACTACGAATGCTCGATCAGATACCACCCAGGCAAAGCCAATGTCGTGGCTGACGCCCTCAATCGAAAGGATACTATACCTAAACACGTACGAGCTTTACAACTCACTATCCAGTCTAGTCTTCCCGCACAGATACGAGATGCTCAGGTAGAAGCATTGAAACCAGAAAACATCAGGGCTGAAGCCCTACGCGGCTCAAGGCAACGACTAGAACAAAAGGAAGACGGTGCTTACTACGTAACAGGACGCATTTGGGTCCAACTTTATGGCAACCTACGAGAGCTTGTGATGGATGAGGCACACAAGTCTCGCTACTCAGTACATCCTGGTTCGGATAAGAAGTACCACGACCTCAGAACTACATACTGGTGGCCTAGCATGAAGGCCCACATAGCAACTTACGTCAGCAAGTGTTTGACTTGTGTGAGAGTCAAAGTCGAATACCAGAAACCTTCAGGCCTACTCCAACAACCAGAGATACCACAATGGAAATGGGAGCAAATTTCCATGGATTTTGTTACTGGTCTGCCTAGATCTCAACGTGGAAACGATACTATTTGGGTGATCGTGGATCGACTCACAAAGTCTGCACACTTCTTGGCTATCAAGGAAACGGATAAGTTCTCCACTCTAGCAGACGTATACCTTAAGGAAGTTGTCTCGAGGCACGGGGTGCCCACCTCTATTATCTCGGATCGTGATGCACGTTTTACTTCAGAACTGTGGCAAGCAATGCACAAGTCCTTTGGCTCACGTTTAGATATGAGCACAGCTTATCACCCGCAAATGGATGGGCAGTCTGAACGCACCATCCAGACCCTTGAAGACATGCTTAGGGCATGTGTAATTGACTTTGGCAACGGCTGGGAAAAGCATATGCCACTTGTGGAATTTTTGTACAATAACAGCTACCACACCAGTATTAAAGCTGCTCCGTTTGAGGCATTGTACGGGCGTAAATGCCGGTCACCTCTTTGTTGGGCAGAGGTGGGGGATAGTCAGATCACTGGCCCAGAACTTGTGGTAGACACAACAGAAAGGATTGCTCAAATACGACAACGAATGGCGGCAGCTCGTGACCGTCAGAAAAGCTACGCCGATAAGGGCAGGAAACCACTCGAGCTCCAGGTTGGGGAGCGAGTACTACTCAAAGTTTCACCCTGGAAGGGTGTGGTTCGTTTTGGCAAACGAGGCAAACTTAACCCGCGATACGTCAGACCTTTTGAAATCATCGAGAAAATAGGCAAAGTGGCCTACAAACTGAACCTACCAGCAGAACTCAGTGCAGTTCACAACGTTTTCCACGTGTCGAATCTGAAGAAGTGTCTGTCAGACGAGACCCTCATAGTCCCTTTGAAGGAGCTCACTATCGACGAGCAGCTACGATTCGTCGAGGAACCAGTTAAAATCACGGACCGGGATGTTAAGGTCCTCAAGCGCACGAGAATACCTCTCGTTCGAGTTCGTTGGAACTCACGTTGCGGGCCAGAGTTCACCTGGGAACGCGAAGATCAGATGAAACAAAAGTATCCCCAACTATTCGCAAACAGTACAACCATTACTGAGGCTGAAGCTACGGAATTTCGGGACAAAATTCCAGATCAACGGGGGGAGGATGTGACACCCCAGGAAAACCAGGAAAAACATGCAACTTAACTAGCTTCCTCAGTGAGTACGTATCAAATTTCGGGACGAAATTTCTTTCAACTTGGGGATAATGTGACAACTCGAGTTTCCAAGATTTCCATCTTCGTAATAATGGCACGTTAATTGTTTAGATTGTTTATTTACACGACTTGATTGTTTCACAACTGTACACGTTGTAATACGTTAAATTGTACTGTGATTGATATGTTATATCCTTGGTGTGTTTTGTAAGTGTGTATATGATAAGAGGTTTGATTAATTGTTAATAAAATATGGAGCTCATGCCAAACACCCCATCACGAAAACAAACCCCCTACGAAAACACCCTATAACCGAAAACACCTCAGGTGTTTTCGTCCACATGAGGCCAACGAAAACCAAATGGGCTTTGGGCCCAATGATGGTTTGTTATATATTTTTGATTTTTAACTTTTACGAAAAGCTATCATTCGGCAAACCCTAGATCTCTCCATCCCTGCAAACCGATGACAAATATCATCACCATTGAATCATTCGGATCCTTTGTTCTAGTTACCCTACATCTCGGTCAGTAAAAATCATTACTAGTCTTATTATGTTGGTCAATATTATTTAGTCATGCATGTGAAAAACTTTGAGAATGCCGTCAATGGGATAAGGATCCATCACGATTGTCGGCCATCATACTTATATTTGCATGTGATTTATTAGTAGTCATTGTGTTTGTTTTATATGTTGGATATTATATGCTAAGTGCTATCATTGGTCAATGACTAGGGTTTTCTACGCATATGGAAATATAAATTTGATGGAACATGAGATACTATATTATATGATAATGGTTTGGCATGGTAATTAATTGGGGCTTGATATTCTGCTGTCAATCCATGGAAATAGATCTGATGGTTGTAGTTGCATTGTTTATGTTCACAGTTTATATTCGGTTGAGGTTTGTGATCAAACAAACTGAATAGATTTGTATATTAGGAATATTTATAATCTCGTTGATATTGATGATCATGTTGCTATACTGATGGTATGATGTAGAAGATTAGCAGTCAAGGGTTCTATTGTATGCACACACTGAATGATCATATCAACCTGTTAATGTGGAATAATGATTGAATGATTGGGTGATGTAGATAATGTAACTGTTAGATGAGATGTTTATGTAACTGCTGTTGATAATGAGGATGTGACCCAACGAAATTCCCATCTCAACGAAAACACCTTGGGGATTTCGGCCCAAGGTGATTTCGACCCAAGGGACTTCGGTCCAAAGGTGATTTCGTCCAAAAAGGGGGATTTCGCCATTTATGTGATTTCGGTGTATGTGATTTCATCATGTGTTCTCTGTTACGTTATTAACCATGTTAAGTCTGTAACTCTATTAATTATTAACTCAGTTAAACCCATTAACTCTATTAATCTATGTATGTAACCTTGTTAGAATGTAACTTTGTTAAGTAAGTAGCTCTATTAGTTTACTAACTTGGTTAGTTAATCAACATTGTTAGTTATTATTTCTGTAATCCTGTTAAGTTGGTATGTTAACTTGTTAATCCTGTTAACTCTGTCAAGTGTGTTATTGGATAAATATATTAGAATAAACTGTGAAAGACACTGATGTGAAGCATGAACGGCATGAAATTGATTAACTGTTTATACGATACATGAGATTAACTGCCAAGCACTTTGTGACATAGATTGTATGTGAGACTTGACCAACATGAACTGATTGTGTGTAAATGCATTACCTTAGGCCTTGATTGATTGATTGATTGTTTGCGAGCACATAGTTTAGCATACCGAGCACACCAAGGTGAGTTCACACTTTCTACAAAGCATGGGATTCCCAGGGGTTGGGAATGGGTTAAGGAATATGGATTCCTCGTCCTTTCTTGGGTAGGACAGTACTGGTTCAGGAATATAATTCCTCGTGCCGCTGAAAGGACGGGCGTGAACTAATGGATCTGGGCACGTCAATGATGATAGACATTGATAGTTCAGGGCACATAAACATGACTACAGTCAGCAGTCGATATGGTAACGAGTCTAGTAGTATATACATGGGGTAGCCCCCACGGCTGAAAAGCTAGATAACTAGACATGGGGTAGCCCCCACGGCTGGATTGCCAGAGTAAATGGGATTAAACTAAACACGTTTTCAACTATGGGGTAACCCCCACGGCAGGGATGCCAGTTAAAGGAACTGTTTTTGGAACAACTTAAACTGAACACCCAACTGTGAACTCGCTCAACTTTGTTGTTGATTCGTTACTACATGCTTTGCAGGTCAATAGGTACTTAGCTGGAGCTTGCATGGGGAAGAGTCGTTGTGGGACACGGAATGTGAAGTTCCATGTGGAACATTTGAACTCTTAAAACTTATGATTTGGTTTTTACAACTTTAAGCTTCCGCTGATACTTGAATTTGGTTAACTTATTTTGGACACCAATTATATTATGTTTGGTTTATCTTTATTATATTACATTGTTTAATATGATTGGTGGCTTGATCCTGGTCAGTCACGCCTCCAAGCGGTGATACTCCGCAGGTGGATTTTGGGGGTGTGACAGTATGGACCTTCATGACAATGGCGGAGAATTCTTCTTGCTTCATTACCAAGTACGCATCAACGGATGAGTTGATCAGCACACATTTTGAAAATATAAGGATCCTCCTAAAAATAATGCTTTACATTGGCAAAGAATTTCTTTCTTTGATGATGTGGCCATCCTTTTGCGACTATACCGCTAGCTAGGTAGTTAGCATAGTCGGCGTACCATGGCTCTTCTCGGTATTCCACCATTTCCAGGGACTCCATTGGAAATTTTTCATTGATTTGCTCGTCCCTAGTTGCCTCCAAAGCTGGGTCTTCCAAGCGCGAAAGATGATCCGCAGCAGTGTTTTCTGCTCCTCTTTTGTCTTTTATTTCAATGTCGAATTCTTGGAGGAGTAGAACCCACCGAATCACACGTGGTTTAGCATCCTGCTTCTTGAAGAGATACCGGATGGCTGTATGATCTGTATAGACTATTGTTTTAGAAAGAACAAGATAAGAACAAAATTTATCAAAATCAAATACCACGGCTAGTAATTCCTTTTCTGTTGTTGTATAATTTTCTTGTGCATCATTAAGTGTTTTACTAGCGTAATAAATTGGGTGAAATGCTTATCTTTTCTTTGTCCCAAGACGGCTCCAACTGCAAAGTCACTTGCATCACACATGATTTCGAAAGGTAATTTTCAATCAGGCGCTATCATGATAGGTGCATTGACTAGCATTTCCTTTAGTGTTAGAAATGCTTGATTGCAATCCTTGTCAAAGATGAAAGGGGCATCTTTTTCAAGTAATTTTGTTAGAGGCCTTGAGATTTTGGAAAAAGTCTTTGATAAACCGCCTATAAAATCCGGCATGCCCTAGGAAACTTCTGATAGTTCTAACGGAGGATGGGGGTGGTAGTCGAGAAATAGTGTCTATTTTTGCTCGATCAACCTCCATTCATTCGCTTGAGATTTTGTGACCGAGTACTATTCCCTCCGTTACCATGAAATGGCATTTTTCCCAATTAAGGGCGAGGTTAGTTTCCTCACATCGGGATAGCATTCGTTCAAGGTTATCGAGGCATTGGTCGTATGAATCTCCAAAAATAGAAAAGTCAACCATGAAGACTTCCATTGTCTTTTCTATCATGTCATGGAAGATAGCCACCATGCAACGTTGGAAGGTTGCGGGGGCATTACATAGACCAAAAGGCATGCGTCGATAAGCAAAATTTCCATAGGGACATGTGAATGTTGTCTTTTCTTGGTCTTCGGGTGCTATCGGAATTTGAAGGTAACCTGAAAAACCATCTAAGAAACAATAAAATTTGTGACCGGATAATCTTTCTAACATTTGTTCAATAAAAGGCAAAGGAAAGTGATCTTTCCATGTTGCCTCATTTAATCAACGATAATCTATACATACCCTCCATCCTGTGACAGTTCTCGTTGGTATTAATTCATTTTTCTCATTAGTTATTACCGTCATACCTCCTTTCTTTGGAACTACTTGGAAGGGACTTACCCAAGGACTATCGGAAATTGGGTAAATAAGTCCGGTGTCAAGTAATTTGATGACTTTGTTTTTAACCACTTCTTGGACATTTGGATTTACTCTACGTTGTGGTTGTATTACCATTTTGTAGTCATAATTCATTAAAATTTTGTGCGTGCACATGGAAGGACTTATGCCTTTAATATCTACAAGCTTCCAAGCGATCGCGTTTTTATGTTTTTTCAAAAGTGTAATTAATTTTTCTTTTTCTAAACTAGTTAATTTTGACGAAATAATTACAGGTGATTTACCATCTTTGTCTAGAAAAGCATATTCCAAACCTTTTGGGAGTTCTTTGAGCTCATGAGGTGGGTCTTTAGGAGACTCCTTATTTGGTTGCTCATTTTGATCAAGAACCACAAAGGTTTGTTCTATGGCGACCTCTTCTTCAACAAAGTGGTCAATTTCTTCTCTTGTATCGGGTGGTTCGTCTTTATCTTCAATTAGGGGGTCATTATTGCCGAATGGATATTTCATTGATTGCTCGAGATCGACACTTTTTTTAAATACCCCTAATTGAATAGATAGATTGTTGTACTTCCGATTTTTCAAAGCTTCGTGGGTTTTTACAAAAGGTCGTCCCAACACTAGAGGAGCGTCATCAAGGATGACAAAGTCGGTTGGGATTAACATTTGATTGGTTTGGACCAAGACATCCTCAACTACCCCTATTGATTTTATTACCTTCCGATTAGATAGAAAAATGGGTATTTGAAGTGGAGAAAAATCACTAATACTTAATTTTTCGAAAATGTAGTTTGGCATTATATTAACACAAAGATCTTTATCAATTATGATATTACTAATAAAGGAATTTTGAAAAAAACATGGAACCGATGTAATGTTAATTTCAAATGGATCTTCTTTTATTAGTGAAGTTTGATCATTTGTTAACTTAATGCTTACCGTTTCGTCAATTTTAGTGATAGTGTTTAACTCTTTTAAAAACTTAGCATGAGTGGGTACTAAACAATGATTTTCGAAAGAAGGTGACAAGAGATTAATTTCTTTAAAATTAGACTCTTCTTGAATTTTAACGTTGTCGGACTCACCTTTTTCGTTGTTTAACTCATGTGTCGGCTTTTCACTTATTTGTTCTTCCATTTTTACATTTTCAACTATCTCTTCTTTATTACAAGTCAATTCTTCCCTCCCGCGGGACTCCTCTTCCCTTGCGCGGGATTCTTTTGTGCAGCGCTCGATGTTTTAATGCGTTCTATTATCTTATCGGCTATATGGGTGATAGAGTAAGGATCTGGATCCTCAAAGCTTGAATCCGGATGTTCGATCCTTGGTTCCTCATAATACTCATATGAAGTAGATGGTTCATACCAATGTTCTTCATTGTAAGTATATGATGGATAAGGGTCGTAATTTTGTTCTTCATAAAACTCATATGAGGTGGGTTGTTCACGCCATGGTTCCTCATAGTAAGCATATGAAGGTGGAGGCTCATATCTTGGTTCCTCAAAGTATGAGTATGAAGGCTCATACCTTGGTTCATCAAAATATGAGTATGAGGGAGAAGGTTCATACCTTGGGCCTTCATAGGATGTTTATGAAGTTGATGGCTCGTACCTGGGCTCCTCATTGTAGGTGTATGAAGCAGATGGTTGAAATAAGTCACAATATTGTACCGAGTGAGGGTTACCACAATTGGTGCAATAGTCTTCCCTATAATCATCCTCCTCATAGGTGTAGTTGTAATCTCCTGAGTGTTGATCCATAAGAATCACTCAGCATACCACAACAGAGCCTCGGGACCAGAAAACAAAAATAAAAACGGAAACAGAGGCTGAACACGGCCCCGTATTCAGTGAGCACGGCCCGTGTTCAGGTTCTGTATCTGGGCGTTTTAATAAAAGTGACTGGTTTTGTGCAGCACGGGGGCGTGTTCAGTGAGCACGACCCAGTGTTCAGACTCTATATCTGGGAGTTTTAAAAAAATGTGCAGCATGGCCCCGTGTTCAATCTACTGTAAATGCAAAAAACTAACTAAAATGCAGAAAAATGCGCGCGATTTAAAAAGTTTTGAAAAACTGATTAGGCTGTTGATTTTAAGCTTTCTTAAAATCCTTGTGTCCCCGGCAACGGCGCCAAAAACTTGATGTGTGCGGTGTGTTATAAGTTTTTATGTATATTTTAAGTCCTTTTTAACACTTTAGTCAAGTTTTAAATTTATAAAACACGATATTTTACTAACACTAGACACACATATGGGCAAGTGCACCCATCGTGAGCGTAGTATAGCGTTGGTAAGATACCGAGGTCGTCCAAGGACACAAGAGCTTTTAGTACCGGTTTATCCTCAATGTCTAATCAAATCAAAAATTTAGAAAAAGGTTTTAAGCATGAAAATAAAAACTAAAAATGCTGAAAATAAAAATAAAATTAAAATAGATAGACAAGATGAATCACTTGGATCCGACTCGCCTTTAGTGTAACCTTTGATGTTTTCCGCACTTTTGCGCTTTTTAAGAGATTACCTTAGTTATAGTAGTAGGCCCCACTTTTGAAGGTGACGTTACCCTTAACCCAGTAGTTTGAGTCAGCAAGGATACAATCCTAAAGGGTTGGATTATTAGAAGATAATTAATTAAGTTATTAATGCGTAATGTGGTAGGCCCCTCTTTTGAAGGTGACGTTATCCTCGGCTAAGTGGTTTGAGTCAGCAGGGATACAATCCCAAGTAGCTGGGTTAATGTATTAATAGTAGTTTACATATGAGGGGATCAAGCCATTCGCACCCCCGCCATCCAATACCAGTGGGTATTGAAGGAGCTCCTACTAAGCTTGACCCAGGTCCTTGCAGGATCTATACACTGAACAAGGCAAGAACCTTACCAAACCATTCCCTTAACCCCCGACCAGGTAGCCAACATATCTCTATATAGACCGTAGAGATATGAATGGTGTAAATCTTTTATTTTATATAGACAGTAAAATAACGCCAAGACACCACGGACAAATGATAAGGAAGTTTCACCTTCAACATAAGAAACTAGTTATTGAAGTCATTAATACAAAACCAAATAAAAAGTGCGAAAAGATTAACAAAACAAAAGTATTACACTAAATGCTTGTCTTCACCAAGTGATGTAAGAGACTTAGGCAAACATGGCCTTTGATTGTCAAGAACTCTTACTATTAATCTTGGATCCCGAGACTACTACACACACTCTATGATGGATGGTGGATGATGGTGGTGGATGTGGGTTGTGATGGTGGTGGAGAGTGGGTGAAGTGTGAGAGAGGTGGTTTGCCAAGGGATGCCTTTGAAGTGAACCAAGCACCCCTATTTATAGCCTGCACAGAAGCCCGGACACGGCCCCGTATCCATTGAGCACGGCCCCGTGTCCATCCACTTTCTCTTTCTTCATTTAATGAAGTTTGTCTGTATTAGTTGACTACGCCCCCGTTTCCGCTGGGCACGGCCCCGTGTGCAGAAGTGTATCTGTACTATCAAGATTTGCTTGGATTCTGCGAATCTTAGCGTTGACCACGGCCGTGTGGAGCTGGGCACGCCCCTGTGTTGGGAAATAGAAGCTTCTACAACTTTGTCTTTTCTGCAGACACTTGGGCACGGGGCGTGTTGAGCCTTCTGATATCTTGTTTTTGCTTGGGAAGATGCTGTCGAGGGGTCGGGCACGCCACGTTTATTCCTTTTCTTGTATTTGTGTTAGATTTAGCTGTATTTTTGCTTCTTTTGTTCATTTACGCTCATTTGATCCTGAAAATACAAAAGGAAGACAAAAGCACACTTTTTCCAACATTAGTACTAAAAATTGTTAGTTTTATGCCTCATTTGATGTAATTTATATGTTTCATTTTACACACATCAACATCCTCAACTACCCCTATTGATTTTATTACTTTCCAATTAGATAGAAAAATGGGTATTTGAAGTAGAGAAAAATCAATAATACTTAATTTTTTGAAAATGTAGTTTGGCATTATATTAACACAAAGATTTTTATCAATTGTGATATTACTAATAAAGGAATTTTGAAAAAAACATGGAACCGGTGTAATGTTAATTTCAAATGGATCTTCATTTATTAGCGAAGTTTGATCATTTGTTAACTTAATGCTTACCGTTTCGTCAATTTTAGTGTTAGTGTTTAACTCTTTTAAAAACTTAGTATGAGTGGGTACTAAACAATGATTTTCGAAAGAATGTGACAAGAGATTAATTTCTTCAAAATTAGGCTCTTCTTGACTTTTAACGTTGTCGGACTCACCTTTTTCGTTGTTTAACTCATGTGTCGGTTTTTCACTTTCTTGTTCTTCCATTTTTACATTTTCAACTATCTCTTCTTTTTTACAAGTTAATTCTTCCCTTGCGCGGCATTCTTTTATGCAGCGCTCGATAGTTTTAATGTGTTCTATTATCTTATCAGCTATGTGGGTGATAGAATAAGGATCTGGATCCTCAAAGCTTGAATCCGGATGTTCGATCCTTGGTTCCTCATAATACTCATATGAAGTAGATGGTTCACACCATTGTTACTCATTGTAAGTATATGATGGATAAGGGTCGTAACTTTGTTCTTCATAATACTCATATGAGGTGGGTTGTTCACGCCATGGTTCCTCATAATAAGCATATGAAGGTGGAGGCTCATATCTTGGTTCCTCAAAGTATGAGTATGAAGGCTCATACCTTGGTTCATCAAAATATGAGTATGAGGGAGAAGGTTCATACCTTGGGTCTTCATAGGATGTATATGAAGTGGACGGCTCGTACCTGGGCTCCTCATAGTAGGTGTATGAAGTGGATGGTTCAAAGAGGTCACAATATTGTACCGAGTGAGGGTTACCACAAATGGTGCAATAGTCTTCCCTATAATCATCCTCCTCTAGGTGTAGTTGTAATCTCCTGAGTATTGATCCATAAGAATCACTCAGCAGACCACAACAGAGTCTCGGGACCAGAAAACAAAAATAAAAACGGAAATAGAAACAGAGGCTGGACACGACCCTGTGTTCAGTGATCACGGCCCGTGTTCAGGTTCTGTATCTGGGCGTTTTAATAAAAGTAACTGGTTTTGTGCAGCACGGGGGCGTGTTCAGTGAGCACGACCCCGTGTTCAGACTCTGTATCTGGGAGATTTTTTTTTAAAATGTGCAGCACGCCCCGTGTTCAGTGAACATGGCCCGTGTTCAGTCTACTATAAATGCAAAAACTAACTAAAATGCAGAAAATGTGCGCGCGTTTTAAAAAGGTTTTGAAAAACTGATTAGGCCGTCGATTTTAAGCTTTCTTAAAATCCTTGTGTCCCCGGCAACGGCGCAAAAAACTTGATGTGTGTGTCGTGTTATAAGTTTTTATGTATATTTTAAGCCATTTTTAACACTTTAGTCAAGTTTTAAATTTATAAAACACGATATTTTACTAACACTAAACACACATATGGGCAAGTGCACCAATCGTGAGCGTAGTATAGCGTTGGTAAGATACCGAGGTCGTCCAAGGACACAAAAGCTTTTAGTACCGGTTTATCCTCAATGTCTAATCAAATCAAAAGTTTAGAAAAAGGTTTAAACATGAAAAATAAAAACTAAAAATGCTGAAAATAAAAATACAATAAAAACTGATAGACAAGATGAATCACTTGGATCCGACTCGCCTTTAGTGTAACCTTTGATGTTTTCCGCACTTTTGCACTTTTTAAGAGATTATCTTAGTTATAGTAGCAGGCCCCTCTTTTGAAGGTGTCGTTACCCTCAACCCAGTAGTTTGAGTCAGCAAGGATACAATCCTAACGGGTTTGATTATTGGAAGATAATTAATTAAGTTATTAATGCGTAATGTGGTAGGCCCCTCTTTTGAAGGTGACGTTACCATCGGCTAAGTGGTTTGAGTCAGCAGGGATACAATCCCAAGTAGCTGGGTTAATGTATTAATAGTAGTTTACATATGAGGGGATCAAGCCATTCGCACCCCCGCCATCCAATACCAGTGGGTACTGAAGGAGGTCCTAGTAAGCTTGACCCAGGTCCTTGCAGGATCTATACACCGAACAAGGCAAGAACCTTACCAAACCATTCCCTTAACCCCCGACCAGGTAGCCAACATATCTCCATATAGACCGTGGAGATATGAATGATGTAAATCTTTTATTTTATATAGAAGGTAAAATAACGCCAAGACACCACAGACAAATGATAAGGAAGTTTCACCTTCAACATAAGAAACTAGTTATTAAAGTCATTAATACAAAACCAAATAAAAAGTGCGAAAAGATTAAAAAACAAAAGTATTACACTAAATTCTTGTCTTCACCAAGTGATGTAAGAGACTTAGGCAAACATAGCCTTTGATTATCAAGAACTCTTACTATCAATCTTGGATCCCGAGACTACTACACACACTCTATGATGGATGATGGTGGTGGATGAGGGTGTTGTGATGGTGGTGGAGTGTGGGTGAAGTAGGAGAGAGGTGGTTTGTCAAGGGATGCCTTTGAAATGAACCAAGCACCTCTATTTATAGGCTGCACAGAAGCCCGGACACGGCCCCGTGTCCATCCACTTTCTCTTTCTTCATTAAATGCAGTTTGTCTGCATTAGTTGACCACGCCCCCGTGTCCGCTGGGCACGGCCCCGTGTGCAGAAGCGTATCTGGACTATCAAGATTTGCTTGGATTCTGTGAATCTTAGCGTTGACTACGGCCGTGTGGAGCTGGGCATGCCCCCGTGTTGGGGAATAGAAGCTGCTACGCTTTTGTCTTTTCTGCAGACACTTGAGCACGCCCCCGTGTCTGCTGGGCACGAGGCGTGTTCAGCCTTCTGGTGTCTTGTTTTTGCTTGGGAAGATGCTGTCGAGGGGTCGGGCATGCCACGTTTATTCCTTTTCTTGTATTTATGTTAGATTTAGCTGCATTTTTGCTTCTTTTGTCCATTTGAGCTCATTTAATCCTGAAAATACAAAAGGAAGACAAAAGCACACTTTTTCCAACAGTAGTACTAAAAAATGGTTAGTTTTATGCCTCATTTGATGTAATTTATATGTTACATTTTACACACATCAATCATGCACAAGTTACAACAATGCGTAGAGGAAGGACCTTGAAATCTCGGGTTGTCACATTGTACTTCTATGATCTAAACACACTTCTTCATCATTTTCACCTTTGGATCTTCACTTTTAACCGTGAAATCAGCGGATTTGAGGTGTTCTAGGATGATGTCATCATGGGGTTTTCATGAACTTCAAGTTTTGGCCTCATTCCACCAAGAACAACTCAGATCTACATGATTTCCACATGTTTTAACACTATTTTCGCATAGATCTAAACATTTTCATGGTTAAAAGGATTGAAAGATGGTTTCACAACTTTCTTTCAACTCTTTTACACTCAATGCACTCAAAACCGATAGTATCGGAGCTCGTTCAGGCCTTCTACTCGTTTCTAGTGAAGTGTCGGTCTGAGATCTAATTCCTATCAAAGAGACAGCCGATTTCGGATTGAACATGAACAACCGTCACGAGCAGTAAACTGATCGGACTGGGGTGATTCCCACTTCGGTCAGACGACCTGGACCCGACGGGGTTCCGCTGTTCAATAAGTTGTCATACCGTCTCGACCAAACCGCAAACTTTTCAAACTTAACAAAATATTTGAGTTTCAAAACGATCGGATTGTTGGACGGATTTCCGTCCGATCGGATTGCTATCCGATCGAATGACAATCCGATCGGATTGCATATGGTCTTCAAAACTTCCACTTTATATAATTTTCAAAGATCATCAGTTCTGACGGATTGCCATCCGATCGGAAGACCATCCGATCGAATGACAATCCTGCTCTGAACTTGTTCTCTGAGAAATGTCTAACCGACGGACCGCCATCCGATCAAACGACCGTTCGATCGAACGACCTGAAAGGTAGAGATACTTCTTTGATTTTAAAATGCTACAACGAAAACTTCAAAGTCACATCATACACAAACACATCCATCCCAAACGAATGTCAATCCGAACGAATGGCCATCCGAACGGATTGTCATTCGATCAAATGACCATCTGTTCGGATTGTCATCCGATCGGATCACCATTCGTCACTTGGTACACTCTTCACCGTTTAACGCGCCGTTCATTCGCTTATGCTATCGTTAACTGTTCAGGCTAACCTCTCAGCGCTCCCTTCAATCCAAGAGAGTGTTTATTTACTAAACACGATCTGTGAGTATACTCGGTCTCTTTTTGCTTTAAGCACTTTTGGGTGTTACATACGTTACTTATATCAAATCACATCGATTACACAACGCAAACACTTTTATACGCTAACCGTTACTGCATGTTATACGTGTTACTCGATGAATGCTTGTATGTTATGTTTACACAGTGATTGTTGCCTGACACCTTAGCAGCGATAGTACTATAGTTTGGACTCAGCACCTGTCGTGGACAGGGGTTGTTAAGGGCTTTTCTAGCATGTCACGGTGGTGATATGTGTTGCGCATTCTACAACTCGCGGTCACGTCTGTGCATATTTCATTGTCGATAACTTACTTACTTCACATTATACATGCTGGTTATGCGTAAACGCTTTCGAATTCTATTATTACTATTAAACTTGTATGCTTACATTTACACTATGTGTATTGACTTCTATTTTAACGTATGTGACATGTGCTTAAGATGCTAGGAATGCTGTGCTTTGGTGAATCAAGCTAGGGGTCTAGTTATGTCACGCTAAATCTGAGTTGTCGGAACAGTGTTGTTTTTTAGACAATTATTTGTAATAACTGTTTTATTTGGATATGTTATGGTATGGGACGTGACGTTTAAATATCTGGTAATTAATAGTTGTTATGGATACTCATGAACAATCTGTTTCGCTCAGTGCCGCGCCCCGATGTTTCCGCCATCGGTTGGGGTGTGACAAATGCGATGGGTAGTGCACCGTCAGGAAGACGGGATGTCGCCCAATCAGAGATAGACACGTCAGAAGAGAGAGAAAGAGACGTCATCCTTTTAGTGCGCGTAGCCGCCACGCGCCTGACAAACATAGAAAACATGCCTGACACCCCCTGAAAAAGCAACTATTCACGTCCCCGACAAGACAGCCACCTCAGACGGAACGTCAGTCACATCAGTTGTCCCATTCTCCACAAAGAAACTTCCCCTGGAAGAAACCTCCAAAAAAGTGATGGCGCCTTCAGGCGCTGTGCGCCATTTTGGCTCAACTTTGCAAAGTACCCTCACGCGCCGTGCGCCATTTTGGCTCAACTTTGCAAAGTTACCCTTATGCGTCGTGCGCCATTTAAACCCTTCATGCGCCGTGCGCCATTTTGGCTCAACTTTGCAAAGTGACCTTTATGCGCCGTGCACCATTTTGGCTCAACTTTGCAAATTTACCTCCAAGCGTCGTGCGCTATTCTGACTCAACTTTGCAAGGTTACCCCCATGCGCTACGCGCCATTTTTGGCTCAACTTCGCAAAGTTAGCTTCATACGCCATACGCCGTTTTTGCCCAATTTTGCAAAGTCAACTTCATGGGCCGCATACCACTCGGGTTCAAGATGAAAAAATCAAAAAACAAATCAAACAACCAAATCACTACCCTTTGAGTCCAGAATCCCTCCTAGACGATAAACTCAACTAGAAAGCACACTGGACTGGGGGGGACTTGAAGAGGTATGGTCCCAATTCCATGTACACATGGCAGGGACCACACCCCCTTTTTATCCGACATGGCGCCTACATCAGCAAGCGTATCCAGAAGCTTTTAGTAGCTTCTGGAAGCTATCAAGGTGGCATCAAAGATGCTCCTCCAGACAAAAAGGACAACATGTGTCACCAATAATCGGACGCCATTTGGATCTGCAGCACGATCCTAGGATAGTCCAACAGCCGCTGGTACGGTTCTCCTACCTGGACAAATAGCGGCGCGCCACGTCACCCACTACTCTGAGTGCGACAGAGGAGACCAAGAGGATATTCCCCTTGGTCGGGCAGCTGGCACCCGGTGGCAGCTGGCAAGGCCTCTCCTTCCTCCTTTATCCTTCGGCTATAAATAGGACCCTTCCTTATTTAGGTAGAACACTCTGCTCTCCTCACATTTCACCTACAACACACACTATTTCTTCCTCAAAGCAGTACTTATTCTCACGCCGGAGGGTGGTCACAAGGAGAACCCCATATTCTCCTCCTTGTGGTGAGTCACCGGTGTTCTGTTTTGCAGGATTCCAGTCATTGGCTAGTAGAGGAAGAGATTGAACCCCACATACGAGACGGCCCAGCTGGTTAGCCTAAGTGTTAACCAATGAACTAAAATGGAAACGGTGAAACATTTTTGGACCCACAGACGAAAAATGAAACCTTTGGACTAAATTGGCAAAATAGCCCAAACCACAGGGACCAAAATGGCATTTAACTCTAAAAAAGTTAAACATGTCAACCTGATTAACTAAATATGTCTACCCAAACATAACCCATTTAATGAAACAAGTTAGATATAATAACCCAAAATCTAACTATTTCGGTTCACAAATTACCACTAGATATACATGTTGAAAGTAAAAGGGCCTTAATGTAATTTTGGCTATTTTTATTTAACTAATAAGTGTAATTTACTCAACGTGGCAAATAAAAAATAAAAAAAAGTATTAAAAAAATTTGAAAATGATGGCATGGGTGTGAGAACAGTCCACGAAACAGCATTAAGCCATTGACTCAATAATAGCTGATCTGAGTTGTTCACTTGTTCATGCCTTAACAAATTCCTCATTTCATCCTCTTTTATTGTCCCCTTTCTGTTCTTCACTCTTTAATCCTTCAAAAACCTTGACAAGTTCGTCAAAAATCTTGCTGATCAACCAAGACTCACAAGATCTCAATAATCTGATTGATTCAAGGTAAACCCTTTTAAACCGACTTCATTTCTGTTCTTAATTTGTCAAATCTTCAATACCCATTTCATAAAAATTGTATCTTGATCAGAAATCTAGATGGGTAATTGCTGTGCTGTACCCTCTGATAGAGTTTAGAAGAAAAAAAAAACTAATTTTTGAGAAATTATGTCTACGTAAAAATGTCATAATTTATTTACTAATATTTAAAATAAAATACTTTGAATATCAATAAAAATACAAATGATACATGTTTAAAATAAAATACTTCAATTCTGTTCTTAAGTGTTCAAATCTTTAATACCCATTTGGAAATTATGTATCTTGATCAGAAATCTTGATGGGTAATTGTTGTGCTACACCCTCTACAACTGATGAGTTTGAAAACAAAAAGGGGAAGAAAAAAGAGAACCCATTTGCATTAGACAATGGTGGGTCAATCCCATCTGGAAATGAGTACAAACCTTATGTTTTAGAGAACCCAACAGGGAATCAAATAGAGCTAACATATGATCTTGGTAAGGAGTTGGGTAGGGGTGAATTTGGGGTCACTTATTTGTGTACTGATAAGTCAACTGGTGAAGTGTTTGCTTGTAAATCGATATCGAAAAAGAAGTTGAGAACTCGGATTGATATTGAGGATGTTAGGAGGGAAGTTGAGATTATGAAGCATTTGCCTCAACATGTTAATATTGTGACTTTGAAAGATACTTTTGAAGATGATAGTGCTGTTCATTTGGTTATGGAGTTGTGTGAGGGTGGAGAGTTGTTTGATCGGATTGTTGCGAGAGGTCATTATACTGAACGCGCGGCTGCCGGTGTTACGCGGACTATTGTTGAGGTTATTCAGGTGAGGAATTTCTTTGGTTTTTTTTTTGGAAATTGTGATGAAGTTGTGTTTTAGTTTAGGTTGTTGAATAATTTGATGATGGTTGCTAAGGTTCTTGTTATATGTTTCTTGAATTAACTCTTCTACATTTTATAAAATGTGATAATTATGTGTTTTAGTTGAGGTTGCTAAGTAATTTGATTTACTACATTTGTGATCTAGCATAGAGGACGTTGAACAAATTATGCTTTCTTGATAATTGATAGATGTTCAAACATTTTTTTTTTATAAATTTTCAGGTCTATAATATGGGGTCAAGTTATTCTACAAAGGCTTCTAATTGTAAGAAGTGTAAGAAGGATTTATAGAGTGACAAGTGTCCAATAACCTAAAATTAAACCCACTACATCACCACCCAAAACCTAAACACCCACCCCCACCCCCACCACCACCCAAAAACCTAAACCCCCCCCCCCCCCCCCCCCCCCCCCAAAAAAAAAAAAAAAACCTAAAAAAAACTAAACACCCACCCCCACCCCCACCCCCACCACCACCCAAAAACCTAAACCCCCACCCCTTGGCAAATTTTTTTTTTTTTTTTTTTTTTTTTTTTTGGGGTGGGTGATGGGGTGGGGGGGGTTTAGGTTTTTGGTGGTGGTGGATGTATAAGTGTGTTTTTTTTTTTTTTTTTTTTGTGTAGAGGGTTTTTTTAGGTTATTGGACACTTGTCACTTTATAAATCCTTCTTACACTTCTTACAATTAGGATCCTTTGTATTTGATCCTAATCCTTATAATATGATAAGAGTCAATCAATTGTTTTACAAAATTGAAAGTTTATGTTATCCCTTTGTGGGGAGCTTGTTCTTGATTATGTTAAGAAGCCTTTTTTTGTTTAAGTTGAGCTTGCGAAGTAATTTGATTTATTACACTTTTATATGTTTTGTCTGAATTACAATAAATTTACTTAATTGTTTTACAAGACCAATAATTTATGCTACCGCTTTGTGGGCGTTGTGTTGTTAATCATGGTAACAACCATTTCTTTGTTTTCCAGTGAGAATGGATGATTTTATTGTTTCTTTATCATTTTCTTGTCTTTTTATTTAATTTCAATGTTTTTCATTAATTTTTTTATGTAATCTTATTTCAGATGTGCCACAAACACGGTGTTATGCACCGTGATCTCAAACCCGAAAACTTTTTGTTTGAAAACAAGAAAGAAACAGCAGCCTTAAAGGCTATTGATTTTGGGTTATCCGTTTTCTTCAAACCAGGTAAAGATCAGATCATAACAAATGACGTATTCGGTATTCATATCAACTTTCTTTATTCACTAGACGCTTACACTAGACAAATATTTTTTTTTCTTTTTTTTTTTTTAATTTATGCAGGTGAAAGATTCAACGAGATTGTAGGTAGCCCATACTACATGGCTCCCGAGGTCCTAAGAAGAAATTATGGTCCCGAAGTTGATGTTTGGAGTGCTGGCGTAATCTTATACATATTGCTTTGTGGTGTCCCGCCATTTTGGGCAGGTTGGTTTTTGATTTTTTACATTGTAATTGGTGGAAACATGGGCGGGTCAAAATGTGTTGACGTAAAAAACAAGTAACTGTAAGTGAGAATCAAAATGGTTCGGGTCGGGTTGACCTGTTTTTCTCCCTTTTCTTGAATTTTGTAAATAGTTAATAGATTTAACTAGTAAATTTCACACGCCGCGTTGCGGTGGGAATCCAGTCGATATCGGTTCAGTTCGTTACGGTATTGACGCTCAGCATAGCAACCGAAACGAAAAACTCCAAAAGTACAATGACGAAAACTGGTATAATTAACACACACAAGTTATTTAAAGTATACGGGTGCGATTGAGAGTAAAAAAAACATATAAAAAGACGAAAATTACAAAAAGAGGCCCATTTTAGCTTAGATATGCCTGCTCATTTTAGCAAAGGGAGATGGTGCATTTTAGCATCACCTCACTATTCACAAGCATGAACTTTGTTGTATATAAAAATAAAAATAATGTGTTTGCATAACTCATTATTTTCAATAAAGTGGAGAAGAGGTTATAAGCATTTAAATGCACGTCTGGGCACTTTCGTTATTCATTTTAATCAATTTTTTAAAGCCTACTCATTTGACCTGCCTGTTTCCACGTAAATGATTGGGTAACAGGTCAAAACGATTTGGGTCCGATGAGTAACTATAAACACAGATCAAAACGGGTCAAGTTGGGTTGACACATTTTTTGTCCCTTTTTCTTGAATTTTTCAAATATTTCATATGTTAAATATAATTACAAAAATCTACAATATAATAATACTTTTATTAAACTTTATTCGAATTTATATAGGAAGTAGTAATTATATGGTTTAAAATTCGGTCTGTTTTTTATTGCAGAAACTGAGCAAGGAGTTGCACAAGCAATTATTCGATCTGTTGTAGATTTCAAACGGGATCCTTGGCCCATAGTATCTGAAAGTGCAAAGGATCTTGTTAAGAAGATGCTCAATCCTGACCCAAAGTTACGTCTTACTGCACAAGAAGTTCTTGGTAATGTCAAAATCCTTTCTTTTTTCGTGCAACAGGTCATAGTGGGCCGTTTGAGTAACAGGTCGAAAGTCGAAACGGGATGACTTGAAACACCTTTCTACCAAATATTTAATTAACAGCTGCTGGGCCAAATATGATTTAATAATGGCATTTTAATAGTATGCATATATATTTTTTAATAAGTTGATTCAGGATGTTTATGCTCAAGAAGTTATTAGTATAGATCAAAATGGGTCAAGTGCAAACGGGTTGGGTACAGACTGAAACAAGAAGGGTTGGGCTAACTCAAAACTCTTTTTTACAGAAACACTTTATATAATAGTTGGTATGTCCGGTGTCGAGTGTCGACCACGATTGCTAAATTATTATTGTTTCAAAAATAATATGATTCTTTAATAAATTGATTAGAAGGTTTCATGCATCAAAAACACACTATAGGAGATTTTTTCGCGTTTCCTTTTAGGTTAATATTTAACCGATAAAGAAAAAAGTAGCCCGATACGTAAGTAAATGAGTATAATGGCACGTGCAATATCCAATGGTCGTATGTTATGCTTCTTGATTTGTTTTGAATTTTTGTTATTTTTGTTATTATAGATCATCCATGGATACAAAACGCCAAAAAGGCTCCAAATGTTTCTTTAGGGGAAACCGTTAAAGCAAGACTCAAGCAATTCTCCGTAATGAACAAGCTGAAGAAAAGAGCTTTAAGGGTACTTCAAAAATTCATTTTATTCCGGTTTTGTTTATTATTATTATTATTATTATTATTATTATTATTATTATTATTATTACTATTATTTTTTTTTTTTTTGTGTTGGTGATATACTAAAATCTTTATGACAATAAAAATTACAGGTGATTGCTGAGCATTTATCTGCTGAAGAAGTGGCGGGAATAAAACAAGGATTTGATTTAATGGATACTAACAAACAAGGGAAGATTAATATTGTCGAGTTAAAAGCCGGTTTACAAAAGCTTGGTCAACAAATCCCTGATGCAGATCTTCAAATACTTATGGATGCTGTAAGTAATGGGTCGGGTCAAAAGGGTAATATTGGTGTTTTATTATTTTTTATAAATATACTTGATAACGGAAAGTATAATATTTCATTGAATATTAATCTGGATTTTTAAATAAGGTGATTTAGGAGGTCTTTTATGTGTTAAAAATACACTTTGATTGGCTTTTGACCCATATACTTTTCTTAGCTATTTTTTAGTAGTTTACAATGTATGACCGATAAAATGGTAACATGTCCGCATTTTTATATAAATTTATAAATAATTGAGCATTATAGGATTACACTATATTATTGATGCATCAAGGTAAAGTTTTAAAAAAATTGATTAGGAGGGTGTGTATGTGTTCAAATACGTGTTGGTCGGCTTTGAGTTTGACCCATCTTTTTTAGCTTGTTTTCTTTTGAATAGTTTTGAGTATGGGCCGGGTCAAAAGTGTAATTTTTTTAATGAATAGTTGAGCATTATATCTAATTACAGAAAATATCTTTTGGATACAATTATAATCGAAATCTAAGTTTTTGAATAAAGCGATTTAGGAGGTTGTGTAGGCACATGCACTATAAATACACATTGGCCGTTATCTTGACCCATTCTGTTTTTAGATAAAAAATTGAGTAAAGTACACGGATAGTCCTTGTGTTTTCCAAAAAGCTGGATTTGGTCCCTACCTTTCTAAAAGTACAAAGATGGTCCCTGTGGTTTGCACTTTCTAATGCATTTAGTCCCCAACCAACAAGCTTAAAGGTTTTAGAAGGTCCAAGTTAGAGACTAAATGCGTTACAAAGTGCAAACCACAGGGACCATCCATGTACTTTTGGCAAAAGTTGGGGACTAGATGCGTTACAAAGTGCAAATCATGGACAGCTAGGACCAAATCCAAAATTTTGGTAAACCACAGGGACTATCCGTGTACTTTACGCGTTTGAGATAAAATATAACCCAGATCAGTCCATTCAATTAGCAGTCTGTTTAGGGACTTTCAACCTGCTGCTCCAAACATACAGAAATGAACATTTCTAATTACAGGAATTTAATTAAAGCATTAAATATATTAAGTATTTATACAGGGAGATGTTGACAAAGACGGGTACTTGAACTATGGAGAATATGTTGCGATATCAGTCCACTTGAGAAAAATGGACAGCGACGATCATCTGAAATATGCTTTTGCGTTTTTTGATCGAAATAAAAGTGGATATATTGAGATTGAAGAACTAAGAGAAGCGTTATCCGATGAACTTGAACCCAACAATGAGGAAGTTATTTCCGTAATTATTCGTGATGTCGACACAGATAAGGTTTGTTTATTCATTTATTTTTCAAATAATCCATCACTAAATTCAGTTTTTCTAATGTTTGGAGACAGTGATTCTTAAGATTATGATGAAATTCCTAGACTTTTGAAACTTAATGATAAGATTCTTTACGAAGAATTTGAAGACTTGATCATGCAAAAAGAAATGACATTTTCATGATTTTTTAATAAATTAAAAGGATTTAATCATGCAAAAGTCCGTAAAGGGGTGGTGTAGTGGTAAGCACCTGATTCCCCTCTAGCAGAGGTCTCAACTTCGAATCTTGCTTATATTGGTTTCCTACCATAAACTCTTGAAGGCTGCCCAACACAAGTTGTGATCTATCTAATCTCGTTGGTTAACAGGGTATTGGTGGAATGGTGAGGTCCCATCAGTTTTCCAGTAACGGGTTTCTCATAGTTATCATAAAAAAAAATTATCAGCAGTTTTATATTTTTTCTATAATTGTGAGAACCGTCACCGGAAAACGAACGACCCCCATCAATACCCTGCTAACCAATTGGGGACTAGGTAAAACGCATGCAACTTGAATTGGGCAGTTAACCTTCAAGGGGGTTAAAGGCGGAAACCAGTGGAAGCTGTATTTGAACATGAGACCTCTACTAGAGGGAATCAGACGCTTACCACTACGTCACCCCCTTAGAGGGAATCAGACGCTCAGCCCCGCTTGCGGTCTGCTCATATAATGTAATATATGTGTGGGCGCTCGGGGGGGCGAAAGCAAAAGTGCACTAATTTTTAACGTTATTTTACTAATTTCGTGAAAATAACGTTAAAAAGAGGGGATCGTTAATCAGGCATCATGTGGTGGCGTTGATAGCCGAAAGACAAGGGGGTACATGCACCAATTGGCGTTTGTCTCAATTGCTGAGTGTTATGTGCCTTATGTCCAAGGCTTGATGCAAAACCACAATCGAGCCGGGGGTCTCATTGGAAGCAGCCTCTCTATTCCTACGGGGTAGAGGTAAGGCTGTCTACATCCCACCCTCCTCAGACCCTACCTTAGCTTTGCTATAGGTGGGATATACTGAGTACGATGATGATGATGATGATGACTTATTTAACACCTCTTTGTACCTACCCCTATGATTTATTAGAGTTGATTATCTAATTTTGATTATTGGATATCACACAATGTGTTTCAAAGCGCACATCTAGACACCCTTTAATCTCCTAATTCCGCGAACGACCCCAAATAAACTAAATATTCTTCTAATTTTTTTTTTTGTAGGATGGTAGAATAAGTTTTGAGGAATTCACAGCAATGATGAAGGCAGGAACCGATTGGAGGAAAGCATCTCGACAATACTCACGAGAGCGTTACAATAATCTTAGCTTGAAGTTATTCAAAGACGGATCAGTGAATCTAAACTAATAATTAGGGAAGATAATATCGTATCTATGACTATTATTGTTCTTGCTTTTGGGCATTCTTCTATTCTTGTAATATTTTGTTGGGGGTGTATTCATTTCATTTTTAAAGTCTCCCATGTGTAGTTCATGTGTTTTATGCATGAGTTTGAAATTATGAGGGAGTAAAGAAGGGTTTTCTTGGTTTGTTTATGGATGTAAATATGTATCTTGTCAGCAAATCTTGCTTATGCCATTGTTTAAAGTATAAAAATTTCAAGTTGCAAGTTCTATTATCTTATATGGTGTGTTTTCTTCGGTTTGTTTTGGCTATGCCATTGTTTAAAGTATAAAAATTTCGAGTTGCAAGTTCTGTTATCTGATATGGTGTGTTTTCTTCGGTTTGTTTTGGCAGTTTGAACTGATTCTTTTTTTTTCTTTCAAAATTGTTAGTTTGTGTTAAAGCAAAACCCGACCCGGGTTTTAGATTGTTGATCAAAATTGTTAGTTTGTGTTAAAGCAAAACCCGACATAGGGTTTTAGATTGTTGATCCACGGATATTGGGGAAGCACTTGAACTAAACAACGTGTGATCTGCAAAACACCATTAGTCTTGCTATAGTGAGAAGAGGCACTTTCTGTAATGAGGCTACGGCATGAGAATATATATTTGTTTCGAGTGTGAATAAGCAAATGATAAGTAAGACGATCTAACTTTTCTCAGTTAGCGGAGACAAGTATTTAGTGACGTGGCACTCATGGCATTTATGATGTAACTACCGAGCAATGCCATTAGGATGGTGGGTGTGGAGGTGGTTCATCGCTTGGTGATGGCCGCCACGTAAGCGGCCACATCACCGGGGGACCATCACCTCACTCAAGTGATAGGCCTGGGGTGTGGGTGATGAGCCTCCCCTTCCTAACTTTCTCCTGATCTTCAACCTCCGAATCAGCAATAGTATCATCGTGAAGGTTACGAAATCCAGAAGATCTACTGTTTTTCAGGAACTGTTCGAGTGAACTGGCAAATGAATAGTGAATTAGGGTTAAGGTTTGGAATGGGTTGATTTGGTTTGAGATTGGAGGGAGAAGAGGAGAAAGATGCCGGTGAGGGAGATGATGAATATGAGTAATGGAAATCTGGTTAGTGTTGTTTTGAAATTAGGTTTTTCACATGCCTGGGTTGGGCGATGGAAGTGACGCGACGGACCGAAGGGCGGTGGTGGTGTCGGTCCTCGACGGACCGGGGACGTACCTCACACCCACCAGCCTTAGCGGCATACTTTTGGTGTGGGTCATGACTTTACAATTTATACCATTTTAGTTATCACTATGGAATAATGAAGAATGTGCGTACTTGGAGTTAATGTCGGGCCTCATCCTATATTTCACGTTTTTATGTGTTCCATTTTGGAGAGTACCTGTGAGAATGTATATATCAAAATAAAAAAAATAAAAAAAGGGGCTAAACGACCGATTTCAAGTCTCATGTCATCAGACAAACCGTTAATTGTCAAAACCGAACTGTGTACCAAACCACATAAATCTCAAAACAACCGACTTGTTTTGGTTTGATTGGTTATTTAGCAGTTTATGAACAACCTTAAACATAACTAGGGGATTAGTTGATCCTCTCACCTGCCAACTTTTATGTTAGTCGGGTATTGCTTTATTTCAAGTTTAACACTTAAATCGTCATTTATTTATATTTGATTCTAATCCTTATTTATTTATTTATTTATATTTTTATAACTTCAAATATCAAATGGCAGCTATCTCACAGTTTTCACTGTTCATAGTAGCATCAATATTTTTTTTTTCTTTTTTAAATTATTTAGGGTGTTAATATAGTAGCATCAATATTTTTTTTCTTTATTAAATTATTTAGGGTGTTAATATTCACTGAATATTGATGAGCCATTATTTATTTTATTTTAATATTATAATTGAATTTAAACATATATTTTTCACACATCTCTCCTCTCTATGTCTCTCTATGTATATAGAGAGAGATAGAGTAAAGAGTATGTGAAAATAAAATTTTAGAGGTATGAGAATAAAATGAGCCATTATTTATTTTATTTATATATTATAATTGAATTTAAACATATATTTTTCTTTTGTAACTTTAAGATAGGATTTTTACAAAATTCCGAAAATATCATTCTGGTGCGTACCTATTTTTATCCACGTATTGATAAATTTTTTTTATTAAAACCTAGTTGTATGCAGCAGTGTACAAGTAATTGAAGAACAATCTACCTCATATTTTTTATAATTACATAATTCAATGCTTGAATAATCTGTTGTGATGTTCTTATTTTATCTACGTTTATATAAAAATTTTGTCTAAAATCGAATGGGTCAAATAGAATTGATTTTTTTTTGTTCTTTAATATAACGAATCAAAACTGATACCATCCGAACAATTCCAGTAGCGGTATCGGTATATGTTTCTATGGTTTCTGGTATAAATTTCGTTTAAATTTCGGTTAAACACGTAACACTCCAACCCGTTTCAGTGTACATTTTAATAAAAATGATAATTTGGTCCAATTTTTTTTTTTAACTTTACAAGTCTGGGTTAACTGACAGTCCAGATCAACCGACATGACGGTTACAACACTAAACTTACAGTTTATAAATAACAGAGTTTGAATCTCTAAAACTTTGCCGCGCATGATGATGATTCAACCTTCCCATGAATGGTCTCCAAAGAGATAATAGTTTGATAGTGTCCGGTTCTTCGCATGCTTGACCATCCATCTAGTTCCCTCTCTTACGAAAGCCTAACAAAAACACCAAAAACAAATTAGTGTTTAAGTTAAATAGTCAAACACTTTTAGAAATAACAAGAAAACAATCTTTGCTGAAATAGAGTGCCCCCGTGCGTCGCGGTGGGGCCACCCAGCTCCCTTGCGTGACGCGGGAAGCAAAAGTTGACTTTTCGTTGAGCGCCACCCAGCTCCCTCGTGTGTTGCAGTGGGGCCACCTAGCTCTCGCGCATCATGCATGGTACGAGTGTCTCCCTCACGTGGCGCCTGAGGGATACTTTTCTAGAAAGTTTGCAAAACTGGCAGTTTTTATCCCTGCCCGGAATTTTGCCAAAATTTCACAATTTTCGCACCCAACTTAACCCAACTTAAAGTTTACCATTTTTAGATCCTTTCCCCACATTTGTGGGTTCAAAAACTTGTTCCGTGTGACAACTTGCCCAAAACCGGTAATTTCCGTACTGTTTTAATTAATATTTATTACCTGCATTTATGTGTTTACACGTCAACATTATGTGCTCATTTGATATACAATTGAATTCATGCATGTTTCATATATTAACTGTCACATCATACAATATTTTAAGCGTTGCGTCTAATTGATTGGTAAGCTCACCGGTTTGACAAGCTGCGTCAGCATGTCTGCAGAAAACAATCAGACAATAGAATTAGGACTTAGAAGTAAGTCCAACATCAAAAATATATTGGAAACTAAGTAGGTGAACAAAAGTTAACATAAACACTTTCCGGAAGCTAAAACAGACACCAAAAAGCACCTGAAACGCACTTTAAATGCAAATTTATGCAGAAATTCAGCAAAAGCAGCAATTTAACATCAAAATATTATGCATAATTAAGGTTTAAATATCCAGAATAACTTGTAAAATGTCGGGAATGAAAACTGTCATGAAAGATACCTCATAACTTACAAAACTGCACAATTTAGCACCTTAACGATCCAGCGTTTGTCTAATATTGAGGCCCGGGAACGGCGTGAAAAGGACTTTTTTACTATTATGATGAACGATAAGCACCGAGTCATAAGTGTACAAAGCCACAGTTGTTCATGATTAGTGACACTACGTAAGACGAGGAAGATTACCATGAAGAAGCGTCAGGGGAACAACAATTAGAAGAAACATCGGCCGAGATCTCGTTCCATGCGATATTGGGTACCATACTACCACAGACCCTACGCTTGCCAGGTCAGATCAAGAACAAAGAAGTTGTTGTTTTGGTTGATGGTAGGAGTACTCACAATTTTATCGATAAAGCCTTAGCAGATCGGTTAGGACTTGTAGTAAATCATGATGTTAAATTTGAGGTGGTGGTGGCTAACTGTGAGAAGTTGGTATGTACAGGGAGGGTGAAAGATCTTTCCCCTGTCATTGAAGGATACACAATAGCTACCGATTTTTTTATCCTACCTGTGGCGGCTTGTCCGATCGTGTTAGGAATCCAATGGCTAAAAACTTCGCGACCCACTGAAATTGACTTCAAAAATTTTACGTTGGGATTCAAACTAGCGGGTTCATCTCATAAGTTACAAGGGTTGAAGAGGTCGTATTTGGACGCTTTAAAATCAAAGGACTGCATAGGGCTGGATGGTGTAGCAATGCTCTTTCAGATTAGTCCAAATTTTGATAGACCATTACATAATTATAAACCCAGCCTAGATATCCAATCGGTTATCACCGAATTTGATGAGGTTTTTCACGAACCTTCGGGCCTTCCTCCTCGGCGGTCTCCAGACCATTGCATACCATAGCTACCCGAATCCGAACCGGTTAGCTCTCGGCCATATCGCCAACCATATTATCAGAAAAATATGATCGAAAGACAGTGAGGGAGTAACTCCAACAAGGATTATTACAGCCTAGTCACATTCCATTTTCCTCCCCGGTCCTTCTTGTTAAAAATTTGATGGTTCTTGGAGGTTTTGTGTTGACTATCATGCGATCAATGATATTACAGTTAAAGATAAATATCCTATTCCGATGATCGATGAACTTCTCAATGAACTCTCTGGTGCGACGATTTCTCTAAACTTGATCTTCAGTCGGGATACCATCAAATACGAGTAAGAGATGGCGACATCCATAAGACGATGTTTCGTACACGTGAGGGACACTATGAGCTCGTCGTCATGCCGTTTGGACTTACCAATGCTCCGGCTACTTTCCAATGTCTCATGAACGACCTTTTCCGGCAACATCTTCGTAAGTTCGTATTGGTGTTTTTTGATGATATATTAGTTTATTCCAAACCCATTGATGAACATGTCAAACACTTACAAGTGGTCCTGGGCATTCTTAAAGCTAATAGACTTTTTGCTAACTCCTTTAAATGTTGTTTTGGGGTTAAAGAAGTGAATTATTTAGACCATGTAATAAGCTCTAATGGTGTCTCAGTCGAAAGGGCAAAGTTCGACGCGGTACTATCCTGGCTGGTTCTTACTACCGCCAAAGGGGTACGAGGATTTTTGGGCCTCCCAGGGTATTATCGGAAGTTCATTAAGGGGTTCGGTAGTATTGCCGCTCCGATACATAAGTTGGTCGGAAAAGGACCCATTATATGGAATGAGGCAGCTCACAAGGCCTTTGAATCGCTCAAAACTGCTCTCATTTCGGCACCAACGTTGGGCTTGCTGGATTGGTCTAAACTTTTTACCATTGAATGTGACGCGAGTGGTATAGGTATAGGCGCTGTTCTAACTCAGAATGGGAAGCCGCTTGCCTATTTTAGTGCACCTTTAAAGGGTGTTGTGTTATCATGGTCCACTTATGAGAAAGAGATGCTCGCGGTTGTCAAAGCAGTACGTAAGTGGCGACCTTATTTGATGGGCCGCCCGTTTATTGTCAAGACCGATCATCTCAGCCTAAAGTATCTATTGGGGCGACGTATTACAACCCCGGCACAAGCGAGGTGGCTACCATAGCTTTTGGGATACGATTACAAAATTGAGTATAAACCGGGGGACACAAACTATGGGATAGACACTTTATCTCGCTGTTACGAACTTCAACTTATGTCCCTATCATACCCCTCTACCACCTTATGGTCTGACATAAAAAGAGGTTAGTCTCGACAATTACCCACTTCATTGCATGTAAGTTCAAGTGGACGGGGTTTTAATAGAGATAGGGTGTGGTTTCATGACAGTGAAATCTTATTAAGCTCGTCTTCTCCATTGTTGATTATTGTTTTGAATCTCGAACACTCGTCACCTGAAGGTGGCCACTTCGGTCTTCATAAGACACTAGCCAAGATACGAAGTAATTTTTGGTGGGAAGGGTTAAAAACTTCAGCGAAGAAACACATACGGGAGTGTCAAATTTGCCAAAGGTTCAAATCGGATAACATGAAACCGGCATGGTTACTACAACCATTACCGATTCTCGAACGAGTGTAGGAAGATATAAGCATGGATTTCATAGAGGGTCTCCCGATTTCTAATGGATTTTTAGTGATTATGGTGGTGGTTGATTGGTTGTCTAAGTATGCGCATTTTATACCCATCTGTCATCAGTTTATGGCGGCAACCGTCGCTCAGGAATTTGTGAATTCAATTGTACGTTTACATGGGATTCCATCGACTGTCATTAGCGACCGTGACAAGGTATTCATCAGCTCTTTTTGGCAAGCTCTTTTCAAATTACAAGGAACGGTTTTGTGTATGAGTTCGAGTTATCACCCACAAACGGATGGCCAAACGGAAGTAACTGGACCCTCGAACAATATTTAAGATGCTTCACAGGTGACAACCCAAAAAAATTGGCACGAATGGCTTCCTTGGGAGGAGCATAGTTACAACACTTCGATCCATGCTTCTACAGAGATGATGTCGTTTCAGGTTGTGTATGGCCGGTTACCGCCTAAATTAATCCCATACATTCCGGTACAGCCCAAGTTTAGGAAGTGAAGACATACCTAAATGACCGGGATGAAGTTTTAAGGCAACTCCGATCCAACCTTCTCATAGCTTAGAACCGGATGAAAGTCGCCTCCGATCGCCATCGACGAGAAGTTGAATTCAGTGAAGATGATTTGGTTTACATTAAACTACAACCCTACCGTTAGGCTAGTGTGGTCAATTGTTCCTCGGCAAAGCTTAGTCCACGTTTTTTCGGGCCATACAAAATCTTGAATCAGGTGGGACGGGTTACATACCGGGTAGAATTACCTCCAGGCTCTCTCATTCATGACGTGTTTCATGTGAGTTTACTTAGGTGTTTTATCAGGACGACCCCAAATATGGCCCTCGTCACAAGCAAGGCGGTGGTCTCACCTACTATTATGCAACCGGAAGAAATTCTTGAGGAACGGGTTGTACAAAAGGGAAAGTACCGTCCTAAAACGGAGCTACTAGTTAAATGGCGATGTCACACCCCAACCAATGGCGGAATCATCGGGGCGCGGCACTGAGCGAAACAGATTGTCCAGGAGAAATCCATAACAACTAATATTACCAAATATTTAACGTTACGTCCCATACCATAACATATCCAGCAAAATAATTATTACACACATAGTATCTCAAAGACAAACAAATTGTTCCGACAACTCAGATTTTATTTAGTTCGTTTCTAGACTCTCCTAGCTTGATTCCATAACAACGAGCATAACATAAGCATCCTAAACACATGTCACATACGTTAAAATAAAAGTCAATACACATAGTGTAAAGGTGAGCATACAAGTTTAATAGTATAACAGTAGCGAAAGCGATTTACGCATAACCAACATGTATAACGTAGAAATGAGAAGCAAGTAAGTTATCGACAATGAAATATGCACAGACGTGACTGCGAGTTGTAGAATGCGCAACACATATCACCACTGTGATACGTGAAGAAAAGCCCTTAACAACCCCTGTCCACGACAAGTGCTGAATCCAAACTATAGTACTATCGTTGCTAAGGTGTCAGGCAACAATCACTGTGTAAACATAACATACAAGCATTAACACGTATAACATGCGGGAGCGGTTAGCGCATAAAAAATGTTTGCATTATGTGATCGATGTGATTTGATATAGGTAACGTATGTAACACCCAAAAGTGCGTAAAGCAAAAAGGGATCGAGTATACTCACAGATCGTGTTTAAATGAATAAACACAGTCTTGGATTGAAGGGAGCGCTGAGAGATTAGCCTGAACATAGTACGACAGTATAAGCATTGAACGGTGCGTAAAATAGCATGTCGGTGAGTATAGGGACAGATGGTGATCCGATCGGATGACCGTCCGGACGGATGGTCATCGAGACGGATGACCATTCTGTCAGAGGGTTGTCCGTTTAGGATGGATGTGTTTGTGTATGATGTGAACTTGGAAGTTTTCGTTGTAGTATTTAAAAAAGTATGAAAAGTTTCTGTTTATTAAGTCGTCCGGTCGGACGGTCATCCGGACGGATGGTCGTCCGCTAGGATGGCAATCCGAGTGGAGATTTGGCATTCTTTGAAATTTGAAAATTGGTTAAGTATTTAAGTCACAAGTCGCCGGGTCAGATAGCCGTTCGATCGGATGGCTGTTCGTTCGAGCGATTGTTCGAACTTAAAAGTATGTAACGTGCCAAACAACGGAAACCGCATCGAGTCCAAGTTGTCCGATCAGATGGGAATCACCCCGTTCGATCAGTAACTGTTCTTGATGGAATTTCATGTTCAACCCGTAAGTCGGTCATCTCTTCGATAGTAGTCCGTTCCCAGACCGGCAATTTACTAGAGAATGAGTAGAAGGCCTGAACGAGCTCGGATACTATCAGTTTTGAGTAAAAGTGAAAGAAGTTTGAAGAAAAGTTTGAATCTAGTTGAAAATGTTTAGATTTAGGTGAAATCAATGTTTAAATGTTGTATAAATCCCTTAGATCTGAGTTGTTCTTGGTGAGATGAGGTCACACTCCGGTGTTCATATGAACCCGTGATGACGTCACTCGATAACAACCCAAATCAGGTGGATTTCATGGTTAAAAGTTGTGATTTGTTGGAAAAGATGACGAGAAAGTGTGTGTAGATGATAGAAGTACAAGATTTGGAGTAGAAACTTACAAGAATCGCGAGGAATCGAGGGAAAATGGCCTGAGAATGCGAAGGGTCGGAGGAGAGCTGTCACATCATGAACAGTGATGTGACAGGTGGGCTATTTATAGGGGAAAGGAGAGAAAGGCGGTGCAGGTTGGTGGGTCGGATGGCCTTTTGATCGGATGGCCATCCGATAGGATGGTCATCCGGGCGGATGACCATTCGATCGAATGGTCCTTCGATCGGATGGCTTGTATGAGTTGGTTTCCGACTTTTTGTTTCGTACGTTGAGTGTTGCGATGCGTTGCGAGTAAGCGATGCGATAGTATTACACATTAGTTACACAAATAATATAACTCCTACTAATCACAAAAGTAAACCTTAAATTTCGAGTCCGCGATGAGATTGCGTTGCGATTGCGTTTGTGAATAATCACCTCAAAACAATATAAACATGCACAAGTAACACATAATAGCACACATACATAAAACAATATCCATAACCTGTAATTCGAGTTGCGATGCGATAGAGTTGTGATAGCGTTAGCATTTAACTGCGTTTATTGCATTATTACTCCACATAATACAACTAAAAAGCATAAACTAAAGTATCGATTAACGAGGTTAAAGAGTATAAGAAATAATTAAGTAAGGAATGACAGATCTGATTAGCAATCTTTTCCTCCT
This sequence comes from Helianthus tuberosus, assembly GCA_030545235.1. Classification (NCBI taxonomy): domain Eukaryota; kingdom Viridiplantae; phylum Streptophyta; class Magnoliopsida; order Asterales; family Asteraceae; genus Helianthus; species Helianthus tuberosus. The sequence continues at coordinate 101,784,930 of CM060389.1, forward strand.
TTGACTTTGACTTTGACTTGTACTTTGACTTCAAAAGTCGGGTTGTTACAGCCTCCCCTACTTTAGGGAATTTCGTCCCGAAATTAAGGTGCAGGCGTATCGAATAACTGTGGATACTTAGCCTTCATATCACTTTCGAGTTCCCAGGTGAACTCGGCGCCGCGTTTGCCTTCCCAGCGAACCTTCACTATGGGAATGCGTGAGTGTCGAAGTTTCTTGGTCTCTCGGTCCATAATCTCGACTGGCTTTTCCACGAAGTGTAATGTTTCGTCCACTTGTAGATCCTCAAGTGGTACTTGTAAATTCTGCTCGGCTAGGCACTTTCTGAGGTTCGAGACGAGAAAAGTCAGATGGACGTTGCTGAGTTCCTCCGGTAGTTCGCGTCTGTAGGCCACTTTGCCAATTCTTTCTAGAATCTTAAAGGGTCCAACATATCGAGGTGCCGGCTTTCCTTTCTTTCCGAATCGGATCACCCCCTTCCAAGGTGAAACCTTTAGGAGTACGTGATCACCAACGTCAAATTCAAGGGGCTTGCGGCGTCTATCGGCGTAACTCTTTTGACGACTCTGAGCTTTTAGGAGATTGTATCGTATTTGGAGGATCTTGTCAGTCGTTTCTTGCAATAACTCAGGACCGGTAATTTGCGCATCCCCGATCTCGTGCCAAACAATAGGCGATCAACATTTTTTTCTATACAATGCCTCAAATAGTGCCATTTGAATGCTAGAGTGATAATTGTTATTGTTCGAGAATTCGATCAAAGGTAAGTGCGCGTCCCAATTACCACCGAAATCTATTACACATGAGCGAAGCATATCTTCCAAGGTATGAATCGTGCATTCAGTCTAACCGTCGGTTTGGGGGTGGAAAGCGGTACTCAGATTAAGGGTAGTACCGAGAGCAGATTGAAATGTTTCCCAAAGGCGCGAGGTAAACCGACCATCGCAGTCAGAGATGATATCACGAGGCGTCCCGTGTCGACAGATGATTTCGTCGGTGTAGATCCGTGCTAATCGTTCTACCTTAAAGTCTTCTCGTATCGGCATAAAATGAGCAGATTTAGTAAGACGATCAACGATAACCCAAATGCTATCGTGACCTACTGGCGTGCGGGGGAGTTTCGTAATGAAATCCATGGCTATACTCTCGAGGGCTGTAAACGAGCCGAGTCGAGCCGAGCTCGACCTAGCTCGAGCTCGGCTCGAACTCGATTCGAGCTGACTCAGCTCGAGCTTGAATTTCAAGTCGAGTTGAGATTTGAGGCTCGAGCTCGACTCGATTAGAATTCGAGCTAGCTCGGCTCGATCTAGCTTGAACTAATAAAAAAACCGGAAAAAAATTTACTACTTAAAAAGCCCTTAAAAATGAATTTCTTCATAGACTGAGGGCTATGATTGTCATTTAATTTAACCATATAGCTAAATATGCAAGTATAACTAGTTAATTTACTTTGTACATTGTCTTTACCTTCTTTTATAGGGGAGATACTCCCTTAGTTTTTGTTTTCTAAGCGATTTGTGACAAAAAAAATGAAGGATGTAAACCTTATCGAGCCAGCTCACGAGCTGACGAGCCGAGCCAGACCAAGCTCGAGCTCGGCTCGTTTACAAACCGAGCCGAGCCGAGCTGACTCATTTACGACCGGGCCAATTTCGAGCCGAGCTTTCTTCGAGCTTTTTTCGAGCGAGTTTCGAGCGAGCTGCGAGCCACGAGTTTTTTGAACACCCCTAATACTCTCCCATTTCCACATAGGGATCTCGGGTTGCACGAGTAAGCCAGAGGGTCGTTGTTGTTCAGCCTTGACCTTCGAATAGGTCAGGCACTTCGAAACATAGATGGCGATATCCTTCTTCATTCCAGGCCACCAATACTGTAGACGAAGGTCATGGTACATCTTGTCGGCACCAGGATGAATGGAATATCGAGACCTGTGGGCTTCAGTCAACAATATCTCCTAAAGGTTATTGCGACTTGGTATCCAGATGCAATGGAGATAGTAGTAAATACCGTTCGATTTGGTGACAAGTTGGGTTTCAGCACCACAATTCTTCATTTCCTCTCGCAAGGTATTCTCAATGAAGCAGGTGTGCTGAGCGTCACGAATTAGAGTTTTGAGGTCGTGCTGGGCTTTGGTATTACAAACACTATGCAAATAGCTTCGTCGGCTGAGAGAATTTGGCAATGACATTTGCTTTGCCAGGGTGGTAACGAATCTCACAGTCGTAATCGTTGAGAAGTTCAAACCATCTGCGTTGGCGCATATTAAGTTTCTTTTGGCTCAAGGTGTGTTGTAGGCTCTTATGGTCGGTGAAGATCGTACACTTGGCACCGTAAAGGTAGTGTCGCCAAATCTTTAACGCAAAAATAACTTCACCAAGCTCGAGATCGTGGGTTATATAGTTCTTCTCGTAGATCTTGAGCTGACGAGAGGCGTACGCGATAACCTTGTCCTGTTGCATAAGAACGCAATCGAGACCAAGGTTAAAGGCATCACAGTAGACTATGAAGTCATCGTTTCCATCGGGTAGTGTAAGCACAGGAGCATTGCTAAGCATAAGTTTGAGGGTTTGAAAGGCTTCCTCTTGTTCGGTTCCCCAAACAAAAGGTTTGTCCTTATGCGTAAGAGAGGTGAGAGGGACATCGATTTTAGAGAAATATGCGATGAATCGGCGATAATAGCCCACCAATCCGAGAAAAGAACAAACTTCGGACTCCAACTCTTAACAGCTTCGATTTTCGCGGGGTCGACGTGAATACCTTGACTATTAACAATATGACCGAGAAATTGAACCTCCTCCAGCCAAAATTCACACTTGGAGAACTTGGCGTAGATTCGATTTCCCTAGAGTAGTTCAAGAACCAAACGAAGATGTTGCACGTGTTCGGCTTTTTGACTTAGAATAGATCAGGATATCATCGATAAACAGGATGACGAAGCGGTTGAGAAAGGGTTTACACACATGATTCATTAGATCCATGAAGACTAAGGGGGCATTAGTAAGACCAAGGGCATAACAACAAACTCATAATGGCCATAGCGAGTTCAAAAAGCGGTTTTGGGTATATCCTCCTTTTGTATGCGTAACTGGTGATAACCTGAACATAAATCAATCTTTGAGAAACACGTAGAACCTTGTAATTGATCAAACAAATCGTCGATTCGAGGTAAGGGATAGCGATTCTTGATGGTAAGCTTATTCAGTTCCCTGTAGTCGATGCACATCCGGAACGATCCGTCCTTCTTTTTGACGAAAAGGACAGGTGCACCCCAAGGAGAGGTGCTAGGGCGAATAAAATCTTTATCAAGTAATTCCTGGAGTTGACTCGAGAGTTCGCGCATTTCGGACGGAGCGAGAAGATAAGGTGCCTTGGCGACAGGATTAGCTCCAGGAATGAGGGCAATTCGAAAATCGATATCATGAGATGGCGGTAAACCAGGTAAATCATCAGGAAAGACGTTAGGAAAATCACGAACCACGGGCACCTTTTCCATTGCCTTCTCTTTCTTTTCCTTCTCCGCTACTATGATATGTGCTAAGAAAGCTTTGTATTCCTTGCGGAGATACTTGCTTGCACACATGACATGAGTTGTAATTTCTTCGAAGCAACTTCGCCATAGACACAGAGTTGATCACCGTTTGGAAGAGAAAAATGGATCATCTTTTCGAAACAAACAATTTCAGCATAATTTTCACGAAGAAAATCCATGCCTACTATGACGTCAAAACTACCGAGCTCCATTGGGATAAGATTGATCGGGAATATGTAACTGTTGAGTTCAAGAGTACAATCACGTAGGACGGAACTAACAGTGACGGTTCTTCCAGTGGCAACTTCTACGTCGAATGTTGATGGGAGATTAACGCATTTACGGTATAGGAGCCTTTCGAATTTGAACGATACAAAACAGTTATTAGCTCCAGTATCAACAAACACGAAGTATATATACCATTTACGAGAAATGTACCATTAACCACGTTGTTGTCTGCTTTGGCCTGGCAGGCGTTGATGTTGTAAACTCGCCCACGGGCTGCTTGTTGAGCTGGCTGCTGCTGCTGCTGCGCTGGTTGCTGCTGTGGCTCTTGCTTCACCACTCTGTTCGGGCAGACATTCGCGAAGTGGTTGGGATCACCACACGCATAGCAGGCTCTTGCGTGAGCAGCGGGAGCAGGAGCTGCTTGTTGTCCCTGTGGAGCGGGAAGAGGAGCTGGCAGTGCAGAGACTTGAACTTGAGCTTAAGCTTGACGGGGACCAGCACGACAGTTGGCAGTAAAGTGGCCGTAAAGGTTGCAGTGAACACAAAATCGACATGCGATCCCAGCGGGAAGATGGTAAGTGCAAGTAGGGCATAGCGGGTGTGGACCAGTATATGCATGCTTTGCAGGAGGTGCATTGGTCACCAGTGCTGCTATCTGGCGGTTTTGGTTCCGGGGTGGAGCAGGTACCGCATTGAGTGGAGCGGTGGTCACAACATAGTTCTTCTTGTTGTTATTTTTGCGCTTTTGGCGTGAAGACTTGGAAGCTTGCGGTGCGGCGGTTTCAGCGGTGGGAGCAGTGATAACTTGATGAAGACTTTTGGCGGCTTTATCGAAGTAACCAGCCCGAACTCGCTTGTCATTAATCTCGGCAGCGAGCAGGAAGGTCTCTTCAATGGTTATCGTCTTGGCGGCTTGCACGAAATCAGCAACACAGTCCGGTAAAGCACGGATGCATTTCTTGATAGTGATGTCGGGAGTAGAGACTTGGCCAGGACAGATTATGCTAAGCTGCTTAAAGCGCGCAGTAAGACCAGCATTGTCGCCACCCTCTTGCTTGATGTTCCAAAACTCGTCCTCCAGCTTCTGAAGCTCATGGGGAGGGCAGAATTCCTTCATGATGATTTCCTTCAAATCCTCCCAAGTAAGCCCAAAGGTTGCATCATTCCCTCGCCTGTTTCTTTCGGCAGTCCACCAGTACATGGCCCTGGACTGGAAAACGCCAGTTACGTTGACAGTGCGTAGGTTATCGGGACAACCGCTTTGGCGCAGAGTGACTTCAATTGAATCGAACCATTGAAACATCGCAGTAGGCCCGTCTTCACCAGTGAAGTCTTTGGGGCCGCAAGCCTTAAACTGCTTGAAGCTATAAGTAGCCTTTGACGAGTCAGTCCTAGATTCCTCAGAGGACTTGCTAGCGTTTTCATTTGAGTTCGTTGATGATTTGCGGAATGACATTAGCCATTTTCTTAGTGACTAGCAAGGCGATGCGTTTGTCAGTGTGGTTGCAGCGAGCGGCTCGGGTAGTGTGAGATCCAAACGACGACATTAACTTCAACAGACATCGTCATAGGACTCAGACGCGAGTAAATCGAGTATAATCTATAGTAACCTCTCGCTCTGGTCTATATAAAGCACAGGAACACGTCTAATCACATAGTCACATAATCACGTAGGCACATAATCCACATAAGCACGTAAGCATGTAGTCCATGTAAGCACAGAAGCAGGTAGTCCACATAAGCACATCTTCAACTATATTTTGCACGTATTCACCTACATATATTTCACGTATTCACCTATCTTTCACAGCTGCGTGAAGCGATCTAGAGTTGCGGGTGCGATTAGCAAGTAGCGATTGCGAGTAACATGGCGAGTAGCATAGTGTGCGATTTGTTAGCATTTTGAGGTAGATGTGTAGTGTGAGTTGTGTGTGTTTATCGAAGCAGTCAGCGGAAAAGCGTATAAATCTCCAAAATCGAAACACATAAACATGTAAAACACATAAAATCGAGGAATCAACGGTTGCGAGCTCAGAATCGAAACACATAAGCACATGAAATCAACGATTGCGGGCTTGAATTAGATTGTCCTGGGTGATAGACATTGACTACCCAAAGCGATTCGACTATTCTCAAGGACTTCGAGTACACGTTTTGTCCTAATAGACTGTGCTCTTTCACCGACATACGGCGAACGGCACGCATCCTTTCGGTTACTTCATGAACTGAGTCATTGGAATCCATCGGGACTTTGGTGAGAGTTTTGTAAAACCAAAATAGAGAGCGGAACAAGTCATTAAGATGCGGGTTTCACCCCTAACTTAACAACTTCATTCCTGCTTGTGTGATAGAATCACGAGAGTGATAGGGAGAATCTTCGTCGAAGTATGGATTTTACTCCTGATTCAACGCAAATTCTTGTGTTTATAGTAAAAATGCGCATCGAACGAATTCTCGTTTGTTTTTGAAAATCGTGTGTGTTGCCAGCCTTAGGAAAGGCTGGCCTTGCGCGAAGCGTTAATATGCGGTGTTCAAGCAAGAGTGTAGTTTCCAGCGAGTTCGAGTGAGAATATCAAGTAAGCTCGTGCTAAACCCCTACTGGGTATGCACAAGTCGGTCTGTTGGTACTTAGACTATAGACTAGGTCAATACTAAGACATCGACCCGGACTAGGTCGAGTCTTGCCTAATTCCCTATAGTTATGGCTCTGATACCAATCTGTCACACCCCAACCGATGGCGGAATCATCGGGTCGCGGCACTGAGCGAAACATATTGTCCAGGAGAAATCCATAACAACTAATATTACCAAATATTTAACGTTACGTCCCATACCATAACATATCCAGCAAAATAATTATTACAGGCATAGTATCTCAAAGACAAACAAATTGTTCCGACAACTTAGATTTTATTTAGTTCATTTCTAGACTCTCCTAGCTTGATTCCATAACAGCGAACATAGCATAAGCATCCTAAACACCTGTCATATACGTTAAAATAAAAGTCAATACACATAGTGTAAAGGTGAGCATACAAGTTTAATAGTATAATAATAGCGAAAGCGATTTACGCATAACCAGCATGTATCACGTAGAAATGAGAAGCAAGTAAGTTATCGATAATGAAATATGCACAGACGTGACTGCGAGTTGTAGAATGCGCAACACATATCACCACTGTGATACGTGAAGAAAAGCCCTTAACAAACCCCTGTCCACGACAGGTGCTGAGTCCAAACTATAGTACTATCGTTGCTAAGGTGTCAGGAAACAATCACTGTGTAAACATAACATACAAGCATTCATCGAATAACATGTATAACATGCGGGAGCGGTTAGCGTATAAAAAGTGTTTGCGTTGTGTGATCGATGTGATTTGATATAGGTAACGTATGTAACACCCAAAAGTGCGTAAAGCAAAAAGGATCAAGTATACTCACAGATCGTGTTTAAATGAATAAACACAGTCTTGGATTGAAGGGAGCGCTGAGAGATTAGCCTGAACACAGTACGACAGTATAAGCGTTGAACGGTGCGTAAAATAACATGTCGGTGAGTATAGGGACGGATGGTGATCTGATCGGATGACCGTCCGGACGGATGACCATCCGGTCGAAGGGTTGTCCGTTTGGGATGGATGTGTTTGTGTATGATGTGAACTTTGAAGTTTTCGTTGTAGTATTTCAAAAAGTATGAAAAGTTTCTGTTTATCAAGTCATCCGGTCGGACGGTTATCCGGACGGATGGCCGTCCGCTCAGATGGCAATCCGAGTGGAGACTTGGCATTCCTTGAAATTTGAAAATTGATTAAGTGTTTAAGTCACAAGTCCGCCGGGTCGGATAGCTATTCGATCGGATGGCTATCCGATCGGATGGCTGTTCGTCCGAGCGATTGTTCCAACTGAAAAGTATGTAAAATTAGTTAAGTTAAAGGTTTTATCTAGACGGTATGACAACGTGCCAAACAACGGAAACCGCATCGAGTCCAAGTCGTCCGATCGGATGGGAATCACCCCGTTCGATCGGTAACTGTTCTTGATGGAATTTCATGTTCAACCCGTAAATTGGTCATCTCTTCTATAGTAGTCCGTTCCCAGACTGGCACTTTACTAGAGAATGAGTAGAAGGCCTGAACGAGCTCGGATTCTATCGGTTTTGAGTAAAAGTGAAAGAAGTTTGAAGAAAAGTTTGAATCTAGTTGAAAATGTTTAGATTTAGGTGAAATCAGTGTTTAAATGTTGCAGAAATCCCTTAGATCTGAGTTGTTCTTGGTGAGACGAGGTCACACTCCGGTGTTCATATGAACCCGTGATGACGTCACTCGATAACAACCCAAATCAGGTGGATTTCATGGTTAAAAGTTGTGATTTGTTGGAGAAGATGATGAGAAAGTGTGTGTAGATGATAGAAGTACAAGATTTGGAGTAGAAACTTACAAGAATCGCGAGGAATCGAGGGAAAATGGCCTGAGAATGCGAAGGGTCGGAAGAGAGTTGTCACATCATGAACAGTGATGTGACAGGTGGGCTATTTATAGGGGAAAAGAGAGAAAGGCGGTGCAGGTTGGTGGGATGAGCGTTGCGATGCGTTAGGAGTAAGCGATGCGATAGTATTACACATTAGTTACACAAATAATATAACTCCTACTAATCACAAAAGTAAACCTTAAATTTCGAGTTCGCGATGAGATTGCGTTTGCGAATAATCACCTCAAAACAATATAAACATGCACAAGTAACACATAATAGCACGCATTCGTAAAACAATATCCATAACCTGTAATTCGAGTTGCGATGCGATAGCGATGTGATAGCGTTAGCGTTTAACTGTGTTTATTGCATTGTTACTCCACATAATACAACTGAAAAGCGTAAACTAAAGTATCGATTAATGAGGTTAAAGAGTACAAGAAATAATTAAGTAAGGAATGACAGATCAGATTAGCAATCTTTTCCTCCTTTGACTTTGACTTCAAAAGTCGGGTTGTTACAGGCGAGGTCGACCACGGGAGGAGGCAACGTGGGAAACTAAGTGGCATTTCGTTCGAGCCTACCCAGATTTTACCTTGAGGACAAGGTGATTCCAAGCGGGGTGGATTGTTATGTGACTGTTGAACCCAAGGCTAAACCAAAGGAAGAGCCCATTCAACATGCGGTTCATGCATGAGTTGGTCCAAGTCAATCACGTCTATTTTTAGAATGGATAGACTTTTTAATTATTTTTGCTATAGGGTGTGGTTGACGGGTGGTCCGTAGGACAACCCTTAAATGAGCTAAATACGTGCATATCCCATATTTTACACGGTTATGTATCGTGAATGTGATAACTACGAGTGTTCGTGTGTTTTACAGGTAAATCGCTTAATTCGGTTAAATTGAAACCGTAGGCTACGGTTGAAAGGTTGAAAGAGGCGACACACATGCAACACTTTTGACTTGGGGGGGGGGGGAAGGAATTTTATTATCACCAAATCATCAGCAACATTACATCTCATCAACATCTATGCAGAGAAAAAGGAGCTGCCACCATCATCATTAACATCACATTAATATCATACGCAACTTTGGAGGACCCCACGATTGATCATCAGCAACTATATATATATGCATACATTGAAGTGGCGGCACATGTGGTATATTAATTGAGACCATCATCTAACATCATCATTATTTTTTTGGTTTTGGGAGCTACAATCAAGTCACATGTGGGCTTGTGGATTAGAGGAACATAAAGGCAGCCCATTCGTGGATTTCTTTGAGACGCAGACTTTGACTTTTGGAGTGTGCCTACATATTGGACGATGTGATAGGCAGACATTATGAGGAACATATGAATTAAATCATGCATCATCAATATCAATACACACATCGATTTTAGGGAACATCATCTTTGACGGCAGATTGCTTTTTGATGTGAACAAGGAAAGGCAATTTTTTGGAGCATTGTTCTAATTAATAATATCATACATCATCACGTGGACTTCTCATGTTGGGCCGATCTTGGGGAGCAACATAATTGGCAGCAGACTCTTCACGTGAATATTAATTAGAGACACGTGGGTTGGCAGTTTGGACTTGGCGGCTGGTTATTGGGCTGACATGAAGGACTTTTGGAAAATAATAAAAAGTATCTACATAATCATCATCATTTATGGGCCGATTGAAGGCGGGCTTTTGATACACACGCATAGTGGACTTCTTTGGATGCAGACTTGTTTGGATTGGGCCGCCACACAAAGGAGAGGACATCATCAATCTTGACGGCACATGCGAGAGCCAACATACACGTGGTCTTGGAGCAAAACTTTGGAATAACATCACATGTGGGCCTGATTGTGGACGGTCATGCAAGGAGAAAGTCAACAACAACAACACTTGGGTCGACATATATACAAGATAGTGGAGGGCATTTGTAACTTGTGCATTTAATGCTATTTTTTATGGAGTTTTATGGGGGTGCTAATGATGTAAAATCGGTTACATATGACTTGCTTGGACACGAATTTGGGGAGCTTGTTAGAGACTTTTGAAAAAAAAAACATTATCCTAATCATTAGTTTGGTGTGCTTTGATCCATATGAACATTGAAACTCTTGTTAAGATGTTGTTTGAAGCTATGAGTGGCTAGGTTCTTTATGGTCATCCTAGGTTGAAGGTTTGTATGAGACAATTGTGTTTTGATTCCATATTTCTAGAATGGTAAACTCTATCTATGTTTTGTTTATCATGGCGTGTGATTGCTTATTTGTAAATTGTTGATTCTTATGGCATTCTAGTTTGAAACCATACGTTCTTGGTGCCGTTGGCAATCGAGATATCATGGGTAGAAGTAGGATTGGGTAAGGGTTGATTGGTCATCGGGTAACAACCTCACGTTCTAGGAATCTGAGTACTTAGTTCCCTTTCATCACAATAAGTAATTACACGCGAACTATGTCTATGTAGTTCTTTCTAGTGGATGATAGCACAATTGTTGAAGCAAACCGGAAACTTAGGATGGTCATTCGTCTCCAAATTGTTTACAAACTCAACTTTCATTTCGCAAATTAATTAGTATTCTTAGTTTTTAAAACCAATCCAATCAAACCAACTCTTGAATTTTACTTTTCTTGCAATTAGTTTAATTTTAGGTAACTTAGATAAATCTTCAAATAACACACATTCCACAAACTCCCTGTGTTCGATACCCACTTACCGCTATCTATTTAGTTGTTATTGGGATTAAATTTGCGTGACCCACGACAATCACGTCAAATTTTGGCGCCGTTGCCGGGGAGTAGTGCGCAACGTGTGTTATCTTGTGTGTTAGTTTGGAAAAAAAAGTTCTTTTATGTTCATGATTTACACTTGGTAGTTGAGTTGTGTTGTGCAGGATGACAGGGCATTACACAAATTTCAGCTTATTTACGTGTAGATTGTGCGGGGGTCCACGACATCCATGTATTGGTTGCCACGAGGCTCACTACAGGAGGGCACATGGAAAACCGGTGTCTTATGTTTCACAGCTTCCACCTCCATCATACGTTGATGATTATGAATCAGAAATGAAGGATGACTATTATTCATATGGATACGATCGGGATGAGGAAGTTTATTATGAGGAAAGGATGGATGGTCTATGTTTTTGTTGCGGTCGCGATCACACTTATGATTATGATGTGTGCCCGGTGTATTCGGAAAACCCGAAGTATTGGAATAAAAAGATGATGGAAGCGCGCATCTATAGACCGTATCAGGGATATCGACAATATCATCCCGAAGAATATTCTGAGCCCGAGGGTGTTTATGTTTATGAGACCGAGGAGGAGAAAGAGCTTGCTGTATTGGAAGTAACTTTGTCCAAACTTGATCAATATTTAGCAACACCCAACCTGTCCGATGAAGACCGAATCAGCTGCTTAGTTTCTAAGTGTCATACTTTAAAATTGAAGATAGAGATAGAAGAACGCCTCTCACCATTACCTGACGATATTAGAGATTATTCTCACATGAAGGAGGAGGTTGTGGAGGATAATACCACACCAATGAGTCCTTTATCTGATGAAGAGTCACTTGTAGATCAGATGATGTGTGTAGATTATGAGGTAGAGCAGGCTGATGGGATAGATATGTGTACCGAACCTCTTCCCATATCAATGATTCAAATTAACAAGTGTGGGGAAGAGGGTTCGAGGAACAAGATGAGAAGGGTGAAACTACCAGACATTAAGGTATATGTCATGAAGTGGACTAGCAAAGCCCGCAGGAGCAGCTTTAACATGCCAAATATACTGACAAATCTATGGAGATGGCATGTAAATTTTCGGGCATTTGTTGGAAATGCTGCGGGTAAGTGTGCATTAAGACCACCATAACGCATAGCAGGTATGGTCTGGCTGAAGACCTTTAAACTTAGCGCTCTCGGGAGGCAGCCCGAGGATGTAGAGTATTGTATTTGTGTTTTGTTTTGTTTTGTTTTGTTTTGTTTTGCTTTGTTTGGTTTTGTTTTGGTGTTGTGTTTGTGTTTTGGCAGGTTATTACGTTTCAACCCTCGCGGATGCAATGATTCAAGTGTGGGGATGTTTGGCAACATCCCTGTTGAGATATCGGCGAATCTAAGAGATGTTTTTGAACCGGTTTGATTACCGCAGCTGCATCACTACCAACACTGCTGATTTACTAATCAGGTCGTGTCTTGTTCTCATCTTGTGCACCTTTGTATATATTCTTGTTTAACTTTTTGGTTGGGCGGTTGGGTGGTGTTTTGATGTGTTTAGTTTATGGGTTGTGAAGGAATTGGTGGTGTTTTTAATAATTAGAATTAAAAAAAAAATTTGGGATTTGAGAGTATTAGCGAAAGCTAATGTTTTTGGTTAGAAGCGATCTTTCCCTCAAAACCATACAGTGGTCATGACTCATATGACCATCATGACCCTCCACGTCATCGTCATGTCGCCCACCTCTAATCCATCATCTAAAACCACTACCCTAAGGGTGTGGTCATGACCCAAACTACTATCCCCTTATTTATTTTAATTTATTTTTGTGTAAAGAAAAAGGAAAGGAAATCATGAAAAATGGAAACTAGGACCATGGTTGCAATGGTTTAATCTATGGGAACCATGATGGATCAAGTAAGGTGGTGGTGTAGCCTTCTATTCATATTTCTACATGGCAAATCATGTCATAACCATGACCCCCACACCTTTTAGCCTAAAGGTGCATGAATAAAGGAATGATTAGGATTGTTACCTGTCATCTCCATGTAATTGTAGGTTCTAAAGGAGGATCATGGTGTTCGAAGTTTTTATGGAAGAATTATTTATCTATTCTTCTCTCTATTTTTCTTTCTGTCCATCTCCCTATTTTCTATTATTCTCATTAACCGATCGATCCACATCAGAATGACCCTCATGTGAGGGGCACGTGACCAGAATTTAACACTTGAATTTGGATGGCGTTTGAGGTGAGGAGTGGAATGGTGATAAGTTGAAGAGATTGGGGAGAAAAATTGTACTTTTTAAACGTTTGAAGTAAAACTATTAAAAAGACCAAACATGAAGAAAAACGAAAGTTAACTCTATTTGATTTTCAGAAGTTCGGATCCACAGATTTAAATTTTAAAAAGAGTTAACTGCCATTTTCGTCCCTGTGGTTTGGTCACTTTGGCCATTTCAGTCCATTTTTCAAAAATGCGCCATTTTCGTCCCCCACGTTCTGGAAAGGTGCCATTTCAGTCCAAAAATCATAACCCAGTTAAGTCAGTTTGTAAATAAGGACTGATTGTGTAAATTTGTAACATAAAGGACTGATTGTGTAAATTTGAAAAATGAACTGAAATGGCAGTTAACACCACCACCACTAGCCCTGCCACCACCACCACTCCGCTGCCACCACCACCACCACCGCCACCACCGCCGTGCGACTGAAAACAACTCGTGCGATTCAATCATCTTCATCTTCTCTGCAATTCAACATCGTTCATCATCTACCTTCAAACATCACCGAACCATACATCTTTCAACAATTCGTCACACCCGTCAAACCACCACCTCCGATCACGTCATCATCATCTTCTCCGTTTCGGTTTCGGGTCTTCGAGTTCGAGTTCGTTTCGACATCGGACATCAACCAACCTGCAACCATCCGTTAACCATCATCAGTCGCCATCACACCTTAATTACCACCACCTTCGATCACTGTTCATCATCTTCTCCGACGGACTCGTTCACCGAACACAACCACTGAGCACCTCCTCCACATCTTCTCCGATCACCACTCTCCGTCGATCATCTCCAGCGACTGAACTATTCATTGTCATCATCACAGTGTTTCGACACTCATCATCATCTGCCTTCATCTTTATCGGAAACACTCCATTCGTTGTTCATCATAACAGTTCATCACCTTCATCATCATCACCGACTACGGACCATCATCATCTCCGGTTGTCCGATTGCTGTCATTGACTAATCGTACGAGGAAGACGGTCTGTGGTGGCTGAAGCTTTCAAAACAAATTAGGGTTTTGGTTGAATCGGTTTCGACAAAGAAGACGTACTGATTGATTTAGTTTATGTTTAATAATATAATTAAAACAATCACAATCATAACATAATTATTACTCAATTATTAGGTTATTCATAATTAATATTAATTTAGGTTTTTGGTGGCTGTGGTGGCGGTGGTGGTGGTGGTGGTGGTGGTGGCAGCGGAGTGGTGGTGGTGGCAGGGCTAGTGGTGGTGGTGTTAACTGCCATTTCAGTCCATTTTTCAAATTTACACAAGCAGTCCTTTATGTTACAAATTTACACAATCAGTCCTTATTTACAAACTGACTTAACTGGGTTATGATTTTTGGACTGAAATGACACCTTTCCAGAACGTGGGGGACGAAAATGGCGCATTTTTGAAAAATGGACTGAAATGGCCAAAGTGACCAAACCACAGGGACGAAAATGGCAGTTAACTCTTTTAAAAATCTGACCGTCTAAAGATTTTGTTCAAGTTCTACCACTAAACACATAAAAAACATGATCTTAATATTATTCTGATTTAACAGTGAGAACTCTGATATAGCCGCCATTTGCTTATTTGTAGTGATATAAACGAGGTCAATTAAAAAGACGTAACATATTTTCCTTATGTTTTCTAAATGTCGCTACAAGGCCACACGTATACATTAGTTTTATTATGTAATTTATCAATCTTTGATTTTTAACCTTTTCCAATGATTACAAAACTACAAAATTAGGCATCTTGCTTGCGTTGCGAGCTACCCCATCCAAGAATAAATATAGAATTTATGTCTTTTTTAGGGAATTAAGTTTATTCAAAATCTTTTTTATTAGTCATCAACGTACTCGATCATCTTTAACTTCTTATACTTCAAAAAGAAAATATTATAAAACTAACCTAAGACCACCCGTAGTGGGGCGTGGTTTTTAAAAATTTATAAAAAAAACGCCGGATAACGCCCCCCTCCCACTACACCCGGCGTTTCCGGGCGTTATTTTCGAAAAATTTTGAGTTTGACGTTTTATTTAAAACCCTGAAATTGTCTTGGGGTGCGAGAAAGGACCGTTGAAAACGGTCAAATGTGTTTTTTTTAATTAAAAAATTTACCCACTATATATATATCAACCCACTTTCTCCTACCTTTTTATAAAAAAACCTCTTACTTTCTCTCCTACTTTCTCCTCTTTTTTATAAAAAAACTCACTTTCTCCTATTTTTATACAATCATGCATCCATTCCGACCCCCTTTTGGTGTCCCCGCAAGACCCACGAACCCGAACACAACTCAACCGCAACACCCGTATAACCTTCAAGACATGGACCCGAACTTTTATTCGTACGCGGCTTACTTGAGTGGCACCACTCCGTTCGTGGCTCCCACCTTCGGCTATGGTCAAGCCGACGGGTCGCAACCGTCACAACAACAAGCCGGATCCGAACCCGAGGTCGATGTCGTGCCAGAGACGCAACCCGACCCGGTGCAAGATAAATCGAAACGCGGCAGAAGGTCGTATAAGAAGAAGGAAAAGGACGAACCTCGACGTACAAAAACTACCATTAAATGGACGAAGGACGAGGAATTCACGTTGACTCGGGCGTGGCTTGACATTTCGGAGGACGAAGAAACCGGTAACTCTTATATTTTTTTTACTTGTTTTTTACTTTTATTTTTAACATACAACTTATATTTTTTTTTTAATTTGTAGCAAACTTTCAATCGGGCCCCGTTTTTTGGGATAGGGTTCGTGCACTTTTTTTTAGCACGTGGGGTCAAGGCGAACATCGGGACAAAGATTCCATTTCTAGCAAATGGATCGGCATCAACAAGTCTCACGCGTTCCAAGAAGTTTACCAACGTAACTACGATAATCGCCCGAGCGGTGAAAGTGACGTCGGGGTTTTAACGAGGACTTTGGAGGAGTTTGATAGGACGAAATGCCCTTTCACGTACTTTAAGTGTTGGGAGCTACTACGAAAAAGTCCAAAGTGGGCGCTAGTTAATCCAATGACGTCTAGTAGTAGACGTTGAGCTAAAAGGTCAAAAACATCATCCTCCGTTGACCCTTCAACTCCGACATCGGATGCCCGCAATGTCGATTTAAATGAGGTGGTAGACGTTGACGAGGAACTTTAAGAAGAGTTGACCCGACCGCCCGGTAGAAGAAAGGATAAGCGAACCGGGAAAAAAACGGTCGAGTCGTCTGCCGATCTCGATTTAAAGGAAGATTTCGAGGAGATGAACCGTCGTCTCCAAGACATTCGCGACCTCGGCCACCAACGTTATGAGATTATGAAAGAACGAGTGGCCGAAACCAAAAAATTTAACGAGATGCAAGAGGCGAGGCAAATGGAAAAGGACATTAAGTTTTTGTTCAAACCTATCGACCACCTCCAAGGCGATGCGTTGATCCTTGCGCAAATGCGTCGCCAAAAAATTCGAGAAAAATATGGACTCTAGATCATCTTCTTTTTTTTTAACTTCATTTTTTTTTCGGTTTTTTTTTTTCTGTTTTTTTTTCGGTTTTTTTTTTTAATTTCAAGTAGTGTAATTTTTATTTTAAATTAATGAAGTTTTTTATGTTTTAAATTAAAAAAAATAATTGGGAAATGTATTGCATGGGGTTATTGGAATAATGCCCCACTACACCACTTTATGCTATAATGCCCAATGCTGACTAGGATGACACGTGTCGAATAATGCCCCATGGTGGGACATTATTTTGATTTACCACTAGTCTAATAAAACAGAAATTTAATTGTCAAAATCTTTTTTATTAGTCATTGACGTGTTCGGCGGTTGGCCTTATGGGGGAGTTAAAAAGTAGAAAATCAGGGGAGTTAATTGTAAAAATCGTCCTTGAGGTTTGGACACGTTTGCCATTTTCGTCCAAAATGACACTTTTGTACTAAATTGCCCCCAACGTTTGTAACTTTTTGCCATTTTCATCCAAACCATTAACTTAGTTTATTTTTCTGTTAAGTTGAGGATATTTGGATGAAACTGACAAATATAAAACCATAGAGATGATTTTGACAATTTACTCAAACCCTTTTTAATTTCTTTTATTTAATTATTTTTGTTACATATATAATAAAAAATAATATAAATGGAGTTTTTAGAAGAAAAAAAATTAATAGTTTTGTCACATAATTTTAATAAATTTTCATCCAAATGACTAACTCAGTTTATTTTTTCTGTTAAGGTGAAGGATGTTTTAAATTTTATAAATTAAGACAAAAATTAATTTACAGCTTCTTTATATAAATCAGTTATATAAAGAGAAAACGTTATTGGTGTGCAACACATAACAATCGATTACAACGTTTAGTATTTATCAGTTGTAGAGATAGGAAAAAAATTCTAAAACGTTACATATTTTTTAAATGTGTTGAGCACCTACGAAATATGTTGGTAGAAATAAAATATTTATTTAATTAAGATTATGAGGGTAAATAACTAATACTTATTCTGAGTGACTTTAGTAAAGAAACTTTTGGTTCATAGCATTATAATTGCAATTTGGTGGGTAATTTTAAGGTTTGGTAACGATACGTTGTTTGATAGGGGGGGGGGGGGCACTGGCTTCTGTTTTTCCTTAGGAGCGAAAGTAAAAGATGAATTACAAACTTGGTACATATGATAAGATTTTTTTTATTTGACATTTTTCAATAAGGTCACCAGCATTTTGGTTTTATAAAATTGGGTTATTGGATTTTATCACCCCAAACTATTGGCTATTGGCCGATGCCACCCCCAACTATCACTTTGACGTCCGTCACCCCCAACTTAACACGTAGTGTGTTTTGTCACCACATCGTTAACTTATCACTAACTTTAGATCCCATTACTATACTTTTGTGGGTGTCATAGAGATCTTAGGAAGGTTTTAGGGATCTTAGGACACCTCAAATGTATAGTAACATGATCAAAAGTTAGTGACCAGTTAACGACGTGGTGACATAACACACTAAGTGTTAAGTTGGGGGTGGTGGGCGTCAAAGTGATAGTTGAGGGTGACAGTGGCCAATGGCTAATAGTTAGAGGTGACAAAATCCAATAACCCTATAAAATTTAGAGCTTTAAGTAGATTTTATTTTTCTAAAACTGATCTATATAAAAAATTAGAAATTAATTTCTATCTTAGTTTACATCCTTCGCCTTAATAGAAAAATTAACTTAGTTAGTGGTTGGATGTAAATTTATAAAAATTATGTGACAAAGTTATTATTTTTTTCATATAAAAATTGCATGTATATTCTTTTTTTTATATATGTAACAAAATTAATTAAATAAAAGAATTTTAAAAGAGTTTGAGTAAATTGCCAAAATCGTCCCTGTGGTTTTATATTTGCCAGTTTCATCCAAATATCCTCAATTTAACAGAAAAAATAAACTAAGTTAGTGGTTTGGATTAAAATAGTAAAAAGTTACAAACGTTGGGGGCAATTTGGTACAAAAGTGTCATTTTGGACGAAAATGACAAAACCTGTCCAAACCTCAGGAACGATTTTGGCAATTAACTCAAATCAGTGGAAGCTGAATTCCATGATACAACAACGTCACACCCCTCGAAGGTTCACGTAAATAAAATTTATACATTCTTAAATAAAAAATCAAAACCCAAAACCCTATATATCTCCAAAAAAATCCCCCAATTTTAAATATAAACTAATTTTAAGTCTACCACAATATTAGATTCAAGGGTTAAGTAATTCTAGAAAGGCTTCTAATTGTAAAAAAGTGTAAGAATGATTTATAGAGTGACAAGTGTCCAATAACCTAAAACCTAAACTCACTACACCACCACCCAAAACCTAAACACCCACCCCCACCCTACCACCACCCAAAAACCTAAACCTCCCAAACCTCCCCTCCCGGCGAAAAAAAATTGGGTGATGGGAGGGGTTAGGTTTTTGGGTGGTGGTGGGTGTTTAGGGTTTTTTTTGTAGTGGTTTTTTAGGAGCCTTTGTATTTGATTCTAATCCTAGATTCAAGGCTAAATTACTTTTTGAGTCTCTGTGTTTTATGAGTTTTAACCATTTGAGTACAAAATCAAAATGATTAACGCCGTGAGTCCCTATAGCCAATTTTCTTAACCATTTGAGTCCAATTTTCTAACATTGTTAGAATTATTTTGTTAAAATTTGTTAAATGACCAAATTACCCCTATAATTAAAAAATATATAAAAAACTAATTCTGTGGGTTCGTTTCTGGATCGAATACGTAACACCGACGACTGCGAAAATCACGTATCACATGCGGAATCCGTGTACGTGAGTGGATCAAGCACAAGAACGATAATTAAACATTGATTCTATTGATTATTTGACAAATACAAGCACCTTGAATCAACTTGCCAAGTTCTCTCTCTAGAATGGCAAAAGTTCTAAAAGTTCTAGACTCCTCCCCTTATTTATAGGGTAAGTCCATCCTTACTAACATTTGCACCTATTTCGTACAAATGGATTCCTCGTACTAACGGACTTTTATCTAAGGATCAACACTTAATCAAGGATGGACTCCTTAACGAAGTATGAACCTTATATAAATATCCACACATCTAAACCTTGTCTTGACCATTTCTCAGCTACGATACGTGGTTAACGGAAGCGATAGACATACTGCACTCACAGACTCCCTCTTGGATATTGCTGTAGTCAATATCGTAGCTTTCTATCTTCTCTCTCTGAGTCTTTTAGAAGCTTGGGCATCTTCAGTACCACAGACTCCCCATTGCTCTAACAAAAATCTTTTGAATCTGCATCCTGCTTCAGCAGCTACTCCTTTCTTCTGACTTTTTCTCTTTCTCTCCAGGCTCCCCCTTTCTTTAAGCTTCCGGCTTTTCAGGATCGTCACCTGGTTCTATTTCTTCAAGCTCCCCCTTTCTTTGAGCTTTTCTTTAGACTCCCCTTTAGCCTCACCTGTCAGGATCGTAATCTGATTCAACATCTGAAAATCACAAGTATTTAACAGTGAAAGCTTTTTAGATCACCTAGAATCGGTAACCTGGCAAGTTGATTCAAGGTGCTTGTATTTGTAAAAAACACAAGGATTGCATACTAGCTCTCTCTCCCTATCAAATAACTATATTTGACAATGAAATAATCCAAAATCCAAAACCCTCTTAGGGGCTGTTTGGTAGCCTCTTAATGACCATTCAGATGCTACCTCTTAATGATTTAAAACCTCTGAATGAATAAGAGGTAACCTCAAGTCTGAATGGTTAAGAGGTAACCTCTGAATGGTAAATCATCACATGTCACATTCTTCTACCTTCTCATTGGTAAAATTCTTAATGGTTCCATTAAGAGGTAGCCTCTTAATGACCATTCAGAGGCTACCAAACAGCCCCTTAGTTAATAATCCAAGTCCAAATTAATGACCTTGGTGATTTCACAAATTGTTTTTAGATTTTTTTTATTTTAAAAATCTCAAGATTCAAATTAATGAACTTGTTTTTTTTCGAGACATGTTCAGCATACTTAAATTTTGAAACTTAGCTTTCCAACATCGGTTGTCGAAAATAAAGCAGAAACAAAATCTTTTTGTATTTTTCAAAGTTTATGTTAAAACACTCCTAAAATCTTTTTGTAATTTTCCTTAATGTAAAGCAGTAAACAAATATTTACAGACATATTTTTAATTTGAGTTCGCGTCAGAGGATAATATCAGTTTATGACAAGTCACTAGCACCGTTGACCTTTTTTAGACTTTAAGTTTTAAACGATTAACTTAGTTTGTCAGTATATTGATCCACTTAAATTTTCACACAAATTTCAATTGATTCAAAATACAAGATTTAGTGTTTTAAGAACTTAACTTATTGGCGTGTCCCACCTCAGAATATACTCCCGTATCAAGATTCCCTAGATTCAGTCTTACAGGTGAATATACTATATTGATATCTGTACTCCTGGTTAGTGCGAGGCCTTGAGAGCTCATGTTAGAACTTCCATCCAGACAAAGAGATAAAGGCTCGACTTAAGGTGTGTTCCACTTAGGAATCTTCTTTACAACTGCACTTGATATATATCTTTCGATATTTTCTCAATTTTTATGCAGATGGAAAGCTTTATAAGAACGCAAAGTATTATACGAGTTCTAGGCCATTGCTGACGCAAAATCAGAAGACCACGTATAATACCCCAGATATCAGTAAGTATAAAGACCTAGTATCTCAGAATCAGGCAACCTCTCAAACGAAATTTCGGAGTACTAAGTCCATATATCCAAGAGATGTTCCCCACGAGATAAGTAAGTTTATTGATTTAGATTTATATCTCGAAATCAATCTACTAAATGTGTAAAAACCTTCTGGCATATCATCGGTGAGACCGTTTATCACATTTAACTTTCCATTTCTTTAGCATGCTGTGATTGTCTACTGATGTACTATCATTTCCTTTTTTTACACAAAAACTCATTTTCAAGTTTTCTCATGTTTTTGGCTTTTTCAAATGTTTTTGTATTTTCAAAATTTTTAGTCCCTCTAAAATCCAAAACTTTTAAAGAATTTAACAAACCGATGTAGACAACTTCATCTCGCCATCCATTTTTTCTGCATCACATGCTCTGTTTTTTTTTTTTTTTTTCATAAAGTACCCCCATGATTTACAACACATTGATTTTTAACAGTTTGAAAACCGTTTTCAACTACTCATGAGTTTAATCATGTTTGTCCAGCCGTGAGGGTTTCGGCAACTTCAATCAACATATTTGTTTTTTAAATTTGTGATTTTACAAATTAAAAAAACAAACATATTTTTTTATTTTTCAATTTTTGACAAAATAAAAACAATTTTTTGGTTTTTATATTTGTCTATTTTTTATTTTGTTTTTAGTTTATGTTTTATTTATTAAAAAAAACAAACCAACTCCCTATTTTTCATTCTCAGAAATACGCCGCCTCCCGTGCCAGGCTGCTCCGCTCTGCATGTTGACATTCGGCTGTCTTCTGGAGCACCTACACATTCAAACAACTTAATTACTTGAATAGATCAACCCAGGTCTGTTTGACCTTGGGAATTTCAACACAATATGAATCATTCAATGATGGAAAATCTTTGTCATTTTTCACAAAGAATTCTTCATTTTTGACTTCATCATTTTTGGTTGAATCAATTTTCTGTTTTTCATTATTCACAGAAGTCTCTTGTTTCTTGACCATCCAAACTTGTCCTTTTGAAACATTCCTTTGATAAAATCTTGGATTATTTTGAATGTTTCATTTTGATAAATCAATTTCTGGTTTCCAAAACTGATTTGGTTTTGTCAACTCAACCGTTGTTTTCCAACTTTGTTTTGTTTCAAATCTGGGTGTCTTTGGTTGTTGTTTCCAAGTTTGTTTTGACTCAAACTTGGTTGACTTCTGTTCCTTTTCTGTAACGTTAACAAGCTTCAAATTTTATGGACATTTACGACTAACATGTCCCACTTGTTGAAATTTAAAGCATGTGTACTTGGAAACATCTTTAGCCTGTTGTTGTTTCTTTTTTTGAGCATAGAACTCTTCATTAGACTGTCGTCTAAATTGGAGTTCTTTCTCTTCTTCTGAACTTGTCCCGTGAATAAAGTTCATCTTCTTTTGAAAATTTATTTTTTCAAACCTTTTATTTTGATTTTGTTTCTTTTTATAACCCAACCTAACCTTCATGTTCTTATTTTTGTAACAAGGTTTGTTATAAAAAGTTTTCTTGCTAGTTTTTTTGGCAAATTTATTAATTTCAGACCTTTCAATTTCTACTAGTTTAAAAAATTTGTCACTTTTATCCGCAATCACATTCTGAATCGGAAACTCAACATCCGAGAATAACCTGTCTAATCCAACCATATAATATGCCAAAATTGTTGGATCATCATTCGCATTTTTCTCAGATTTTGAATTCTTTAGATAATTTTTGTGAAAACTTTCCTCATCTTCATCATGTGATTCGGACTTACCATTTTTGATAGATTCATCTCTCAAAATGCTTTCAACCATCTTACTTACCACCTCTGAATCACCAGTATCATCAGATTTAGTGTAAGTCACATCAATATTTTTAGATAATTGGTCAACTATGTTCAAACCTTTAGCCACCTCTTCGTCATCATAGAACGTGTAATTATCCTCCAACGGTGGTGGCACCTGATGATATTTTGAACCAATACCTTTTTTTGTTTTTTTCAGAATCATTATTATCTGGTGTGATGTTGAAAATACGTTCGAGAATATGTGAAGAATTATGATAACTTTGAAGTTTTCGAACAATTTTTTCTTTTTCAGCCAATTCTTGTTTAAGTTTAGCAACTTCATCAATACAATTATTTAATTCCCGTTGCTTTACTGCATAATTGGCTTCTACAATTTCTGTTGTTTTTGAACACTTTGACAATCTACTGTCCATATTTTTAACTTGTTTGTTCAAAATATCATAAGCTTCTTTTATATTATGATTTTCAAATTTTATGCTATCATATTCCTTTTTCATTTCTTGGACAACATATTTACTTTGAAAACAGTTTTCACAATCTCCTGAACATTTTTGTTTTAATAATTCATTTTTTTTTCAAGAATATTACATTTTAATGTTAGCTCCTCTATTTTTTCTTTCAAAATCTTTTCATTTTTAGAAAATTCACTGTTTCTGGAATTTAACGCTTCATCCTTATTAACACAGTTACTGCATGATATTCTGTCTTTACTATACTGTGTTTCATTTTTATTTTCAGATTTTACATTTTTTCATCATTTTATTCATTTGATAGTCCTGATTTGACACTTTGGTGGACTTACTTTGATCTTCCACCATTGTGTGTTCTGTTGGTATCTCCTTTGTATCAAGTGTCTTCTTCAACCTTTATGTCAATTGTTCCATAGTTTTTATACATCCCTTAAACACCTCTTCTCTACACTCCTCTAATCTTCTATCCTATTCAAATCCCCTTTTTCCTTGGAATATTGCTTTTCAACAATAGGTATGGTTGCAACTACAACTTCAAAGTCTATCGTTCTAGCATCTATAGCAATATTACCCTCAGGGTCCAGGAAGCATTGTCTCTCAGCATCCCATTGTTCAGCATCTCTTGCTTCTATCAATATTTCCTCAACTTTATTCAACTCTCTACGAGCAATTCCCCTCTCTCGAATAAACATTTTTCTCAAACCTTTTTTAGCACAAGACAAATTCATGATTCATAATTCACACTATATTAGTTCGTGATAGATGTATACAGTTTAAAAGTTTGAAACTTCAATCCAAAATGTATCGTCCCGAATCAACGGTCGCAAAATATAAAACAATCACCTGCAAACAAATACCAAACAATCAATTAAACGATTACGAAACCAAACACTCAAACTATTTATGCGTAAAGGATAAATGATTTAAAATGTGCGAATGAAGGTCAATGGATCCGTGAATATAGCTTCAAGCGAATCAACCAAAGCTTGGTCCGTACGAATCAAGACAAACTTGATCCGTGCAAATAGACAAACACTTGATCCGTTACTTGTTTCAAGACGAATGGATTTGATTCTGATTTCAGCGAATGAACAGAATTGCGAATGAACAATTTTACTAATGCACACTTCTACATATGATCTTTAATTCTACACAAATTAACAACGAATGGACAGATTTCGATGGATGAACAATGTTTCAACATATTTCAACGAATGGAGTAGTTTCAGTGGATGGACTATAATTTTGTGGATGGAGTTAACTTCCGCAGATGGACAAGTAATAGCTAATGGACTTGTAACGGATGAACCTATTCTTTGCAGATGAATCTGTTCTCAGTGAACGGACACAAATTCAAGACTTTTGCAGATGAGCAATATACACAAATTCCATTGTTCCTGAATCAATTCAGATTCGTGAATAAATTGTTCGTTGATTACTATGCGGGTATGAAGATCAGTAGATCTAAAACACTCCTCTGACTTAAATTTAATCTGTTTAAACACTACCTGGGTTCGTCAAACAATGTTCAAATCAGAAATCTGATATGTAATTGATTCGAGATAACACAATATCTAGATCTGTTCGAATCCACTTTCTTGATCCGTATATAACAACCCAGATCTTGATTCGTATTAACTATTGATCCATATGAAAGTTGAGAGTTGATTTGTATGAAAATGTGTTGCTTCGTAATAATGTGTCCTGGATCTGTATGTTATGAAGTAGATTCATACGAATCAATGTTGATTCATATAAACAGTTCCTGATTCGTAAGAAAACAATTTCAGATCCGTTCAACTTCCAGATTCGTTCTAAATTTATAATTCCCTGGGTTTGTTCAAACCTGGGGTCGTTCTAAGTGAAGAGATCAATGCAAGTTCGTAACTAACAACCCTAGATCCGTACGAATCAGGGTTGATTCGTAAATGCTGATTCGTATGAGATAATCCATTCTAGGTTCGTTCTGTGACAACTGGCACTTTTCCATGAATTCCATACAATAATAAACAGTAATCTGTGCTTTAATGACTGTGTATGATTGAATTAACAAGAAGAATGATTTTCTGATTACTGTCATATACATACAATGGCATTTCATGTTGCAAGATTTTTATCATTACTACATGCAACACAACATGGTACAATTAGTGCACGAAACAAAGTTAGCACAGTTATTAGACAAACTAGAAGTACTGATGGGAGTTCAGTACTTAGACAGACGTGATGTTTAGACACTAAATGAGCCCGAAACCAAGAGTTACACTAGAATAGTGTATAGGAAAGTAAGGATCATAAAACTGCTTACCTAGTGATGATTTAGGTGCCGGAAAGTGGCAGAAACACACTAAAACTGCAGAATTCTGCAGAAAATAACCAAATTCAGCAATTTTCAGCATTTTAACAACTAAATATAATGCAGAAATGTGGTTTAATCGGGAATAAAAACTGTCATTAAAGGTAACATAAAGCACACTAAACTGCGTAATTTAGCACCTTAACGAACTGGTAACCAACCGAACAACCGGACACTACCCGAAACTCCAAATTTTCACTAGAAGCATTGTTTTAGTGTTACGAAGCTAGTTATGGTCATCGAACATCATAATTCATCCTACAACATTATAATACATAAAACACTAACTATTTCCCATTAAAACCTAACTAACTAAATTTTACAACCTAACTAGCACCCCTCCCCCCACTTATGGTTATACAAGGGGACCCACCTCAATATTTTGTTTCATTTGTTTAATTGTTATGTTTATTACTTTAGGGACATATTAACCAATAGTTATGGAGATGTTGGAAGAACTTGTATAAAAATCCCTAAGACTAAAGCACATATCATTCCTACACTTCAAGAGCTCCAAACACCTTCTTCCTCCTTCCCTTGCTCACAGCCACAACACACTCACACAACCCTTCCATTTTCACTTCAATCTCATACATTCTAAGAAGATCCTAAGGTGTAAGAAGCATAGTTAGGAAGCTTGGAAGCATTGGAACTTGAAGGACCACTCTCTAGAGATTTTATCCACCTTTTTTTTATCATCTTCATCATCTTTGATCTCATTCCTAGCCTTGTGCTAGTAGTAAGAATCTCATAACTCCATTTTACTTATTATATTGATGGTTAAAAGATTATGTTAAAGGTTAAACATGAAGATCATGAAGAAACAAGAAGATGAACTTTAACATAAAACTAAATAACATAAGAAACTAAGTTGTTTTAGTGTATGTGTGAATCTTGATTGTTGATTTATTGTGTTTATGATGTTAAACATCATAAGAAGCTTGCTAGATTGTGATTAAACATATGATCTAGCAAGTGAGAGGATGAATATGTGAAAAACAAGATGATCATCTTTTATGTTTCTCATGAACTTGAAAATGAAGATGATTTTGTGTATGATGAAGTATGAAACATGTTATAAGTCTTGTAAAAGGATGATTTCAAAAATAATTTTCTCAAGAAACCAAGTTTATTTACAAGATTTACAAAGTCATGATTTCTAAGGAAACTAATCATATTTTTAGTGTTAAATCAAGACTAGAAACATGTTTGTAGTAAAAAATACAAAAGAATCATTTCTAGAAAAATCATCCCACAAGTTGTGAAAGATTAGATTCTTCAAGAATGAGATTTATAAACAAATAACCATGTTTTAAAGGGTAACTAAACCTACTAAATAACATACTAAGTTACTACAACTTTTTACAAAATTTCAAGTTCGTGTCAAAGTGTAAATTGCATATTTGAAGCATATGGTAAGTCTTGTTTATGTTGTTGATGATTGATGATGGTTTTAAAAAGAAAATGATATGCTTTTAAAGCATGGAAACCTCCATTTTTAAGGGGAAACTACGGAATTTTTTTTGTAGAATTTAAACACTTAGAAAAATAATTTTTAAACAAGTGTTTATAAGTAAATTTTAACCATGGTTTTTCATATAAAATTTGCCATAAATTTTGTTACAAAAATTACAAATGTTGGAGGTTGTTTTTGATAAATAATAGTGACTAAGTATGTATTTAGAAAAATATATATATTTAGATGTCACAAATTGTGTGATTTCTTGTATATTATGTGTATTAGTTATATTATTTTAGGACTTGAAATAATATAACTTACCAAAATACCAAAAAGTGTAATACAAAATAATACCAAAATCCCAAGAAAACAAATATATAATTTATACCCGAATATTGGACAAACCGAACACGGACGTATGGACTACACTTATATATATTCTGGAACTAAATTCATATATATATATATATATATATATATGTTTTGAAAAACGAGTTAAACGGTATTTTGGAAACCGAAAGAACGGAAATTATAATGTTTACAAGTCTTACAAAGATATATCATATTTTTGTCAAGTAGAAAATACATTATTTTTTAGTGGAGAAAAATAAATATATTTTCTTGAACAATTACAAGATATACTATTTTTGGAGAAAATATATATATTTTCTTAAACAAATTAAGAATATATTATTTTCGGTGAAAAATGAAATTATGAATATTTTCTAAGTTAATCTTGAAAATATATTAATTTTTGAGGTATATGAAAGTATGATTATTTTTGCCAAGAAAGATTTATAGATAATCTTCTATAAAAGTTTTCTTAAAATACATACATTTTAAGAATATGAAGTGGTGATTTTATTTGATTAAAAATAATATTCTGGAAAATTTAAATAAAAATTAAGTATAAGAATACTTAATAAATACAAGAAAATACGTATTCTCATACGTACAAATACACACCGGAATACGCCACAAATACTTGGCAAAATACACAAGACTAAAAATACACAATTATAATTATACCCATCCTTGGGGATATATTCATGGGGGAAATTACAAAGGAGACAAGCCAAAAAAGATATTATCTTGGCAATATTCCAAGTAAATGGATGAATAAAATTTAAGTTAAAATATTATTATTTTAACTAATAATTATATACTTTGAAATTATATAATGTACATCAATGATGTAACTCAAATTATACCAAGATTTCCAAAACAAGTCTTAATGAACAACTAAGACAAAAGAGTTGTTACACGACCTAAACGTTTAATAAAACATGGCACGTGTGTTGGTAGTTGTACGACTCACAGAAGGACCTTTGAGCATACGAGATAGTCGGACGCAAACTTGTGAATTCATGTCCCCCTTTTCTCTGAACTGTTTTCGGATTTATAACTCTCGGGATTGAAATACATGTTACATATGTTTCAATGGTATGATTTGGCTAAGAAATGAACTATTAGATCATGTGAGCATAGGCTGAAACTGAAATGCCAATAACTCTCATAAGAATCATGGATAAGGGTTAGATCTAACGGGTACGGTCGAGCCCCACTCATGGTCCTTATGTGACCACTTAGAGTGCTTTAGTGTCCCAGTCGAGGTGATTCGACAACGGTCAAGGGGATTTAACACAGTCAGGTGATTTGATACGGTCAAGGGAATTTGACCCAGTCAAGGTGATTTGACACAATCGAGGGGAATTCGACATAGTCGAGGGGATTCGACACAGACAATAGTTTACTCAGAATGAGGACTCCCTATGTCTTCACATACATTAATGTCCTTGCAAAACATTAATTGATCTGTTCATAGACGCTTTTCATACCTGTTTTCAAAGGAGTCTCTCAAATGTTTACAAGTTTATCAGTACTCATACAAAACGCATGAACTCGCTCAACTTTTGTTGATGTTTTCAAAATTACATGTATTTCAGGAAACAAGTTGGATCTTGGGCGCTGGTGTTAATTCGGAAAGTAAATTTCTAGTTAGATGTCATCCACTTTTGTTGGTTTGTAACTTAATCATAGGTTGTGTTTTTTGAAACTTAAATGATTGGTGTTTGTAATATTTTAAACTTTATGAATGGATGAACATCATTTTGATCATATAGTTGTTTATTATAATCGAATGCAATGAGAACCGATCGAGTCACACGCATACGCTTCCGCAAAAGTCAATGTGTCACAGTTTGGTATCAGAGCTTCGATTGTAGTGAACTAGGATTCCTTCTCGAGTCTAGACTACAATCACTCGGACTCTCTCACGAAAACATTTTTACAAAAAGGTTTTTCCTTGCATTTACGAAAGCGCCAAGATCCATGAGTCAAACATTTTTCAAAGGAAAAAACAAAGCAAGGACATTAGTAGGGAGGAGAATACCCCAATTAAAGTGCCAAATGAGGTATAGTCTACGTGAGATAGACTTGCCGAAGACGAAATAACCCCCCCCCCCCTGAAAGGACAAATGAGAGTTATACGTGACATGATGCATTTATTTGCCCGTGTATACTAAGTAACATATTTATTCATTAATATATATGCGTATAAGTGTACGGAATAATTATTGACGTGAACGAGATACCTTCGACTCCGAATCCTATTATTGTTCTTGACTCGCACGATGAGACTGTCGACCTCGCGTTTATTGTGGAGCTCATGGCTGGAGTGATTACCAAAGGAGATCCTGAGCTGGTTTTCGTAGAAGATGGGTGTCCTTCCTTCTCAAATGTGAAGGTACCTGACTATGGTAGTGACGGCGAGGCGGAGGAGGCAACCTTGGATAACAACCTCATCAGTAGGATGAGGTCCCTGTGCCTTTTGTGAAACAAGATTGACGACACTCTCATCCAGTCAAGGAAGTTGAGGTACTCATCTTGAAGGTGCCCCTCCAACTACTAGGAATTTCCCTTATTCCTATTACGTCTAAGCATTGTGCCTATACGCGCGTAACGATAACGAATGATAGCGCGTGGACCACCATAATGGTCTTTTCCATGTTGAAGGTATGAGGACAGTAGTGTCCCCTCTTTGGTTGACCATCTTCTTTGAACGAGGGAAAATTAGGGTGATCATGCAAGACAATTTATTATTAGGGGGCCCACGTAATAACAACTTGTAGTGCATAGGGAATCCTGGTGGACTCTGCGGGTCAAGCTAATGATCACCACCCATCAAAAAATTTCTAAATGCTCACACCTTCATCTAATAGAACAATACCGAGATAGTTGCTATATCACTCTACAAAGTAGGAAATCTGTCTTTACCTACTTCATGTCTGACACTTCTACCCGTATACGAGTCGTTTGGGAACCGATATCTAAGCAAGAGAAGATGGTTAGCACCCAGGAAAGATTCAGTAACTTTACACTCTCTATCACCCCTCTATGTGGTAGAAATGCAAAACCCCCCATCTCTTGGGAAGTATACCTGTCTTTGTGAAACTAAAGACCTAAGGAAACCAATGTAGAAGGAAAATAACTACTACTTTCATATTATGGAACTTGTATGACCGAGGTGATGTAACCTCGAGTTCATTTTGTTTTCCTCTGATAAAAACAATAAGTCAAGTTGTCAAGCATATATGAAAGCTCAGTGGTTGTTTTCTTACTTATACATTGTTTATTATATATGCATGTGACGTTAGGTGATTACATGTTTGCTTGTGGTGATATATACCTCATAGACAATTATTGGTGAATGTTGTCTAACCTACCCCATACCTTTTGCCAGAAGAAATGCCACCCATACGTGATACAGACACTAACACGTTACCAAGGACTGAAGCAGAGTTGCAAGAACGCATCTCACAAGCCATCGCTCAGCACGAGGCCCTCCGCTCCGAACATAGCGGTGGTACCTCTGGGAATAACCCCCCAATCGGTTGTACCTATAAACAATTCTTAGACTGCAAGCCCCTAAATTTCGATGGCACTGGGGGTGCTGTCGCCTTCGTACGCTGGGTGGAGAAAACGGACTCCGTATTGAGAATGAGCAAATGTGCTCCGGAACAAAGAGTTACGTACATTTCTTGGCTACTTCTTGACAGAGCGCTCTCGTGGTGGAACCTCCAGGTGCAGACATTGGGTGAAGCTGCTGCATATGCATTAACGTGGGATGAACTGAAGGAGTTAATGCGCAAAAAGTATTGTTCTCGAGCAAAGATTCAGAAATTGGAAACGGAATTCTGGAACTTAAAGATGGATGGTCCGAGAATAGCCTAGTATATCCAGCGCTTCCATGATTTATCAAGGGTCGTCCCCTATCTTGTCAAGCGGGAATTCAAGAGAATCGAGCGGTTCATTTGGGGACTTGCCCCTCAAATCCTAAGCATGGTAACTACCGCAAAGCCTCCAACCATTAGGGAGGCTATCGATTTGAGTGTTACGCTTACTGAAGAAGCTCTTCGAATGGGAAAGTTTTTGGAATCCGAGGCAAACAAGAAGGAGACTCACATGGAGTCTTCGGGCAATAACAAAAGAAAGATTTCGAACCTGAAGATAGGCACCCAAGCCAGTTATGACAACTCTAATGCAAACAAAAGAAGGAAAGTGAACCCGCCTCGTGGCATGAAAGCTTATGAAGCCACTAATAAGGCCGGTGGTAAGGTATATTTGGGGACTAAGCCGAGATGTGATGAATGCAAGTTTCACCATGAAGGTCGATGTCTGAGACCTAAGTGCGATAGATGTGGAAAAGAAGGACACAGTACGGATGCCTGTTGGGCGAAATATCCCAAACAAGGGGGAAATGGTGACTGCAACCAAGACGGAAACGATAATGGTAGAGTTCCAGGTTGCTTCAAATGTGGTGACGTGGGGCACCTTAGGAAAGATTTCCCTAGGAAGAACCAAGCGAGGAAGAGTCTTCACGATCGGAGCTCGTGAAGCACGCTAGGATCCAAATGCAGTTACGGGTACGTTCCCTACTAACCAACTCTATGCCTTCATTTTGATTGACACTGGCGCCGACTTTAATCTTGTATCCTTAGAACTTAAGAACCTACTTGGCCTAGTTTCAAGTAGGATAGACGTCCCGTATTCTTTAGAACTGGCAAATGGAAGTGATGCGTGTGTAGCGTTATATATTTTTATGTGTATTTTTAGCCCTTTTTAACACTTTAGTCAAGTTTTAAATTTATAAAACACGATATTCTACTAACACTAAACACACATATGGGCAAGTGCACCCATCGTGAGCGTAGTATAGCGTTGGTTAGATACCGAGGTCGTCCAAGGACACAAGAGCTTTTAGTACCGGTTTATCCTCAACGTCTAATCAAATCAAAATTTTGGAAAAAGTTTAAACATGAAAATAAAAACTAAAAATGCTGAAAAAAATAAAAAAAAATGGATAGACAAGATTAATCACTTGGATCCGACTCGCCTTTAGTGTAACCTTTGATGTTTTCAGCACTTTTGCACTTTTTAAGAGATTATCTTAGTTATAGTAGTAGACCCCTCTTTTGAAGGTGACGTTACCCTCAACCCAGTAGTTTGAGTCAGCAAGGATACAATCCTAAAGGGTTGGATTATTGAAAGATAATTAACTAAGTTATTAATGCGTAATGTGGTAGGCCCCTCTTTTGAAGGTGACGTTACCCTCGGCTAAGTGGTTTGAGTCAGCAGGGATACAATCCCAAGTAGCCGGGTTAATGTATTAATAGTAGTTTACATATGAGGGGATCAAGCCATTCGCACCCCCGCCATCCAATACCAGTGGGCATTGAAGGAGGTCCTAGTA
Organism: Helianthus tuberosus; assembly: GCA_030545235.1. Classification (NCBI taxonomy): domain Eukaryota; kingdom Viridiplantae; phylum Streptophyta; class Magnoliopsida; order Asterales; family Asteraceae; genus Helianthus; species Helianthus tuberosus. Next base: position 101,818,195 of record CM060389.1, read on the forward strand.
TGCTTGACCCAGGTCCTTGCAGGATCTATACACTGAACAAGGCAAGAACCTTACCAAACCATTCCCTTAACCCCCAACCAGGTAGCCAACATATCTCTATATAGACCGTAGAGATATGAATGGTGTAAATCTTTTATTTTATATAGACAGTAAAATAACGGCAAGACACCACGGACAAATGATAAGGAAGTTTCACCTTCAACATAAGAAACTAGTTATTAAAGTCATTAATACAAAACTAAATAAAAAGTGCAAAAAGATTAAAAAACAAAAGTATCACACTAAATGCTTGTCTTCACCAAGTGATGTAAGAGACTTAGGCAAACATGGCCTTTGATTGTCAAGAACTCTTACTATCAATCTTGGATCCTGAGACTACTACACACACTCTATGATGGATGATGGTGGATGTGGGTGTTGTGATGGTGGTGGAGTGTGGGTGAAGTGGGAGAGTGGTGGTTTGTCAAGGGATGCCTTTGAAGTGAACAAAGCACCCCTATTTATAGCCTGCACAGAAGTGCGGACACGGCCCCGTGTCTGGTGGGCACGGCCCCTTGTCCATCCATTTTCTCTTTCTTCATTAATTGCAGTTTGTCTGTATTAGCTCCACACGGCCCCGTGTCCGTTGGGCACGGCCCCGTGTGCAGAAGCGTATCTGTACTATCAAGATTTGCTTGGATTCTGTGAATCTTAGCGTTGACCACGACCGTGTTGAGCTGGGCATGCCCCAGTGTTGGGAAATAGAAGTTTCCACAACTTTGTCTTTTCTGCAGACACCTGAGCACGCCCCCGTGTCCGCTGGGCACGGGGCGTGTTCAGCCTTCTGGTTTCTTTGTTTTTGCTTGGGAAGATGATGTCGAGGGGTCGGGCATGCCACGTTTATTCCTTTTCTTGTAATTATGTTAGATTTCGCTGCATATTTTCTTCTTTTGTTCATTTACGCTCATTTAATCCTGAAAATACAAAAGGAAGACAAAAGCACACTTTTTTCAACATTAGTACTAAAAAAGGGTTAGTTTTATGCCTCTTTTGATGTAATTTATATGTTCCATTTTACACACATCAAATACCCCCACACTTGAATCATTGCTTGTCCTCAAGCAAAACTCTTTTTAATGTGACTTACACACCCAAATGGAGTGGGTAGAAGAGAAGTTTTGGGCTTGTCTTTGAGTGTAGGGATTCCAAGATCTTTATTTAGGCTTTATTTTTATGTTATTTACAATCCTATTCGTTATGATTTATTTAGAACGTTTCATAAGAGAAATTACTTATTTGGGCATAGCACGCCTCTTTAAAATTCCATTTTTATACAAGTTCACATACCTCACGGGAGATCACTCAACACTCGGCCGAAGATGTATTTTTGTGAAACACTCGAGACCGGCATGGAACTTACTTCTACCATATGCTTGCCAAGCAATCAATCCTCCTCCTTTTTAACAAAAAACCTTTGTAAATATCAAGAGGACTTGGGGAAGGGTTAGACTTGGGTTAAAGGTAGGTGGTTTTGGGTTAGTGGTTAGTAGAAAAGGGCGAAAGGCATAAAAAGCATCGGTTTTCGTAAAACTTTTTATTTTTGTGACTTTTTATTCAAACGAAGTATTTTCAAACAAAGTTTCTTTTTGGGGAACTTGTTTGTTTATTGCTATACTTCATATAAATTTTTTTTTGATAATGAATGTCACATGGAAACCGAGCTTTTTACTAAAATAAAGGGTTTAAAATAAAAAGGGTTTTTGGTGGGTAAAGGGTGTTTGTTTTGTGGGTTTAGAAATGAAAATGGTTTAGGCTCAAAGGGGTTAACTAGGGGGATTTTGGGTAGGTGGTAAAAAAAAAATGATGGTGTTGAAAAAAAAGGGTTAGTCCTAATGCCTCCATCTTTTACTTACTTGGGTTTAAGTTAGTAAGGACCGGGAATGGATCGTTATGGCAAGTTCTAGAGTCGTAAGAAACCAAGCGGCTATTCACACAAGAAACGAAAGATGAGCATTTAGTTTAAAGATGTGTATTTGTATGCTCAATAAAGGCTCAAAACTCACTTTTTGTGGGAATGGGTTTTTAATGTGATCAAGTATTATAACCAAATTTTAACTAGATTTGTCATGCCGTTTCATAATTTTCTTATGTTGGTTCTTTTTATCATGACGCTATCGGTTGTAAATTTGTAAAAGTATAACCTTTTTAGAACTTGTTATTCCCAAATTAAACCAAGACAAGTAAAAAAAATGAAAAGTTTTTGAAAAAATTTAGGGTGTTTAGTGGTTCCAATAGAGTTTTGTGTAAGGCTTGTAATTAGGACTTGCAAAATTCAAGGTTTTAGCATCCCCCTACACTTAAATTACACATTGTCCTCAATGTGCCCCAAAAATAAGTTTTTAGTTTGATTGAATGTGTAAAAAGGTGTTAAAAAGCAAAATTTTATGTTACTGGGCATCTGGACACGGCCCCGTGGTCAGATTGCCAGTAACGAGAACTTACAGAAGCTGAACACGGGGGCGTGTCTAGTGAACACGACCCCGTGTTGGGCAGAAATCTGCATAAATTAGATAAACAGCAGGTCTGGGCGGTGGACACGGGGGCATGTCGGCTGGGCAAGACCCCGTGTGGACAATCTGCAAACATTTAAAACAGGTTTCGGCTTTCGGTTCTGCTGTCCCGGCTTTAGTAGCACTAATATTTAGCGCTTAAAGCTTTGTAGGTACCTGTTTTACTAGTAAATACCACACCAAACAATAACAAACATCATAATTTACCAAAGTTTCATCATCCACATCACAAGTTAAAAAAAAAATAAATGCAAGAAATTAAAAAGTGTTAAGAGAAGTAAACTGTTCAACAAATGGCACGCAGGCCATGCAATTGTTTTTGAGAGATAAAAGGGTTAACCTGTTAGACCTTCAACCGTGTGATGCTACCTCCACTCCTCCAGCTCAATCCATGTCCTCATCTTCATCATCATCATCATCCCTTCCGTGGCCCGCCATATACTCCCGGATGTTCCCAATATCATCCTGCATGTCAGAGATATTTCTTTCTATCACTCCGACCCGGGCGTATGTGTTGTTGTCCATGTTGTAGGTGTTCCTGGTGCACTTAAGATTTTCCTGCAATAAATCATGTAAGCTTTGAAAGTTAGGAAAACCACCTCCTTGACCTGGATCACCATGGGGCTGTTAGTGGTATTGGGGAGGAGGACGGATGTGTGGAGCGTGTAGGACGAGAGCTTCTTGAGGGTTCCATGCATGCCCTTGAACTGTTTGAAATCTGATCGTCCCGTCATCCACTTCGTTGATTAAGCTCATGGAGCGGCAAATGACAAGGTCCACTTTTCCCGACCACAGGTCCTTTTGAAAGGACATCGGCATCCTTGGCACAAAGTGTTTGAAAAGGCGGTAGATCCACCCTCCAAAAAGGATAGGAGTCGGGGGAGTAGCAAGTTGGTTCAAGTGCATGTTACGGAATAGCAGGTATGGAACATCGAGGTTGATACGGTTGTGAATGCAATGGAGGACTAGCAGATCACGCAACCCTACAACACCACCACTGTCGTGTATCTGGCAGAGAGAGTAGCTGAGGACCATGTGGATGTAGTGGTGGAGAGGGTCCCTCAACATTGTGCTCTTAGTTCGGCTCGGGTTATAGTGGCCCTCCCCGATCTGAGCCCAAGCAGCTTGGTGTTGGTCTTCTGGAAGCTCGCGGAGACCGCCGGTGTTCTCTTCCTCTCCAGCATCCTCTTCCGAGTACAACCCGACAATTGCCCCAAATTGTGCGATTGAGATCGAGTACATGACCCCTGCACAACAGAACTCTACCCCCTCATTGTCAAACGGATCCGCTCTTGTCTTGAAGACAAACGTGCTGTAAAATTCCATGTTGTATTCATGCACAGAGTGAAGCCGAGTGCAAAGAGCCACTCGTAGTGGGCCGGTAACAATGTTGTTGAAGCGGTCTATTTGGTTCACTGCTTCAAGAGTGTCCATGCACACCTGTCGGGGATTTTCTTCGGGCCTAGTTCTTAGCACCTCATATCGCGCATGAGCAGCCAACTCACTTGCGTTGAATCTGGTAAATTTCTTGGCCATCTTGACGTTGTTAGAAGAAGGGGAAACGTTGAAATCTGTGGAAAATTTCGCCGGAACCAGAGAATTCTTGGGGAAACGGGGCGTGTTGAAATGATAGAATGAAGGAAAAAGGGGTTTTATCCCCGACAGTTGCGCGGACACGGCCCCGTGGGCGGGCAATTTAAAAAAAAATTATATAAGTGCTCTTGTGAGTGCCCCTGTTTCCCGAAGCTTGGTTTTAGAAATCTTACCGATTTAAATGCTTTCCCGACATTCCTAACTTACAAAGTATGATGTTGATGCTTGAACCTTCGTTTCATTCTTCGGCCGCTTGAAGCGAGATTTCCTCATCTTCATCCTCAATAAATCCTTGATAGAGCTTTAGCCGTTGGCCATTGACTTTAAATGGGATTCCATTCTGAGATTTAATTTCAACCGCACCGTGTGGAAAAATATGGGTGATGGAAAAAGGTCCCGACCACCTAGACTTTAATTTACCAGGAAATAATCGAAGTCTTGAATTAAACAATAGAACTTGATCCCCTACCCGAAATTCATTTGGTTTAATGTATTTATCATGCAAAATTTTCATTCTTTCCTAATAAATTTCGGCGTTAGAGTATGCATAATTCCTTAATTCGTCTAATTCATTTAATTGGCAAAATCGATTTTTACCGGCAATTTCTAAGTCCAAGTTTACGTTTTTAATTGCCCAGTAGGCCTTGTGTGCTATTTCTACCAGCAAATGACAACTTTTTCCATAGACAAGCTACACGGGGTTGTACCTATTGTTGTTTTATATGCTGTTCGAAAAGCCCATAAAGCATCGTCTAACTTATCGACCCATTCTTTTTTATTTAACCCTACGGTTTTTTCAAGTATTCTTTTTAAACATCGATTAGTCACTTCGGCTTGTCCATTTGCTTGAGGGTGATATGTCGTTGAGACCCGGTGATAGACCCCATACCTTGTTAAAATATTTTCAAGTTGATGGTTACAAAAATGGGTACCTCTATCACTTATTAATGCTTTTGGTGTTCCAAAACGAGAGAATAATCGTTTCAGAAATCTTAGCACAACTCTTCCATCGTTTGTTGGAAGTGCTTCGGCCTCGGCCCATTTAGACAAGTAATCTACCACCACAAGTATATATTTGTTTCCTTTTGACGGTAGGAAAGGACCCATAAAGTCGAGTCCCCACACATCAAAGATTTCACAAACAAGAATGCCATTTTGTGGCATTTCATTTTTGGAAGAAATATTACCTGATCTTTGGCAAGCGTCACATGTCTTGATAAGACTTTGAGCATCTTTGTAAATAGTTGGCCAATAAAATCCTGAATCAAATACCTTTCATGCGGTACTAGCGGCACCATGATGTCCTCCGTATGGACCTTCATGACAATGGCGGAGAATTCTTCTTGCTTCACTACCATGTACGCATCGACAGATGAGTTGGTCGGCACACATTTTGAAAAGATAAGGATCTTCCCAAAAATAATGCTTTACATCAGCAAAGAATTTCTTTCTTTGATGATGTGGCCATCCTTTTGCGATTACACCGCTAACTAAGTAGTTAGCATAGTCGGCGTACCATGGCTCTTCTCGGTATTCCACCATTTCCAAGGACTCCGTTGGGAATTTTTCATTGATTTGCTTGTCCCTAGTTGCCTCTAAAGCTAGATCTTCCAAGCGAGAAAGATGATATGCTGCGGTGTTTTCTGCTCCCCTTTTGTTTTTTATTTCAATGTCAAATTCTTGGAGGAGTAGAATCCACCGAATCAAACGTGGTTTAGCATCCTGTTTCTTAAAGAGATATCAAATGGCTACATGGTCTGTATAAACAATCGTTTTAGAAAGAACAAGATAAGAACAAAATTTATCAAAAGCAAATACCACGGCTAGTAATTCCTTTTCTGTTGTTGTGTAATTTTCTTATGCATCATTAAGTGTTTTACTAGCGTAATAAATTGGGTGAAAATGCTTATCTTTTCTTTGTCCCAAGACTGCTCCAACTGCAAAGTCACTTGCATCACACATGATTTTGAAAGGTAGTTTCCAATCAGGCGCCATCATGATAGGTGCATTGACTAGCATTTCTTTTAGTGTTAAAAATGCATGATCAATTGCAATCCTTGTCAAAGATGAAAGGGGCATCTTTTTCAAGTAAATTTGTTAGAGGTCTTGAGATCTTAGAAAAGTCTTTGATAAATCGTCTATAAAATCCGGCATGCCCTAGGAAACTTCTGATAGCTCTAGCGGAGGATGGGGTGGTAATCGAGAAATAGTGTCTATTTTTGCTCGATCAACCTCCATTCCTTCGCTTGAGATTTTGTGACCGAGTACTATTCCTTCCGTTACCATGAAATGGCATTTTCCCAGTTAAGGGCGAGGTTAGTTTCCTCACATCGGGATAGCATTCGTTCAAGGTTATCGAGGCATTGGTCGTATGAATCTCCAAAGATAGAAATGTCGTCCATGAAGACTTCCATTGTCTTTTCTATCATGTCATGGAAGATGGCCACCATGCAACGTTGGAAGGTTGCGGGGGCATTACATCGACCAAAAGGCATGCGTCGATAAGCAAAAGTTCCGTAGGGACATGTGAATGTTGTCTTTTCTTGGTCTTCGGGTGCTATCGGAATTTGAAAGTAACCTGAAAATGTAACAATCCTAAATAAACCGACACCCTCGAATTATTTCCGACACCCTAATACATTTTAAAATATCCTAATATGTCCAAAAATACACCCCATACGTGAAAACGGGCCCCGAATACCTTAAATATTATTAAATTTAATTAAAAATATGATTTTTGGGTTGAGGCGGGCCGCGTAAACCCCACCCCAACCCTTACGCGGGCCGTGTAAAGGTGAAACCTGGCTGAACTCTGGGCCGCCACGTGGCCCAACACCCGGCGAGCCTACTTGATGACCCGGATCACCTACGCGTTGACTATAGTTGACGCGAGCCGCGTAAGGCCCTTGCCTTGTTTTACGCGGGCCGTGAGAAAACCGAGATGAGGCCCTATATAATGGGAGCTCGGGATATCAGTTTCAGTCTCTCAATTTCTTTTCTTTCTTACGAATTTCCACATAGTAGAAGCCATACTCGGGTATTATACCCCCTAAATAGCAAAGTTCTGCTCCGTTATAAGTATCATAACCCCTGGATACGTATTAGATACGCTGCCAGATTGATCTAGGGTTCCGTAACGGCTGTCGTGGTTCTGCCCGACGTAGTCGTTGGAATGCCGTCTCGGGGAGGGTATTACTAATGTTAAAATGGGTTATTATACTAACACGTGTGCTTTTGTGTAAATTATAGATTGTCACCAGGAAACCGTTACGGAAAATCTAAGACAGCAATGTGAGTTGATCCGCTTTTTGTAAACTTTTTGTTAACTGTTTTTACAAAACCTTATACAATTAAATGTATATTAAACAGTTATTGAGTATTTGTAAGAATACAATTATCATGAGTATGTTGGGGTTTTGTATACAAAATTTGTTACCACCTGGTCAAGGAGTAACATGTCCACAAGTCGGGTCTGACAGTACCATGGATGTTAATTGATATAACTTGGAAACAAATGTAATTACGAGATCGCCCTCAATACTGTACAATGATTTTTATTTAAACTTGATTAAACTGGGATTCACTCACCAGTATTTCCCACTGACAAATGTTTTTAAAACGCGTTTCAGGTAACAAAATGTGAAAGCCAAATAGAAGCCAGCTGGACAGCACTGAAGGCTTGGAAAAGTGGCAATAAAGTTACCTAAAATAAAATAGATGTTTTTATTTAATAAAATAGGATTTATTCCTATGAAAATGTGTGTAATGCAAACTTGGGTTTTATCCCATGTGTTTAAATGTTATGAAAATGTGGTATTTTACTCTGATAAAATATTTTCTAACTACGGTCCTGAAGAAAATTCCGCTGCCAAATTAGACAAATACGCGATACCACCAAAACTGGCTCGAGGCTGCCTGTTCCCGGGGATTTGGGATTGGGGATTGCGACAGAAGGTGGTATCAGAGCTAAGCCACTGATTCAGCCACAGAAGCGTTCTGCTGGCATCAAAATTCAAATTGTTAGGAAATGAATTACGGAACTACGTGCATAATTGTATTTATTTGTTATGTGTTATTTGACTATTTGTTAGTTTACAGTATGAGTGACCAAGGACCATCTGACGCATACCGTCAATTGTCTGGTTCGCCTAGAAGTGAAGGCACCTCCTCTTCTCAGCCTGCCCTCTCGGGGTATTCTGCTGATACGGAAGAAGGAATATTTGTGTTTAAGGCTCAGTTAGAAGAGCCATTTCCTCATAAAAAGAGGGGATGGTTCAGTAGAGGGGCACACGAGCATAGAAAACGTATGAAAAAGTTACAAGACAAGAGAGCACTAGCAGCATCCAAGAGAGAGACAGATGCCTATGCCCAGGACATGATCAATAGGGGTATAGCCAACATCCATATCCTAGCAACCACTGCAGCTGACCCTAATCTGGAACAAATAATAGAACCCCAACCATAACTACCAATTCCTGACCAACCAATGGAAATAGAAAACCCTGAAAACCAAGTAGAAATGCATGACTTCAATCCGGAAGAAATACCTAGGGTACCAGTACCAAACCCCCTAGACCCAAATTACGACCCCTGGTGGGACGAAAATAGGGACTATGTGCAACGTTACCCAATACATGAGGACATGCCCATGCCAAACATTCCTACCCAGGTTTGGACCCTTTAGATCCCTATTACTACGATGAATACATTAGGGAGATTTTAGAAGATCCTTACCGATTCCAGGCACCTACACCTCCATACCAGGAACCCGCACCCCAGATTCCAAACCCAGTCCTAGAACCTGCACCCACAATGAGTGCAGAAAACGTACAAGAACTTAGGACATTTGGTGAGGAAATTTTAGAGAGTAGCGAACGGATGAGACAGGTGGGAGAGCGACTCGTCTGGAAATACGACGAGCGCAATATGGATTTCTGGATGAATCCATATCCGTAGATGTGATGGTGGAGACCGTAATAGTAATAATAATAGTATAATAAAATAAATAATAAAATAATAATAAAATATGTGTGTACGGATGCCTACTATTATTAGTGTAATTTTATTTCAGTTGGTTTTATTTTAGTACTGGTGTGTAATATATGCATAGTATATGAATAGAGTAAAGTCGCAATGATCGACGCTTTTGACCAAAATGCGTGTCATGTGATTGGCTATATTAAAATATTATTTTGTGATGTTAATATGTGGTAAATGTTTAAAATTCAGATGGCCGACGAAGGAAATCAAGGAAATCTGAATAACGATAACCAGAGTAACATTAACTTGGTTAATGAGAATCCAAGCGTCAATAACAATGGAAACCAAGTGGATAATAGTGCCATCCAACACATAGTGGCACAAGGAATTATAGATGCAATGCCATTTATTATTCAAACGGTTCAGGAAGCAAATAATAAAAGTAAACTTAGCAGTGAGCGACCAATTGAACCAGAACACAGCGTGAACAACGCTCCTGTACTTCAAGTGCCCATTCCCAAAAGAAGAAGAACCATGCCTTATGGTTGTTCTTACAAAGAATTCTGGTCCTATAAACCAATAGAATTCTCGGGCAATGAAGAATCTATTGCAGCTCTACGCTGGATAGAAAAGACTGAGGCTGTTCTGAAAATAAGCAAATGTGCGGAAGAGGACAAGATAATGTTTGCTTCCAATCTATTTAAGAATTCAGCCTTAGAATGGTGGAACACTATTCTCCAGTCAAGAGGAAGTGATAAGGTATACAATATGGAATGGGAAGAATTTAGGAATATGGTATAAAGGAAATTATGCCCTCCTAATGGAAAAGAACAAATAGCAAACAAATTCCTAAATCTTAGGATGAATGGAGTAGATAGTAAGGGGTACACAAAGTTATTCTTTGAATATGCTAGAATAGTACCAACCCTTGCATCACCAGAGCCGGTATTAATCTCCCGTTATATCTGGGGATTAATTGGAGAAATTAGACATGTAGTCAAGGCAGCTAGACCTCAACTATAGAAGAAGCTGTAGAATTAACAAACACCTTGACTGATGAATTAGTACGTACACGAGAAGAAGACCAGAGGAAAAACCTAGCACAGAGGCTTACCCAAGAATTTCGTTCTGGGAATTACAACCGTAGGAATATGGGTTCTACCTCTGCACCATTCTGCAAGGTTTGCAAGAAAAAGCATTCGGGAAAATGCTCCACTCTTTGCAATTTCTGCAAAGCACCCGGACACAAGGAAGAAGATTGTAGGAGAAAGTCCAGTAATGGATTATGCTTCAACAGTGGAGAAAAAGGTCACATCAAGCCAAATTGTCCGAAATTGGCTCCAGTTGCGAACAACAGGAACACTAAAAATGCTAGAGCCTTTGTTCTGACTGCCGATGAAGCTAAGATGATTCCGGACGTCATAGCTGGTACGTTTTTAGTTAATGATGTTTTTGCTAAAGTATTATTTGACTCTGGTGCAAACCAAAGTTTTATTAATACTTCGTTTTGCAAACTTCTAAATCAGTCATTAACTAAACTACCACAAGAATGTCTAGTAGAGACAGCTAATGGAGAAACTGTTAGGATTTCTGAAATCTTGCAGGGAGCAAGAATAGAGTTTTTAAACCAAAAGTTTATGGCAAACCTTTACCCAATGAAACTGGCAGGATTTGATGTCGTTTTAGGAATGGATTGGTTAACAGCCAATAAAGCCAGTATTTTATGTGATCAAATGTCAATCCAAGTAAATTCACCAAAAGGTGAAAAGATCACAATTAAAGGAGATAAACCATCTAGATCCACGAAATTCATCTCTGTGATGAAAACTGCAAGTTATATAAGAAAAGGATCTATAGTGTATTTGATTTCTATAATCACTAACACTAAAGGAAAGGAACTAAAAGACATTCCAGTAGTGTCTCAGTTTTCAGATGTATTTCCAGAGGAATTACCAGGACTACCGCCGGATAGAGAAGTTGAATTCAGAATTCACCTGCTACCAGGAACGACCCCGATTGCCAAAGCACCTTACCGTTTGGCACCCGCCGAAATGCAAGAACTGAAGAAACAATTAGATGAATTACAGGAAAAAGGATTCATACAGCCGAGCTCATCGCCATGGGGAGCGCCAATTTTATTCGTTAAAAAGAAGGATGGATCAATGCGTATGTGCATTGATTATCGTGAATTGAACAAAGTCATGATTAAGAATCGGTACCCATTACCAAGAATCGATGATCTGTTTGATCAACTGCAAGGAGCTCGATTTTTCTCTAAAATCGATTTAAGGTCAAGATATCATCAATTAAAGGTACAGGAAGAGGACATTCCTAAAACCGCATTCAGAACAAGGTATGGTCATTATGAATTTACTGTCATGCCATTAGGTTTGACCAATGCCCCAGCCGCATTTATGGACATGATGAACCGAATATGTAAGCCATATTTGGATAAATTCATAATTGTTTTTATTGATGATATTCTTATTTATTCTAAAAGTAAGGAAGATCATGCAAAGCATTTGCACGCACTTCTAAGTTTGCTAACAAAGGAAAAGCTTTATGCTAAGTTTTCAAAGTGCGAATTTTGGTTAGAACAGGTACAGTTTCTTGGACACTTAGTCAATCATGAAGGAATTCATGTGGATCCCACAAAAATCGAGGCAATTACTAAATGGAAGACCCCTGAGTCACCAACCGAGGTTAGAAGTTTCTTAGGATTGGCCGGTTATTATAGAAGATTTATTCGAGATTTCTCTAGAATAGCCATCCCTTTAACTAAGTTAACCTGTAAATCCATTAATTTTGAATGGCGACCAAAGCAAGAAGAAGCCTTTAGAATTCTTAAGCAAAGATTAACTAATACACCCATATTAGCGTTACCAGAAGGAACTGAAGACTTTATAGTCTATTGTGACGCTTCTAAACTAGGTTATGGATGTGTATTAATGCAACGTCAAAAAGTTATAGCTTACGCCTCTAGACAACTTAAGAATCATGAAGAAAATTACTCAACCCATGATCTAGAATTAGGAGCAATAATTTTTTCTTTGAAAATTTGGAGACACTATCTTTATGGTAGTAAGTTTACCATATTCACTGATCATAAAAGTTTAAGGTATGTTTTCGGACAAAAATAGTTGAATATGAGACAAAGACGCTGGATGGAAATGCTTAGTGATTATGATTGTGATATCCAGTATCATGAAGGAAAAGCAAATGTAGTGGCAGATGCTTTAAGCCGAAAGTATCACGAAAAGCCAAAAAGGGTACGTTCTCTTAAATTAAATCTACAAGTAGATTTAAATGATCAAATTAGAAAAGCACAAGAATCAGTAATCAAGGATGATACTGAAAAATTAAAAGGAATGATTAAGGAATTAGAACAAGGAACAGATGGAATTTGGAGATTCCATGAAAAGAGAATGTGGATACCTAAATTAGGAAACCTACGTCATCGCGTATTAGAAGAAGCCCATAAATCTAAGTATACGATGCACCCAGGAAGTGATAAGATGTACCAGGATTTAAGAAAGAATTTCTGGTGGATAGGAATGAAAAAGGACATAGCAACCTATGTTTCTAAATGTTTAACTTGCTCACAAGTTAAAGCTGAACATAAAAAACCCTCAGGTTTATTACAACAGTTAGAAATGCCAGTGTGGAAATGGAAATTGATAACAATGGATTTTGTTACTAAACTACCCAAAACAAGAAAAGGCAATGATACAATCTGGGTGATTGTGGATTGGCTAACCAAGTCAGCTCATTTCCTACCAATGAAAGAAACTTTCAGTATGGAACAGTTAGCTAAATTATATGTAAATGAAATCGTTTCATTACATGGAATACCTTTATCAATTGTTTCTGATAGGGACAGTCGTTTTACCTCTCATTTTTGGTCAAGTTTCCAAAAAGCAATGGGAACCAAGTTAAATCTAAGCACAGCTTATCATCCTCAAACGGACGGACAAAGCGAAAGGACAATTCAGCCAATGGAGGACATGCTTAGAGCTTGTGTAATTGATTTCGGAGGTAATTGGGACGATCACTTACCTTTAATAGAATTTTCTTATAATAATAGTTATCACACAAGTATCAACGCTGCACCATTCGAAGCACTTTAAGGACGAAAGTGCCGAACCCCAGTCTGTTGGGCAGAAATTGGGGAAAGCAACTATCTGGACCTGAGATAGTACAGGAGACAACTGACAAGATTATTCAAGTCAAGGAACGACTAAAAGCAGCACGTGATCGACAGAAGAGCTATGCTGATAACCGACGCAAACCATTGGAATTTCAAGTAGGAGATAAAGTGTTGTTGAAAGTTTCTCCTTGGAAAAGAGTAGTAAGATTCATCAAAAGAGGAAAGCTAAGTCCGAGGTATATTGGACCTTTTAAGTTTTTTAGAAGAATAGGACCTGTAGCCTATCAGCTACAACTACCAGAGGAAATGGCAGGAATACATGATGTATTTCATGTATCTAATCTCAAGAAATGCCTAGTTGATGAATCACTTATAATGCCTCTTAAGGATATAAAGGTAAATGAACAACTCAAGTTTGTAGAAAGGCCTCTACAGATTGAAGACAGGAAAGTCAAGAATCTCAAGCACAAGAGATTAGTTCTGGTCAAAGTGAAGTGGGATTCCAAAAGAGGACCCGAGTACACATGGGAGCTTGAATCAGAAATGCAAAGGAAATATCCGCACTTGTTCCAGTAGATCTCGAGGACGAGCTCCAAAACAAGGTGGGGAGCATGTAACAATCCTAAATAAACCGACACCCTCGAATTATTTCCGACACCCTAATATATTTTAAAATATCCCAATATGTCCAAAAATACACCAATACGTGAAAACGGGCCCCGAATACCTTAAATATTATTAAATTTAATTAAAAATATGATTTTTGGGTTGAGGCGGGCCGCGTAAACCCCACCCCAACCCTTACGCAGGCCGTGTAAAGGTGAAACCTGGCTGAACTCTGGGCCGCCACGTCCAACACCCGGCGAGCCTACTTGATGACCCAGATCACCTACGCGTTGACTATAGTTGACGCGGGCCGCGTAAGGCCCTTGCCTTGTTTTACGCGGGCCGCGAGAAAACCGAGATGAGGCCCTATATAATGGGAGCTCGGGATATCAGTTTCAGTCTCTCAATTTCTTTTCTTTCTTACGAATTTCCACATAGTAGAAGCCATACTCGGGTATTATACCCCCTAAATAGCAAAGTTCTGCTCCGTTGTAAGTATCATAACCCCTGGATACGTATTAGATACGCTGCCAGATTGATCTAGGGTTCCGTAACGGCTGTCGTGGTTCTGCCCGACGTAGTCGTTGGAATGCCGTCTCGGGGAGGGTATTACTAATGTTAAATTAGGTTATTATACTAACACGTGTGCTTTTGTGTAAATTATAGATTGTCACCAGGAAACCCTTACGGAAAATCTAAGACATCAATGTGAGTTGATCCGCTTTTTTGTAAACTTTTTGTTAACTATTTTTACAAAAACCTCATACAATTAAATGTATATTAAACAGATATTGAGTATTTGTAAGAATACAATTATCATGAGTAACATGTCCACAAGTCAGGTCTGACAGTACCATGTGTTTAAATGTTATGAAAATGTGGTATTTTACTCTGATAAAATATTTCCTAACTACGGTCCTGAAGAAAATTCCGCTGCCAAATTAGACAAACACGCGATACCAGCAAAACTGGCTCGTGGCCGCCCGTTCCAGGGGATTTGGGATCGGGGGTTGCGACATAAAAACCATCTAAGAAACAATAAAATTTGTGACCGGATAATCTTTCTAGCATTTGATCAATAAAAGGTAAAGGATAGGGATCGTTCCTTGTTGCCTCATTTAATCTACGATAATCTATACATACCCTCCATCCTGTGACGGTTCTTGTTGGTATTAATTCATTTTTCTCGTTAGTTATTACCGTCATACCTCCTTTCTTTGGAACTACTTGGACGGGACTTACCCAAGGACTATCGGAAATAGGGTAGATGAGTCCGGTGTCAAGTAACTTGATGACTTCGTTTTTAACCACTTCTTGAACGTTTGGATTTACTGTACGTTGTGGTTGTATTACCGATTTATAGTCATCATTCATTAAAATTTTATGCGTGCACATGGAAGGACTTATTCCTTTAATATCTACAAGCTTCCAAGCGCTCGCGTTTTTGTGTTTTTTCAAAAGTGTAATTAATTTTTCCTTTTCTACACTAGTTAATTTTGACGAAATAATTACAGGTGATTTACCATCTTTGTCTAGAAAAGCATATTCCAAACCTTTTGGAAGTTCTTTGAGCTCAAGAGGTGGGTCTTTAGGATACTCCTTATTTGGTTGCTCATTTTGATCAAGGACCACAAAGGTTTGTTCTATGGCGACCTCTTCTTCAACAAAGTGATCAATTTCTTCTCTTGTATCGGGTGGTTCATCTTCATCTTCAATTAGGGGGTCATTATTGCCGAATGGGTATTTCATTGAACGCTCAAGATCGACACTTTTTTTAAATGCCCCTAATTGAATAGATAGATTGTTGTACTTCCAATTTTTCAAGGCTTCATGGGTTTTTACAAAAGGTCGTCCCAACACTAGAGGAGCGTCATCAAGGATGACAAAGTCGGTTGGGATTGCCATTTGATTTGTTTGGACCAAGACATCCTCAACTACCCCCATTGATTTTATTATTTTCTGATTAGATAGAAAAATGGGTATTTGAAGTGGAGAAAAATCACCAATACTTAATTTTTTGAAAATGTAGTTTGGCATTATATTAACACAAAGATCTTTATCAATTGTAACATTACTAATAAAGGAATTTTGAAAAAAAACATGAAACCGGTGTAATGTTAATTTCAAATGGATCTTCTTTTATTAGCGCGGTTTGATCATTTGTTAACTTAATGCTTACCGTTTCGTCAATTTTAGTGTTAGTGTTTAACACTTTTAAAAACTTTGCATGAGTGGGTACTAAAAAATGATTTTCGAAAGAAGGTGACAAGAGATTAATTTCTTTAAAATTAGACTCTTCTTGAATTTTAACTTTGACGGACTCACCTTTTTCGTTGTTTAACTCATGTGTCGGCTTTTCACTTACTTGTTCTTCCATTTTTACATTTTCAACTATCTCTTCCCTATTACAAGTTAATTCTTCCCTTGCGCGGGATTCTTTTATGCAGCGCTCGATAGTTTTAATGTGTTCTGTTATCTTATCGGCTATGTGGGTGATAGAGTAAAGATCTAGATCCTCAAAGCTTGAATTCGAAAGTTCGATCCTTGGTTCCTCATAATGCTCATATGAGGTAGATGGTTCGCACCATTGTTCCTCATAGTAAGTATATGATGGATAAGGGTCGTAACCTTGTTCTTCATAATACTCATATGAGGTAGGTTGTTCACGCCATGGTTCCTCATAGTAAGTATATGAAGGCGGAGGCTCATATCTTGGTTCCTCAAAGTATGAGTATGAAGGCTCATACCTTGGTTCATCAAAATATGAGTATGAGGGAGAAGGTTCATACCTTGGGTCTTCATAGGATGTATATGAAGTGGGTGGCTCATACCTGGGCTCCTCATAGTAGTAGTATGAAGTGGATGGTTCAAAGAGGTCACAATATTGTACCGAGTGAGGGTAACCACAAATGGTGCAATAGTCTTCCCTATAATCATCCTCCTCATAGTGGTAGTTGTAAGCTCCTCAGTATTTATCCATAAGAATCACTCAGCAGATCACAACAGAGTCTCGGGACCAGAAAACAAAAATGAAAACGGAAACAGAGGCTGGACACGGTCCCGTGTTCAGTGAGCATGGCCCATGTTCAGGTTCTGTATTTGGGAGTTTTAATAAAAGTAACTGGTTTTGTGCAGCACGGGGGCGTGTTCAGTGAGCACGACCCCGTGTTCAGACTCTGTATTTGGGAGTTTTAAAAAAATGTGCAGCACGGCCCCGTGTTCAGTGAAAATGCAGAAAAATGCGCGCGATTAAAAAGGTTTTGAAATACTGATTCGTCCGTCGATTTTAAGATTTCTTAAAATCCTTATGTCCCCAGCAACGGCGCCAAAAACTTTTATGTATATTTTTAGCCCTTTTTAATACTTTAGTCAAGTTTTAAATTTATAAAACACGATATTCTACTAACACTAAACACACCTATGGGCAAGTGCACCCATCGTGAGCGTAGTATAGCGTTGGTAAGATACCGAGGTCGTCCAAGGACACAAGATCTTTTAGTACCGGTTTATCCTCAACGTCTAATCAAATCAAAATTTTGGAAAAAGGTTTAAACATGAAAATAAAAACTAAAAATGCTGAAAATAAAAATAAAATAAAAATGGATAGACAAGATGAATCACTTGGATCCGACTCGCCTTTAGTGTAACCTTTGATGTTTTCCGCACTTTTGCACTTTTTAAGAGATTATCTTAGTTATAGTAGTAGGCCCCTCTTTTGAAGGTGACGTTACCCTCAACCCAGTAGTTTGAGTCAGTAAGGAGACAATCCTAAAGGGTTGGATTATTGAAAGATAATTAATTAAGTTATTTATGCGTAATGTGGTAGGCCCCTCTTTTGAAGGTGACGTTACCCTCGGCTAAGTGGTTTGAGTCAGCAGGGATACAATCCCAAGTAGCCGGGTTAATGTATTAATAGTAGTTTACATATGAGGGGATCAAGCCATTCGCACCCCCGCCATCCAATACCAGTGGGCATTGAAGGAGGTCCTAGTAAGCTTGACCCAGGTCCTTGCAGGATCTATACACTGAACAAGGCAAGAACCTTACCAAACCATTCCCTTAACCCCCGACCAGGTAGCCAACATATCTCTATATAGGCCGTAGAGATATGAATGGTGTAAATCTTTTATTTTATATAGACAGTAAAATAACGCCAAGACACCACGGAAAAATGATAAGGAAGTTTCACCTTCAACATAAGAAACTAGTTATTAAAGTCATCAATACAAAACCAAATAAAAAGTGCGAAAAGATTAAAAAAGAAAAGTATTACACTAAATGCTTGTCTTCACCAAGTGATGTAAGAGACTTAGGCAAACATGGCCTTTGATTGTCAAGAACTCTTACTATCAATCTTGGATCCCGAGACTACTACACACACTCTATGATGGATGATGGTGGTGGATGTGGGTGTTGTGATGGTGGTGGAGTGTGGAGTGTGGGTGAAGTGGGAGAGAGGTGGTTTGTCAAGGGATGCTTTTGAAGTGAACCAAGCACCCCTATTTATAGCCTGCACAGAAGCCCGCACACGGCCCCGTGTCCGGTGGGCACGGCCCCGTTTCCATCCACTTTCTCTTTCTTCATTAATTGCAGTTTGTCTGTATTAGCTCCACACGCCCCCGTGTCCGCTGGGCATGGCCCAGTGTGTAGAAGCGTATTTGTACTATCAAGATTTGCTTGGATTCTGCGAATCTTAGCATTGACCGCAGCCGTGTTGAGCTGGGCACGCCCCCGTGTTGGGAAATAGAAGCTTCTACAACTTTGTCTTTTCTGGAGACACCTGAGCACGCCCCCGTGTCCCTTGGGCACGAGGCGTGTTCAGCCTTTTGGTTTCTTTGTTTTTGCTTGGGAAGATGCTGTCGAGGGGTCGGGCATGCCACGTTTATTCCTTTTCTTGTAATTATGTTAGATTTCGCTGCATATTTGCTTCTTTTGTTCATTTACGCTTATTTAATCCTGAAAATACAAAAGGAAGACAAAAGCACACTTTTTCCAACATTAGTACTAAAAAGAGTTAGTTTTATGCCTCTTTTGATGTAATTTATATGTTCCATTTTACACACATCAGGAAGGTTAGTTAAAGCAAATGAGGTGATTAGGGATTGTATTTTGGAACTTAGAAAGCGGGAACCTTCTATTACCTGTTGACTTGGGAAGTCATGACGTTGAAGTCAGCATGAATTGGTTATCCAAGGACAAAGTTGAAGTTGTTTGTCACAAGGAAAATCATTCGCAGCCCTCTTGCGAATGATGAGACACTTATAGTACACGACCTTCTTGCAATTGATGCGAGGGCACTAGGCCCCATAAGGCGGTGGATTGTGACATCCCACATTGGTCATAAAGACACAGAAGCACCTCCGAGTAGGATTGCATAGCCTCCTTTGCTCATATTGTAGAAAAGGAGACCAAGGAGCCAAAGCTAGAAGACATCCCCGTTGTGAAGGAATTTCCCGAAGTCTTTCCTGAAGACTTGCCTAGGTTACCTCCACAACGACGAGTGGAGTTTAGGATTAACCTAGTGCCAGGAGCGGGACCCATGGCGAAGGCACCTTACCGAATAGCTTCGTTCGAGATACAAGGACTAACAACTCGACTACAAGAGCTGCTAAAACGAAGGATTCATTAGACCAAGCTTCTCGCCTGCTATTCGTTAAGAAGGAAGTTGGCAGTTTACGTTTGTGCATCGATTTCAAAGAATTGAATATCAAGAACCGATGTCCTTTGCCAAGGATTGATGACTTGTTCAACCAATTACAAGGTTCTAGTTACTACTCGAATATCGACTTGAGGTCAGGGCAACATCAACTGCGAATACAAGAAGAAAGTATCCCTAAAACGGCCTTTAGGACTCGATATGGACATTTTAAGTTCCTTGTCATACCGTTTGGCTTAACAAACACACCAGCAGTATTCATGGACCTCATGAATAGGGTGTCCAGGCCATATCTGGATAAGTTGGTGATTATATTCATTGATGACATCCATATTTACTCGCGAACCCGGGAGGAACGTGAGCAACACCTGCGAGCTATCCTAGCACTCTTGAAGAAGGGACGGTTGTATGCAAAGATGTCGAAATGCGAATTTTGTATTCGCCAGGTGAAATTCTTAGGTCACGTGATGAATAAGAATGGAATTCTTGTTGACCCTGCTAAGATCAAAGTAATCAAGGACTGGGAATCCCCAAGGACGCCAACTACGATACGACAATTTCTGGGGTTAGCAGGCTATTACAAACGATTCATAGGGGACTTTTCAAAGATTGCTCAACAACTAACAACCCTAACCTAGACGGTACCCATCTTGCCTTTACCTGACAGTACCGAGGGATTCGTGGTTTATTGTGACGCTTCTTGACAAGGTCTTGGTTGCGTGTTGATGCAACGAGACAAAGTCATCGTGTACGCGTCATGTCAATCGAAGGATCATGAGAAGAACTGCACCACGCATAACCTTGAACTAGGTGCGGTGAATTGCGCATTAAAGATTTAGCGCCAGTACTTGTATGGAAAACGCTGCACGATCTTTACTGATCACAAGGGTTTACAGCACACCTTTGATTAGAAAGACTTAAACATGAGATAACGAGATGGAATGAGCTATTGAATGATTACGACTGTGAGATTAAGTATCACCTGGAGAAGGCGAGCGTTGTAGCAGACGCCTTGAGCTGCAGGGATCGCGCAAAGCCTCTAAGGGTGCGAGCCTTAGAGATGACCATACAGACGAATCCCGCTACTCGGATTCGTGAAGCTGAGCAAGAGGCGCTCAAGCCAGAGAACCTACAAGCTGAAGCGTTATGTGGAAAGGGAGTGCAATTATTGCCTAAGGTAAACGGAACATTATACTTCATGGAACGACTTTGGGTTCTGTTTTGCGACAATTTACGTATGCTTGTTTTGGGACAAGGCTCATAGGTCAAGGTACTCGATCCATCCTGGATCCGACAAGATGTACCAAGACTTGAAGGATTAGTATGGGTGGCCCAAGATGGAAGCTGATATAGCTACATATGTGGGTAACTGTCTTACTTGTGCTGAAGTTAAGACAGAATACCAGAAACCATCAGGGCTGCTGCAACAGCCTGAGATTCCCATGTGGAAGTGGGAACGAATATCAATGGATTTCATTACAAAGCTACCGAGAACCCAAGGAGGGAATGTTATGATTTGGGTGATTATTGATCAACTCATCAAGTCTGCACATTTCCTACCGATCAGTGAGGAAGACAACACAAGGAAATTAGCAGAGATTTATCTTAGAGAGATTGTGGCATGTTATGGAGTGCCGGTTTCTACCTTATCTGACCGAGATGGTCGTTTTGTGCCGAGGATATGGCAAATGTTTCAGAAGGCGTTTGGGTCAAGGTTGAACCTTAGTACTGCATTTCACCCTCAGACGGACGGCCAGAGTGAGAGAACGATACAGACCGTGGTAGACATGTTATGTGCTTGTGTGATGGACTTTGGTGGAAGATGGGATACTCACTTGCCTTTAGTGGAGTTTTCCTACAATAATAGCTATCACACCCGCATTCAGGCCGCCCCGTTTGAAGCTTTTTACGGACGTAAGTGTCGGTCCCCGTTGTGTTAGGCGGAGACCAGAGATAAACGATTTATTGGCCCCGAATTGGTTCAGGAAAACTACAGACAAGATTGTTCAGGTACGTGATCGTATCAAGTCAGCACATGACACACGGAAAAGCTACACCGGCAAGCGGCAGAAACCATTGGAATTTGAGTTTGGAGAGATGGTTTTATTGAAAGTCTCGCCTTGGAAAGGCGTGGTACGATTCGGAAAAGCGTGGGAAGTTGAGCCCACGGTATATTAGTCCTTTCTAGATCCTGGAAAGGATCGGAACCATTGCTTACAAGCCGAATCTTCCAGAAACATAGCAGTATTCACGGCACATTTCACGTGTCTAATCTTAAGAAGAGTCTGACTCAAGAAACAATTGTCATTCCCGCAAACAAGATTCACATCAACGACAAACTCCAATTTACTAAAGAACCTTTTAAGGTTACGGACTGGAAGTCCACAAAACACGGAGAAGACGTTTTAAACTTGTTAAATTCGCTGGAATTCACATCATGGCCCAGAATTTATGGGGAGCATGAAGACCAAATCAAGTCTAAGTATTCATATCTGTTTCACAACTCCCCTACAACCAATAACACCGCTTGAATTTCGGGACGAAATTCTTTTAACGGGGGGAGAATGTGACAACTGGCACATTTCCATGAATTTCGTACAATAATAAACAGTAATATGTGCTTTAATGACTGTGTGTGATTGAATTAACAAGACGAATGATTTTCTGATTACTGTCATATACATACAATGGCATTTCATGTTGCAAGATTTTTATCATTACTACATGCAACACAGCATGGTACAATTAGTGCACGAAACAAAGTTAGCACAGTTATCAGACAAACTAGAAGTACTGACGGGAGTTCAATACTTAGACAGACGTGATGTTAAGACATAGAATGAGCCCGAAACCAAGAGTTACACTAGAATAGTGTGTAGGAAAGTAGGGATCATAAAACTGCTTACCTAGTGATGATTTAGGTGCCGGAAAGTGCCAGAAACACACTAAAACTGCAGAATTCTGCAGAAAATAACCAAATTCAGCAATTTTCAGCATTTTAACAACTAAATATAATGCAAAAATGTGGTTTAATGGTCCAGAATACTTTCCTAAGTGTCGGGAATCAAAAATGTTATTAAAGGTAACATAAAGCACACTAAACTGCGTAATTTAGCACCTTAAAGAACCGGTAACCAACCGAACAACCAGACACTACCCGAAACACCAAATTTTCACTAGAAGCATTGTTTTAGTGTTACAAAGCTAGTTATGGTCACCGAACATCATAATTCATCCTACAACATTATAATACATAAAACACTAACTATTTCCCATTAAAACCTAACTAACTTAACCAACTAAATTTTACAACCTAACTAGCACACCCCCCCCCCCCACTTACGGTTATACATGGGGACCCACCTCAAGATTTTGTTTCATTTGTTTAATTGTTATGTTTATTACTTTAGGGACATATTAACCAATAGTTATGGAGATGTTGGAAGAACTTGTATAAAAATCCCTAAGACTAAAGCACATATCATTCCTACACTTCAAGAGCTCCAAACACCTCCTTCCTCCTTCCCTTGCTCACGGCCACAACACACTCACACAACCCTTCCATTTTCACTTCAATCTCATACAATCTAAGAAGATCCTAAGGTGTAAGAAGCATAGTTAGGAAGCTTGGAAGCATTTGAACTTGAAGGACCACTCTCTAGAGCTTTTATCCACCTTGTTTATCATCTTCATCATCTTTGATCTCATCCCTAGCCTTGTGCTAGGAGTAAGACTCTCATCACTCCATTTTACTTCTTATATTGATGGTTAAAAGATTATGTTAAAGGTTAAACATGAAGATCATGAAGAAACAAGAAGATGAACTTTAACATAAAGCTAACTAACATAAGAAACTAAGTTGTTTTAGTGTATGTGTGAATCTTGATTGTTGATTTCTTGTGTTTATGATGTTAAACATCATAAGAAGCTTGCTAGATTGTGATTAAACACATGATCTAGAAAGTGAGAGGATGAATCTTGTGAAAGATAAGATGATCATCTTTTATGTTTCTCATAAACTTGAAAATGAAGATGATTTTGTGTATGATGAAGTATGAAACATGTTATAAGTCTTGTAAAAGGATGATTTCAAAAATAATTTTCTCAAGAAACCAAGTTTATTTACAAGATTTACAAAGTCATGATTTCTAAGGAAACTAATCATATTTTTAGTGTTAAATCAAGACTAGAAACATGTTTGTAACAAGAAAAATACAAAAGAATCATTTCTAGAAAAATCATCCCACAAGTTGTGAAAGATTAGATTCTTCAAGAATGAGATTTATAAACAAATAACCATGTTTTAAAGGGTAACTAAACCTACTAAATAACATATTAAGTTACTACAACTTTTTACAAAATTTCAAGTTCATGTCAAAGTGTAAATTGCATATTTAAAGAATATTGTAAGTCTTGTTTATGTTGTTGATGATTGATGATGGTTTTAAAAAGAAAATGATATGCTTTTAAAGCATGGAAACCTCCATTTTTAAGGGGGAAACTATGGCAAAATTTTTGTAGAATTTAAACACTTAGAAATACTTAATATAACTTACCAAAATACCAAAAGTGTAATACAAAATAATACCAAAATCCCAAGAAAACAAATATATAATTTATACCCGAATATTGGACAAACCGAACACCGACGTATGGACTACACTGTGACAACTCGAAATTTAGAACCTTTCGTGTATCTTAGTGTAACCTACTTGAAACATTATGTGACTAGTTGACGTATTGGTGTAATGATATATGTGAACACCCTATGTGATTACGTGTTACGTTTATGTGTTGTAATTGTATGAATGTGTGTATGTATATGAACCGAGACAACAAGGACCCGACTCGAGAATGAAACAATGGGCCGGATGGGCCATACACCTCATTTAACCCAACCGAAAGCCCATTAGGGTGCATTACTTGGAACGGATATATAAACTTGGTGGATAGCCATGTTGCCATTTTCTTTGGATAACACACACACTCTCCTACTCCCTCTCACTAAAACCCTAGACACCAAACATCACATTTCTTCTCCTTCTTCTCGGATCAAACCGGTGACACTAGGAGCTCTCGGATCGGCTCACACACACACACCCATTTGGGAAGCTTCATACTCACCTTTGAAACCCATCAATCGGTTAGTGTCTTTATGATGTTTGTTGATTAAAATGATAGTATGAATAATATGCTCTAACTAGTATAGTTGAGTGCTTGATGATGAGTTTTGTGAATCGGATGTGTATGTTGTTGATAATCGGCTAACATGTTTTGATTTTGGATATATTGCACAATGAACCCATGATGTCTTGTGTCTAAATGTGATTCAAACCATTAAAGTGGGTGTTCATGAAACCGGCTTGCATATGTGTAGTACCATGATGAATCGGATTAGTGTAGAGTTGATTTCGAGATGTTATGTGATGATTTGAAACCTTTAGATGAGTATGTTCAAGTGTGTTGATTTGTTGTTCATGATTATGGTTGTGATTGATGCTAAAATATGATGAACAAGTTTGAATGATCAACATGAACATGATATGAATATGTGAAGAACTTGTTGAATATGATATGAAGATGCCTTGAATATTTGAATATTGATATGGTTGATCCATTTTTAGTAAATTGCTAGACAAGAAACATGTTTAAGGATTGTGGTTGGATAGTACATTGTGTCATGAAATCAAATTCCCATTGGATAGTACAACTGTGCAGAATCAGCAATTGTTGGGGGTCGAGACCCCTGGTCTCGACTCGAGGCCACCAAATGTCAACTCGAGATCCCCGGTTTCGACACTAGTTGCGAGTCGAGAGCCTACAGTCTCGACTCGAGACCCCACTTGATCAACACCCAAACATCTTGACTCGAGACCTCGTTTGCGAGTCCAGTTGCGACTCGAGACCACTACATGCATGACCCGAGACTACCTTAGTGGCGACTCAAAATCTTGTGGACTACAACTCGGGACCGCACAGTCTCGACTCGAGACTATATGCATGAACACGCTGACTTGAACTTGCACACTACTACGGGCCTAAGTAATTGGGCCGAACGTATGGGCCTTATGTGTTACTGTTGAATGTGAATGTTGTTTGGGCTGCCATGAATGATACTTGAATGCAATGTGCTAGAAACATACGTGTACTACTTGAATACGAACCTGATTTGTATGATACAACTATGATAGGACGTGAGTGACCACAATATTGCTTGATTGACCTTTCTGTGTATCTGCCGAGCAAACCAAGGTGAGTTCACACCCTCTACAAAGCATGGGATTCCCAGGGGTCGGGAATTGGGGTTAAGGAACATGGGTTCCTCGTCCTCCTTGGGTAGGACAGCAATGGTTCAGGAATGTAATTCCTCGTCCTCACGGACAGATAACTCGTACTAGACCAAAACTCTATCACGAAGTCCCTCCTTTTATATCGACTTAATCGCCGGGCCAATGGCGAGCGGGTCATTAGTTAGATAGCGCTATTTAGGTCTGACAAACCTCACACCGTGCCGCAGAGGACGGGCGTGAACTAATGGATCTGGGGCACGTCAATGATGATAGACATTGACAGTTTCAGGGCACTTAAACATGACTACAATCAGCAGTCGATATGGTAACGAGTCTAGTGTATACATGGGGTAGCCCCCACGGCCGAAATGCCAGATAACTAACACGGGGTAGCCCCCACGGCTGGATTGCCAGAGTAATCGGGAATAAACAAGTCACGTTTTAACTATGGGGTAACCCCCACGGCAGGATGCCAGATAAAGGAAACGGTTTTCGAAACAACTTAAAACGAACACCCAACCGTGAACTCACTCAACTTGTTGTTGACTCGTTACTACATGCTTTGCAGGTCCTTAGGTACTTAGCTGGAGCTTGCATGGAGGAGGATCGTTGTGGGACATGGACGGCTGTGTGCCATGTTAAACTTGAAACTATTAAACTTATGTTTTGGCTTTAAGACTTATGCTTCCGCTTACAACTTAAACTATGTTTTGTTTGAACACCAATTGTATTGGTTGGATTTTATAACTACTTATATGCTTGTTCGATATGATTGGTGGCTGGATCCTGGTCAGTCACGCCTCCAAGCGGTAGTACTCCGCAGGTGGATTTTGGGGGTGTGACATACACTTATATATGTTCCGGAATTAAATTCATATATATATATATATGTTTTGACAAACGAGTTAAACGGTATTTTGGAAACCGAAAGAACGGAAATTATAATTTTTACAAGTGTTACAAAGATATATCATATTTTTGTCAAGTAGAAAATACATTATTTTTTAGTGGAGAAAAATAAATACATTTTCTTGAACAATTACAAGATATACTATTTTTGGAGAAAATATATATATTTTCTTAAACAAATTAAGAATATATTATTTTGGGTGAAAAATGAAATTATGAATATTTTCTAAGTTAATCTTGAAAATATATTAATTTTAGAGGTTATATGAAAGTATGATTATTTTTGCCAAGAAAGATTTATAGATAATCTTCTATAAAAGTTTTCTTAAAATACATACATTTTAAGAAAATGAAGTGGTGATTTGTGTTAAACTCTGTCTTTCTTTCGCCCACAATAGGTCAGCATGCTCAGCCACCCGTGTGCACTTTTAAAACTTTGATGGACTGCCGACCCACTACTTTTAGCGGCACTGAAGGAGCTGTAGGTCTCCTCCACTGGTTTGAGAAGCTCGAGTCAGTCTTCGAAATGTGTGAATGCCCTGCGACGCGCAGAGTGAAGTATGCTACCGGTACTCTCGAGGGTTTAGCCCTCACATGGTGGAACGCTCAGGTTCAAATGCTGGGGTTGGTTGCTGCCAACGCCACCCCATGGGAAACTTTTAAGGAAATGATCAAGGAAGAATACTGCAGTCGTGATGACATTCATAAGCTGGAAGTCGAGTTCTTCAACCTCAAGATGACGGGTCAGAGATTGAGGCGTACACTAAGAGATCGACTGAGCTTGCCTTACTGTGTCCCACTATGGTGGACCCTCCATTTAAGCGTATTGAACTCTTTCTCAAGGGCTTGGTGCCAGAAATCCAAAGCCATGTGACTTCAGCAAACCTCGCGACTATCCAGCAGGTTGTTCAGTTGGCTCACCGTCTCACTGATCAGGCGGTGGAGCAGAACAAGTTACCAAAGCGCATAGGTGCTGCAACTACTTCTGGTACCTCTAGTGACAACAAACGGAAATGGGATGGAACTTCAAGCAAGGGTTCAATTTCTGTTCAGTCCCAGTCTCAGCAGAGAAAGACTGAAGACTACAAGAGCCCTAGTCAGCAATCATCTGGTGGTCAAAGCCACGGTGGGTACAAAGGGAATCACCCCAAATGCAATCGCTGCAGCCTGCATCACAGCGGGCCATGCACCAGGGGCAACTGTCATCGGTGCAACAAGGCCGGTCACGCTGCAAAGGATTGCAGGAGCTTATATCCCGCCAATCAGAATCATCAGCAAGCTCAACAGAACCAGCGCCAGCAGCAGCAACAGGGTGATAACAAAGGGTGCTTTCAGTGTGGAGCTGAAGGCCACTTTAAGAGAGATTGTCCCCAACTGAACAGGAACCAGAACAACAACAACAACAACAACAATCAGGGGAATGGTAACAATGGGAACAACAACAACAATGGCGCCAGGGGGCGAGCATTCATGATTGGCCAAGGTGAAGCAAGGAACGACCCCAATGTTGTGGCGGGTAAGTTCCTTCTCGACGACTTTTATGTTTCAGTATTATTTGATTCGGGTGCCGCTACTAGCTACATGTCACTAGAAGTTAGTCGAATGCTTAAGCGTATTCCAACACCTTTGAACAACAAGCACACTGTAGAGCTAGCGAATGGTAAGAGTTTAGAAACCACACACGTAGTCAAGGGTTGTAAACTTATTCTCGCTGACCAGACCTTCTCTATCGACCTTATTCCTATCGTCTTGGGTAGTTTCGACGTTGTCATTGGGATGGATTGGTTATCCCAACACCGAGCAGAGATTCTTTGCAACGAGAAGGTTGTCCGTATTCCAGGTTCCGGTGGTGAACCTCTCATGATTCGTGGTGACAAGAGGAGTGATGTTGAGAACGTCATTTCTCTCCTTAAGGCCCAAAAGTGCTTGCGAAAGGGCCACACTGCCATTTTGGCTCTCGTTACTGACACCTCAGAAAAAGAGAAGAAGATCGAAGATTTTCCAGTTGTACGCGATTATCCAGAGGTATTTCTTGAGGAATTACCTGGTCTTCCGCCTCATCGCCAAGTCGAGTTTCAGATCGAACTAGCTCCTGGAGCTGCGCCTATAGCTCATGCACCTTATCGTTTAGCTCCATCAGAGTTGGAAGAACTCTCTACGCAACTACAAGAACTCTTAGATAAGGGTTTTATCCGTCCTAGCTCATCGCCTTGGGGAGCTCCAGTACTATTTGTAAAGAAGAAGGACGGTACCTTCAGAATGTGCATCGACTACCGGGAACTCAACAAGGTGACAGTGAAGAACTGCTACCCTCTACCGCGTATTGACGACTTGTTCGACCAGCTGCAAGGGTCGAGCTACTATTCAAAGATTGATTTGAGATCGGGATATCACCAGCTAAGAGTCCGAGAAGAGGACGTCTCCAAAACAGCTTTTAGAACACGTTACGGGCACTATGAGTTTTTGGTCATGCCTTTTGGGCTGACAAACGCACCTGCGGTTTTCATGGACTTGATGAACCGAGTGTGCAAGCCTTACCTGGACAAGTTCGTTATAGTCTTCATCGATGACATCCTGATCTATTCTAAGAGTCAGGAGGAACACGAGCAGCATCTATGACTTATTCTGGAACTCCTTCGAACAGAACAGCTTTATGCAAAGTTCTTGAAATGCGACTTCTGGCTTCGTGAAGTCCATTTCCTAGGCCATGTGGTGAACAGGGATGGGATCCATGTTGATCCGTCTAAGGTAGACTCTATCAAGAACTGGCCTGCACCTCGAACACCAAAGGAAATTCGCCAATTCTTAGGATTGGCAGGTTACTACAGGAGGTTCATAAAGGATTTTTCTAAGATTGCACAGCCTCTCACTTCACTAACGCAGAAAGGCGTTGTTTATCGCTGGGGAAATGCACAGGAGTTAGCATTTCAGCACTTAAAGGATAGACTTTGCAGTGCACCTATCCTTTCCCTGCCAGAGGGCACAGACGACTTTGTGGTTTACTGCGACGCATCAATTCAGGGCCTTGGTTGTGTGTTGATGCAACGAGATAAAGTCATAGCCTACGCCTCACGCCAACTTAAAGTTCACGAAAAGAACTACACTACACATGATTTGGAGCTGGGAGCTGTTGTTTTTGCACTTAAGTTATGGCGGCATTACCTGTACGGTACTAAGTGCGCCATCTACACTGACCACAGGAGCCTCGAACATATCTTCAAACAGAAGGAACTGAACATGTGACAACGACGATGGGTCGAACTACTGAATGACTACGAGTGCTCGATCAGGTATCACCCGGGCAAGGCCAATGTTGTGGCTGACGCCTTCAGTCGAAAGGACACTGCGCCTAAGCGCGTGCGGGCTTTACAACTCACAATACATTCTAGTCTTCCTTCCCAAATACGAGACGCTCAGATAGAAGCACTAAAACCAGAGAACGTCAGGGCTGAAGCCCTACGCGGATCAAGGCAACGCTTAGAACAGAAGGAAGATGGCGCTTACTACGTAACGGGACGCGTTTGGGTCCCACTCTATGGCAACCTACGAGAGCTTGTGATGGACGAAGCACACAAGTCTCGCTACTCGGTACACCCTGGTTCGGACAAAATGTACCACGATATCAAAACTACGTACTGGTGGCCTAGCATGAAGGCCCACATAGCGACTTACGTCAGCAAGTGTTTGACTTGTGCGAGAGTCAAGTCTGAGTATCAGAAACCCTCAGGCCTACTCCAACAACCAGAGATACCCCAATGGAAATGGGAGCAAATTTCCATGGATTTCGTTACTGTCCTACCTAGATCCCAGTGCGGAAACGATACTATTTGGGTGATCGTGGACCGACTTACAAAATCTGCACACTTCTTGGCTATCAAGGAGACGGATAAGTTCTCCACTCTTGCGGAAATATACCTCAAGGAAGTTGTTTCGAGGCACGGGGTGCCCACCTCCATTATCTCAGATCGAGATGCACGTTTCACTTCAGAACTGTGGCAAGCAATGCACAAATCCTTTGGCTCACGATTAGACATGAGCACAGCGTATCACCCTCAGACGGACGGGCAGTCCGAACGCACTATTCAAACCTTAGAAGACATGCTTCGTGCATGTGTAATCGACTTTGGCAACAGCTGGGAAAAGCATCTGCCACTTGTGGAATTCTCATACAATAACAGCTACCACACCAGCATTAAAGCTGCTCCGTTTGAGGCATTGTACGGACGTAAATGCCGGTCACCTCTTTGTTGGGCAGAGGTGGGGGATAGTCAGATCACTGGTCCAGAACATGTGGTAGACACGACCGAACAAATTGCTCAAATACGAAAACGCATGGCGGCAGCTTGTGACCGTCAGAAAGTTTACGCCGATAAGGGCAGGAAACCACTAGAGCTCCAGATTGGGGAGCGGGTACTACTCAAAGTTTCACCCTGGAAGGGTGTGGTTCGTTTTGATAAACGTGGCAAACTTAACCCACGATGCGTTGGACCTTTCGAAATCATTGAGAAAATAGGCAGGGTGGCCTACAGACTGAACTTACCAGCATAACTCGGTGCAGTTCACAACGTCTTTCACGTGTCGAATCTGAAGAAGTCTCTGTCAGATGAGACCCACATAGTTCCCCTGAAGGAACTCACTATCGACGAACAGTTACGATTCGTCGAGGAACCAGTCGAAATCACGGACCGGGATGTTAAGGTCCTCAAGAGCACTAGAATACCTCTCGTTCGAGTTCGTTGGAACTCACGTCGCGGCCCAGAGTTCACCTGGGAGCGCGAAGATCAGATGAAACAAAAGTATCCCCAACTGTTCGCAAACAGTACACCCACCACTAAGGCCGAAGCTACGGAATTTCGGGATGAAATTCCAGATCAACGGGGGGTGGATGTGACACCCCAGGAAAACCAGGAAAACCATACAACTTAACTAGCTTCCTCAGTGAGTGCTTACCAAATTTCAGGACGAAATTTCTTTCAACTTGGGGATGATGTGACAACTCGAAATTTAGAACCTTTCGTGTATCTTAGTGTAACCTACTTGAAACATTATGTGACTAGTTGACGTATTGGTGTAATGATATATGTGAACACCCTATGTGATTACGTGTTACGTTTATGTGTTGTAATTGTATGAATGCGTGTATGTATATGAACTGAGACAACAAGGACCCGACTCGAGACCATGCGGTCTCGAGTGAACAATGAAACAATGGGCCGGATGGGCCATACACCTCATTTAACCCAACCGAAAGCCCATTAGGGTGCATTACTTAGAACGTATATATAAACTTGGTGGATAGCCATGTTGCCATTTTCTTTGGATAACACACACACTCTCCTACTCCCTCTCACTAAAACCCTAGACACCAAACATCACATTTCTTCTCCTTCTTCTCGGATCAAACCGGTGACACTAGGAGCTCTCGGATCGGCTCACACACACACACACCCATTTGGGAAGCTTCATACTCACCTTTGAAACCCATCAATCGGTTAGTGTCTTTATGATGTTTGTTGATTAAAATGATAGTATGAATAATATGCTCTAACTAGTATAGTTGAGTGCTTGATGATGAGTTTTGTGAATCGGATGTGTATGTTGTTGATAATCGGCTAACATGTTTTGATTTTGGATATATTGCACAATGAACCCATGATGTCTTGTGTCTAAATGTGATTCAAACCATTAAAGTGGGTGTTCATGAAACCGGCTTGCATATGTGTAGTACCATGATGAATCGGATTAGTGTAGAGTTGATTTCGAGATGTTATGTGATGATTTGAAACCTTTAGATGAGTATGTTCAAGTGTGTTGATTTGTTGTTCATGATTATGGTTGTGATTGATGCTAAAATATGATGAACAAGTTTGAATGATCAACATGAACATGATATGAATATGTGAAGAACTTGGTGAATATGATATGAAGATGCCTTGAATATTTGAATATTGATATGGTTGATCCATTTTTAGTAAATTGCTAGACAAGAAACATGTTTAAGGATTGTGGTTGGATAGTACATTGTGTCATGAAATCAAATTCCCATTGGATAGTACAACTGTGCAAAATCAGCAATTGTTGGGGGTCGAGACCCCTGGTCTCGACTCGAGGCCACCAAATGTCAACTCGAGATCCCCGGTTTCGACACTAGTTGCGAGTCGAGAGCCTACAGTCTCGACTCGAGACCCCACTTGATCAACACCCAAACATCTTGACTCGAGACCACGTTTGCGAGTCCAGTTGCGACTCGAGACCACTACATGCATGACCCGAGACTACCTTAGTGGCGACTCGAAATCTTGTGGACTACAACTCGGGACCGCACAGTCTCGACTCGAGACTATATGCATGAACACGCTGACTTGAACTTGCACACTACTACGGGCCTAAGTAATTGGGCCGAACGTATGGGCCTTATGTGTTACTGTTGAATGTGAATGTTGTTTGGGCTGCCATGAATGATACTTGAATGCAATGTGCTAGAAACATACGTGTACTACTTGAATACGAACCTGATTTGTATGATACAACTATGATAGGACGTGAGTGACCACAATATTGCTTGATTGACCTTTCTGTGTATCTGCCGAGCAAACCAAGGTGAGTTCACACCCTCTACAAAGCATGGGATTCCCAGGGGTTGGGAATTGGGGTTAAGGAACATGGGTTCCTCGTCCTCCTTGGGTAGGACAGCAATGGTTCAGGAATGTAATTCCTCGTCCTCACGGACAGATAACTCGTACTAGACCAAAACTCTATCACGAAGTCCCTCCTTTTATATCGACTTAATCGCCAGGCCAATGGCGAGCGGGTCATTAGTTAGATAGCGCTATTTAGGTCTGACAAACCTCACACCGTGCCGCAGAGGACGGGCGTGAACTAATGGATCTGGGGCACGTCAATGATGATAGACATTGACAGTTTCAGGGCACTTAAACATGACTACAGTCAGCAGTCGATATGGTAACGAGTCTAGTGTATACATGGGGTAGCCCCCACGGCCGAAATGCCAGATAACTAACACGGGGTAGCCCCCATGGCTGGATTGCCAGAGTAATCGGGAATAAACAAGTCACGTTTTAACTATGGGGTAACCCCCACGACAGGATGCCAGATAAAGGAAACGGTTTTCGAAACAACTTAAAACGAACACCCAACCGTGAACTCACTCAACTTGTTGTTGACTCGTTACTACATGCTTTGCAGGTCCTTAGGTACTTAGCTGGAGCTTGTATGGAGGAGGATCGTTGTGGGACATGGACGGTTGTGTGCCATGTTAAACTTGAAACAATTAAACTTATGTTTTGGCTTTAAGACTTATGCTTCCGCTTACAACTTAAACTATGTTTTGTTTGAACACCAATTGTATTGGTTGGATTTTATAACTACTTATATGCTTGTTCGATATGATTGGTGGCTGGATCCTGGTCAGTCACGCCTCCAAGCGGTAGTACTCCACAGGTGGATTTTGGGGGTGTGACATACACTTATATATGTTCCGGAATTAAATTCATATATATATATATATATATATATATATATATATGTTTTGACAAACGAGTTAAACGGTATTTTGGAAACCGAAAGAACGAAAATTATAATTTTTACAACTGTTACAAAGATATATCATATTTTTGTCAAGTAGAAAATACATTATTTTTTAGTGGAGAAAAATAAATATATTTTCTTGAACAATTACAAGATATACTATTTTTGGAGAAAATATATATATAGTTTCTTAAACAAATTAAGAATATATTATTTTGGGTGAAAAATGAAATTATGAATATTTTCTAAGTTAATCTTGAAAATATATTAATTTTAGAGGTTATATGAAAGTATGATAATTTTTGCCAAGAAAGATTTATAGATAATCTTCTATAAAAGTTTTCTTAAAATACATACATTTTAAGAAAATGAAGTGGTGATTTTATTTGATTAAAAATAATATTCCGGAAAATTTAAATAAAAACTAAGTATAAGAATACTTAATAAATACAAGAAAATACGTATTCTCATACATACAAATACACACCGGAATACGCCACAAATACTTGGCAAAATACACAAGACTAAAAATACACAATTATAATTATACCCATCCTTGGGGATATATTCATGGGGGAAATTACAAAAGAGACAAGCCAAAAAAGATGTTATCTTGGCAATATTCCAAGTAAATGGATGAATATAATTTAAGTTAAAATATTATTATTCTAACTAATAATTATATACTTTGAAATTATATAATGTACATCAATGATGTAACTCAAATTATACCAAGATTTCCAAAACAAGTCTTAATGAACAACTAAGACAAATGAGTCGTTACACGACCTAAACGTCTAATAAAACATGGCATGTGTGTAGGTAGTTGTACGACTCACAGAAGGACCTTTGAGCATACGAGATAGCTGGACGCAAACTTGTGAGTTCATGTCCCCCTTTTCTCTGAACTGTTTTCGGATTTATAACTCCCGGGGGTGAAATACATGTTACATATGTTTCAATGGTATGATTTGGCTATGAAATGAACTATTAGATCATGTGAGCATAGGCTGAAACTGAAATGCCAATAACTCTCATAAGAATCATGGACAAGGGTTAGATCTAACGGGTACAGCTGAGCCCCACTCATGGTCCTTATGTGACCACTTAGAGTGCTTTAGTGTCCCAGTCGAGGTGATTCGACAACGGTCAAGGGGATTTGACACAGTCAAGTGATTTGATACGGTCAAGGGAATTTGACACAGTCAAGGTGATTTGACACAGTCGAGGGGAATTCGGCATAGTCGAGGGGATTTGACGCAAACAATAGTTTACTCAGAATGAGTACTCCCTATGTCTTCACATACATCAATGTCCTTGCAAAACATTAATTGATCTGTTCATAGACGCTTTTCATACCTGTTTTCAAAGGAGTCTCTCAAATGTTTACAAGTTTATCAGTACCCATACAAAACGCATGAACTCGCTCAACTTTTGTTGATGTTTTCAAAATTACATGTATTTCAGGAAAAAAAGTTGGATCTTGGGCGCTGGTGTTAATTCGGAAAGTAAATTTCAAGTTAGATGTCATCCACTTTTGTTGGTTTGTAACTTAATCAGAGGTTGTGTTGTTTGAAACTTAAATGACTGGTGTTTGTAATATTTTAAACTTTATGAATGGGTGAACATCATTTTGATCAAATAGTTGTTTATTATAATCGAATGTAATGAGAACCGATCGAGTCACACGCTTACGCTTTCACAAAATTCAAGGTGTGACACGTTCCACTTTCAGATCTGATCGAAATCAAGAACAATGTTGATCCGTAACAACTACAAACTAAAAAGGACCTTGATTCGTAAATACAATGCAAATTCGTATGAACTATACTTGTTGATTCGTATGAATCAACACCATTTCCAGATTCGTATGAACTAATCAGCACAAACACAGCCCCGTTCGTTACGTTTTCATCGATTTTACCAAGACTTCTTTTGAATTTGATTCTGAAAATTTGTAGGGTTATTCAAAAACGTTTTCGCACAACATATAAAAAATTTGGCTGGTTTTAACCGTGAAATCAGCGTAGATCTGAGGTTTAAAGATGAAAAAATGAAGAATATGAGTAGAAGAAGAAATATGACGATTTTGATGAATTTCAGCTACGATTTTGATGAAATCAATTGAATTCTTGTATCTTGAATCCATGCAATCGATCTCCCGCTCTAATACCACTTGTGGGTTCGTTTCTGGATCGAATATGTAACACCGACGACTACGAAAATCACGTATCACGTGCGGAATCCATGTACATGAGTGGCAAAAGTTCTAAAAGTTCTAGACTCTTCCTCTATTTATAAGGTGAGTCCATCCTTACTAATACTTGCACCTACTTCATACAAATGGATTCCTCGTACTACGGACTTTTATCTAAGGATCGACACTTAATCAAGGATGGACTCCTTAACGAAGTATGAACCTTATCTAAATATCCACACATCTAAACTTTGTCTTGACCATTTCTCAGCTACGATACGTGATTGATGGAAGCGATAGACATACTACACTCACAAAATTATTTTTAGTTTTCTCTTTCTCTCTCTTCTCTCTCATTTATCTTCACCAGATCTGCATTTCTCTCTCTAAACCTAAAACTCCTCCATCCCACCACCACACCTCCACCATCAACACCATCGTCGACATTGCACCTCCACCATCACCACTAGAGGTGCACAAACCGGTTAATTTTAATAACCGGACCGGTTAACCGGTTATACCGGTTAATTTGACTTTTTGACTTTAACCGGTTAATGCTTTAACCGGTTATTACTTTAACCGGTTATTTTATTAACTGGTCCGGTTAATTACTTTAACCGGTCCGGTTAATTAACCGGTTATTTTCGGTTAAAAACCGGTTTTTTTTGCCTTTTTTTTGAATTTTTCAGTTATTTTTTCGGTTAACCGGTCTATCGGTTAAAAAACCGGTTTAAAAAAAACCGGTTAATAACCGGTTATTATACTAAAAACTTGTAACCGGTTACTAACCTACGGTTAAAAATAACCACTAACCGGTTATTCCTAAATCGGTTATTAACCGGTTACGGTTTCGGTTAATAACCGGTTACGGTTAATTAACCGGTTATTTTGAACACCTCTAATCACCACCAGCACAACACCCACCACCCAAAAAAAGATAAAAATTAACAAAATACCTTTCATCTCCCCAAATAACATTAACTTGCAAGATTGGAACAACAAGAGCAGTACCAAGGATTCTAGCAACCAAAACAACATCAACAATCCGGTTTCTTTGTTGATTCATACCACCAAAAACAACCACCACAAATACTTTGTTCTATCTTTCAAAATCTCAACACTCTTTTTCTTATACTCACTACTAAAATCCAAACAAGGACTATACCCAAGCCCATAAGCCGGTTTCCAAAACCCCTTCAACTCTTCATCTTTTTCTTCATCTTTATTCAAAGAACTTGAAACCCTATTTGGAATCAAGCTTAAACTCACCTTTTGGGGGACAATCCCACATGGGTTTGGGTTAAAAGGGTCAAAATTGTACCACAACTTCATCATAAACAGAAACCCACAAACAAAAAGGAACAAAAACCATGTTTTGGGGTTCTTGAAAAGCTTTGATCTTGAAAAAGTTGCAGTCTTTGAAGCTTTTTGGGAGAGAGAAGAAGAGAGTGGAGTGAGTTAGATGAGATAGAGTTGATGATCTCTGAAGGTATAGATATGTAACACTGGTGATGTTGGTGTTTCTTGTTGTTTACACACTTTGAAATGGCCATTGGTAGATGAAAAGTGGTTGGAAATAAGCTTCAATGGAAGATGAAAGGTATTTTGTTAAAATTATTGTTTGTGGAAGTTTAATTGACCAAGAGAATTAAATACCCAATTTTATATACAGGGAATTTAGTTTGAAATTTGTTGTTGGTTATGAAGATCTTGAATGGGACAGTGGGGCGGCGGCGGCGGTGGCAGTGGGGCGGCACTAGTGGTGGAGGTGAGATGGTGATGGGGGTGAGATGGTGGTGGTGGGTGTTTGGAGGTGGAGGTAGTGCGATGGTGGTGGTAGAGGTGGGGATGGTGGCTGTGCAGTGGTGTTTATAGAGAGAGAGAGAAGAGTGTGTAAAGATGAGAGAGAAAGTGTGTGTAGGTGTGTGTGTGTTTTATTAGATATATGTAATTATTTATATACATATTATATATTAAAAGTTTATGCATTAAAGACTTGTTCATTGTACTTATGTGCATATAAGACCTGTACTTTATGTGTAAATGATCAAATTACCTTCATAGTTAACAGACTTGGTGGATGTAGTTAGAAATTTGGACTCAAATGGTTAAGAAAAGTGGCTATAGGGACTCAGGATGTTAAACATTTTGATTTTGAACTCAAGTGGTTAAAACCTCTAAAACACAGGGGCTCAAAAAGTAATTTACCCTAGATTCAACTATTATTGCAATACTTTACTATAAGACACGAACCTAGTGCACCATTATCGGGTGTGGGTTTAGTTTAAACGAGTTTGGTTTATCATTAACTCGAACCTACGGACATGTTTAGTTAAATGGGTCATTGTCGATTCGACCTGTTGGGTTTGTAAGTTTACCCTTTTATACTTAATTTGAAAGGGTCTTTGATGTAATAATTTAAACTCATTGGATATCTTAAGGCTAGTTTTAAAAGATAAAGAGGAAATGAACATCAAAATATATAAGCTAAATGTAATTATTTTGTATACATTTGTATCTTTTGTTATAAGTACGTAATTTGGAATTTGAGAGTATTAATATGCAAGAATAAAATAAAATTTGGGTTAAATAAGTCATGTTTATACAAACCGCGAAAACTCGTGTCATGCTCATGTATTTAGCATGATTTCCGACTCATTTAACACCTCTACTTACAAACCCACATGGTTCAACGTTTGAAGGTTGAAGTTGATGGTGGGTCTTATGTTTTTCTAATTTGATTTAAAAAAGAAGAAATAGCGGAAAAAGGGAGTTTTTTATTTGATCGAATTTGGACTATAATGAATGGGTACTGACGAGGTATGACCCGGATCGGCTAACCCGACCCGGTCATCACCTATTATTTTATTATAAATATTTAATTACACATGTTTATTCTAGAATATTCTATTCTGCATGGATAAACCACATAACCAAATCCCCAAACTTTTGGGAAGATCATGCAAAACCCTAACTTATCGGAGCCCATCCTAAGTTAGTGGAAACCCTAATGGTAAACTATAAATAGAGGTAAACATCAAAGGTACGAATCATCTTGTTCTCGTTTACTCTCTCTCTACTCATACTTTCTTTCTCCCAAACCAAGACTTATTCTCACGCCGGAGGGTGGTTACAGGAATAACCCCATTCCTGTAACGAGTCCTAACGGTGTTTTGGTTTTGCAATCAGCTGTTCGGATCGCCAAAGAGTTGAAGTCCTAGCCGAAGCTTACCCATAAGGTCAGTGTTTCTTCATTGGCGCCATCCATGGGACCTTTCGATAACAACAACAAGATTAAACCCAATGGCAAGCGATCAGAACACAGGAATAACACCAAATCTAGCAGTGATAACCAGCAACCCGTTGCTGATAACGAGTTCTGCGGCCACTACCATGTCGGCATCACCTGCTATAACCAGGTCTCTTGACCTGGAGTTTGAAGCAGAAGCACCACCACCGGGGTTTGCGAACACCTCTGCTACTTCTCCTGGGATGACAGTAGCAAACCCTATCTCATACACCTCTTGGCAGCTACGATCAGTGGTGCCAACCACAATAGACACCAATGTCTCCACCCCAGCATCAACAATGAGTGCACAGACTATACGTCATAGCACTTTGTCTGTTATCACATCCGCGGGCCCCAGTATTACTACACCGCAGATGAGCATGGCTCAATACTATCAGCCCTCGGCTACATACGCCATGCCACCTTTATACTCAGCAGCACTAACGGTGGCGTTGTCCACGCCACCACACCAGCCAGTCATCATGCCTGCAGGGATTATGAACGCCCCGGTCATGCCTGGGAATCAAGCTTACTTTCCAGGTTACTACTATGCACCCCCTTACGGGTACTTACCCCCGTACAATACTCAAACGTATACACAACAGATGGCGGCACAGAGTTATGCTCAGCAGTCGCCATACGCGGCTTATATGCCACCTTGGTGGACTTTCCCAACATCACAACCGACTTACAGTCAATCCCCGCCCAAGGCGGAGCTGGTGTACGACAGAGGAAACGCGTCAAGACCTCGTTTTTCTCAAAATGTGGGTCACAACTCCACGCTCAATATCACCACGACCCAACCCCCTATCACCCAGGGAACCACCCAGGGCGGAGCAACCCCTCCTGTACAACCCATTAACGTTGAAAATGACGATCTCACTAAACCTTATAAACTGGTGGACGCTACTTTCAAGTCCAAGTTTACTAAGAGAATAGCTGAAGCCCCAATCAAGGAGAAACCCAAGATGCCTCAGACCGTGGGTAAATACGATGGTTTAGGTGACCCTGATGACCATCTTAACCTGTTCAAGAGTGTCAGGGAAGTAGCCTGCTGGCCCATGCCCCTTTGGTGCAAAATGTTCGTCTGAATGCTCGTAAGGGCAGTGCGGGTATGGTGGGACAGTCTACCTATTGGAGAAATCGATAGCTTTGAGGACTTAGAATCCAAATTCACGTTGCAATTCAATCAACAGAGGCGACACACAAAGGATCGAAACGAGCTCCTTCACATCCGCCGGCGGGACAATGAAACAGTGGAGGGTTTTATTGTTAGATTTAACAAAGAAAGCCTGGCCATCCCAGGTGTCACAAACGATCTAGCCTGCGGGGCTTTCCTACAAGGAGTAAACGATGACGAATTGTTAAGGACACTCTACGAAAGGGATGGCGTGCCCCCCCACCATAGACGAAATCCTGAGGATAGCCATGGTATACGTTACGCAAGAAAAGACTGTTGCAGCCAGTCATGTGGCTAACATGAAGAAGGAAGCCCAGAAAAACCAAGACGATAGAGAGCAGCGGAACTCTAAGAGCAAAGGTAGAGGAGACAGGTACCAAAAAAGTGACAGACCAGAATCGCGATATGATAGATCTAGGAGTTCATACTCAAGAAACGAGTCCTCCTCTAAGCCACGGTCTGATTATCCTAACTTAAGTAAAACGCCGGCAGAAATCCTGGCCTCTGAAAACCTCAAATTTAACCCTCCAAAACCATTGAAGGACGCTCCCAACAAAGACACTAGTAAATATTGTGAATACCACAAAGGCAACGGCTATGATACCAATGATTGCTTTCAATTAAAGAAGCAGATCGAGTATTTCGTAAAGGCGGGTAAGTTGGCTCACCTGGTTCGAGACATAAAGCAGGGTCCGCCCCCCAAATAGGAGACTGACAAAGGGGCGGGTAAGAAACAGCGGGAGCTAAATATGGTATACGCCGATAAGGGAAAGGGAGCGAAACGGAGTTTCTCCACACTCGAACCCTGGATGATGGCAACCATGACAATCGAGCCACAAGTAGAGGATTTACACCTCACCACTGACCCTCTAATCATATTCGCCGTGGTAGGCGACTATAATATGAGACGAATCCAGGTAGACACCGGGAGTTCTGAAGACATCATCTACGAGTACCGTTTTAACAGAATGCAACCAAAAGACAGAAAATTGCTCGAATCAGTACACGCCCCTATTAAGGGGTTCACCAGAGAAAAGGTTGATCCAATCGGTCAAATTACTTTCTCGGTAACATTCAGACAGGCCCCCCAGGAAAGAACTATACTCCTCACGTTTCTTGTGGTACGCACCGAGTCTTACCACAATGTAATCATTGGAAGGTTCACCCTGGGAAAACTAGACGCCATAGTCTCCACGGCGCGTGGATTAATGAAGTTCCCCACCCCGCGGGGAATTGCAACGGTATACCGGGACAAGCTGGGAGAATGTTGGATACCAAGAGGTGTCGTCAAGGACCTACCGGTGCCATCGGCCCGGAAAGGTGGGTTTTAAGCACACGCCATCCTGAGCAAACAGTGAGAATAGGAGATAGCCTTTCCCCTGAAGTTAAAAACAACCTGAAATAGTTGCTGAGAAGGAACGCCGATATCTTTGCTTTTGAACACTCTGACATGACTGGGATACCCCGGGATAAGGCAGAGCACAAGTTAGCAATGCTCCCGAGCATTAAGCCAGTCGCCCAGGGAAAGCGTAGCATGGCTCCTGATCAAAAAGCAGCGGTAGTGAAAGAAGTACGAAAGCTGGTCGAAGCTGGAATTCTCAGAGAAACTAAATATCAAACATGGGTATCAAACCCCGTGATGGTTAAAAGACAAGATGGCACATGGCGGATGTGCATTGACTTCAAAGACTTGAACAAGGCTTGCCCTAAAGATGCTTATCCGCTGCCTGAAATGGATTTCAAAGTTGACTCTCTGGTCCCTTATAGGTACAAGTGTTTCTTAGACACCTATAAGGGTTACCACCAAATCAAAATGTCAAGAGAAGACGAAGAAAAAACGGCGTTTCACACCGACATAGGCATCTTCTGCTTTACCAAAATTCCTTTT
Organism: Helianthus tuberosus; assembly: GCA_030545235.1. Lineage (NCBI taxonomy): Eukaryota > Viridiplantae > Streptophyta > Magnoliopsida > Asterales > Asteraceae > Helianthus > Helianthus tuberosus. The sequence goes on from CM060389.1 coordinate 101,861,027, forward strand.
GGCCTATGAACCACCGGGGCTACTTGTCAGCGTCTCATGGACAAAGCTTTTGAAAAGCAAATAGGCAGAATTCTGGAAGTGTATGACGAAGAGTTAGTGATCAAAAGCAGAGAGGAAAAACAAATGCTCGAAGACATCGAAGAAACCTTCCAAAAAGCTGAGAGAATACAAAATTAAGCTCAACCCCAAAAAGTGTTCATTTGGGGTAGAAGAAGGCAATTTTTTGGGGGTAGTGGTCACCCGGGATGGTTTTAAAGCTAACCTGGAAAAAGTAGCCGCTATAACGAGAATGCCCTCCCCTAGGACTTTGAAAGTGGTACAAGCAATGAATGGACTAGCGAAGCCGAATAGGCTTTACAAGACATGAAGCGTTTCATTGAAAAGCTACCCATGTTGACAATTCCATACCCAGAAGAACTCATAAAAATGTACCTGGCGGCAGCTCACAGCGCTGTAAGCACGGTACTCATGGTAGAAAGAGATGGAAAACAAACACCCAATACTACATCAGCCGAGTCCTAGCGGGACCCGAAACGCGGTATCCAACACTTGAAAAGTTGGTGCTGGCACTCGTCCACGCTACCCGGCGTCTCAGAAGATATTTTTAAGGGCACCGCGTACAAGTCTTAACAAACTATCCATTACAGTAAATCTTGCACAAGCCAGAAATCTCTGGAAGATTAGCCAAATGGGCGATTGAGTTGGGAGCCCTAGATATTGAATATCGGAAGCGAACAACAATTAAGGGGCAGGTGATCGCCGATTTCTTGGCTGAGATTCCCGACGGAGAAGTAATACAAGACCCCGCGGTCCAAGATATACCGGCAGTCCAGCACAGCCAGGCAAACCTGGAAGTTATACACCGACAGATCTTCCAATGGAAAAGGATCCGGGGCGGGCCTCATGCTGATAAGCCCAGATGAAATAAGGTTAATGTACGCCATGCGGTTTGACTTTGAATGCTCCAACAATGAGGCAGAGTATGAAGCGCTACTCGCGGGCTTGAGAATGGCCCAGTCTATGGGAGCAACAAGGGTCAATGAATATGTTGACTCTCTGCTAGTCAATAACCAGGTGAACGAAACCTATGAAGCCAAGGATGAAACAATGGCAAAATATTTGGCTAAGACCAAGGAGCTCATGGCTTCCTTCGACAGTGTCACACTTAATCATGTCCATCGGGGAAAAAACCAAATAGCTGACGCCCTGAGCAAGCTCGCTACCTATGGTATGGAAAAGGAAGTAAAGGTGGAAACATTATACGCACCTTCCATAGAACCCCGGGAAGTGTCCGCCATCGCAGCGGAAGAACCCTGTTGGTACATTCCAATTCTAAAGTTCCTCGCAAAGGGGGAATTACCCCCCGCTCGAGGCGAAGCTCAGAAGATACAAACCAAAGCTTTGTAGTATGAGGTGAACAATGGCGTGCTATACAGGAAATCGTACCTGGGACCACTCATGCGGTGTGTATCCCCAGCGGAAGCAAAGTACTTGATCCAGGAAATACACGCTGGTATATGTGGCATTCACGCCGGACCCTGGGCAGTTCTTGCTAAAATCCAAAACGTCGGATACTACTGTCCCGGGATGCACGAAGACGTGGTAGATGAACTCAGAAAATGCCGTAGCTGTCAAAAGTTTGCTCCTCAAACGCTCCGGCCTAAAAACAACTTAATTCCTGTTACGGTCGCCTGGCCTTTTCAAAAGTGGGTGTTGGTGCATCTACTGTCTGTTAATTTCGTCTTAATCGAGTCTTATGTCTAGATAGGATAAACGAATGCACAACAGGGATTGAATTAGGGTTTGTACACGTTAGAAGAGGAAAGTTCGTTTGAGGAGTGTCAAAGGACATGTTCAAATGAAATCACTAATTTCGTTTAAACATGACCTGTATCATCTTCAAACGAAATTGCAAGGTCTATAAATAGGGGTTGTGCTTTGTCATTTGAAACGAAATTACTAGGGTGTGTTTGAGAGCTGAGGTGCTGCCGAATTGTAATCAGAACTGTAAAAGCTCAGGAAATCATTAATAGATAAAGATTAAAAGGAAACAAGCTGTTTGACATCATTTACATTGATTCCACCTTTGCAAATGATGATGAACTACTCAGATTGACTGTTTAGGGTCACCGATCGATCCAACAAGTGGTATCAGAGCTCAGGACGAGGAGTTCATACCAATTCAGCTTGATTTTACCGGATTCTCTTACTTCTACCCTTTCTTTTCTGATTTGAACAAGTTTTCATGGTTGAAATGGCTTAAAACTCTCACATATCAAGCGAAACATAGTGTTAACTAATCCTTGAAAGTTTTGGACCAAAATTCAACTTAAAACTGATAGAAACCTATAATTTCGTTTGAAAAACTTTGCGAATATGCTGATGTCATACTGATCTCGTTTGAAATACCAGATAATTTCATTTGAAAACATACAATTGACCTGATTTCGTTTGAAGGATATGGGTTATTTCATTTGAATGAGGTATCTCGTTTGAAAGTATTTGGCTGATTTCGTTTGAGGGTGCATGCTATTGTAATTCCGTTTGAAGTTCACACTTGATAAGTAACCCCGTTTGAAAGAACTGTAGTCTCAAACGAAATTAGACATTTTGTTTGAGTGACATAATTTCGTTTGAAGCAATACTGTTTGAGCAATTCCACTTAAACAGATTCCGTTTGAATCTGTTATTTTTCAAAACCAAAAATTTTCTAAGTGTTTGCTGATTGTTTCAGGTACACGAAAAATGGATGATTTCAATCCATTCTGTGACATATTTGCATTTGCTGGAAATGGTGGAGATGATACTTCAAACGACACAACGAACAACAGAAATGAGAAAGCTCCGAATGCGAAAAAGACTCTTTCGGATACTTTAAGTGTTGAGAGTGCGTATGGGACGTATAACAAACCTCCAAAGTTGTTGGCGATAGAAGATTACAATCGGTGGGCTACAAGATTTGACGAGTGGCTTTAAGCCTTTGCATATCAAAGCTGGAAAAGTTTAAAGATTGGTTACGTTAAAGGAAATCGTTTTGGTGAAAGTCTGACAGATACTGATGAGATTGAAAGATATATTGCTGAACAGAATTGCATCGCGTTGATTCATCAGTCTGTGAGAGATGATATAATTTCATTGATTGAATATGAAAATTCAAAAGATCTTTGGGAAAAACTGAGGGTTAAGTGTGTAGGAAGTGCTGAGATAGTAAAGAACAAAAAGAAACTGTTAAGAAAAGAGTTTGATTTATTTGGTTGTTTAAAGAACGAATATGTTTCCAAGATGATTGAGAGATTTAGGCATCTGAAATTGGAGCTGGCTAGACATCAAATTGTGTATACTCAAGAAGAGTTGGTTGACAAGTTGTTCGACTCGCTTCCGAATGAACAAGATTGGCAGTACTTTGCATTAATGTTGAAGAATACAATCAAGTATGAAGATTTGACAGTGGATCGGCTTATCGAAAGATTGGAAAGTCACGAGTTGGAGATCAAGAAATCTAGCAAAGTCAACAACACATCTTATCAGCAGAATGTGGAATTGTACTACAGAGGAAATCTACCAAAGACTGGTTCTCCAAGAACATCATTTTCTGCAGAGAGTTCAAAAAATGTGAATCAAGAAACCCCTCACAGTGGTTTTCATAGTGGTTCTTCTTCATCAAGTTCAAACCAATCTGCATCAAAGAATCTGTTCCAATGTAACATCACTGTGGATCTGAAGAACGCTCAAAATTTTAGTGAAGAGTCAGCAAAACAGCAGATGGTGTTCTTAGCTTCGGTGTTAGAATCGTACGAGAGCCTCGTGGCAGGCAAGATTGGAAACACCAACCTGACTAAGGAGGATTATGATCAAATAGATCCTGAAGAAATGGAACTGATCGATATCAGGTGGTGTATGGCCAGTGCAGTCCGGAGAGCACAACGATTTATGAAAATTACTGGGAGACATTCAATTGGCGGACCTTCCACCAAATTGGGCTTTGACAAATCAAAGGTCACGTGTTTCCGATGTAAACAAAAAGGACACTTTAAACGTGAGTGTCGTAATGCTCCTGCTGATGATACTGCAAATCCATTCCGTGAAGATTACTACAAAAGAGCAATCTACCATCAAAACAAATCTGAACCCCCCAGAATGAAGCAGCTTGAAGATACCCCCAAAGAAAAATCAAGAGCTCTTGTTGTCATTCATAATAATGAGGGATACGATTGGAGTGATGTGTTACCGGAGGAAGATGCAGTAGGATATGCGTTTGTAGCAGAAGAAGTTCCTTTCAAAGACACAAGAACTGAAGAACAAAAATACCAAGCCAGAAAGCAGAGAGCAGAATTCAAGATGATGAGATTATCTAGAGTGTTCAGTGAAGCCAAGAGAGCAAAGAGATGGGATGCTGATAGAGAATGTTACCTGGATCCTCAAGGAAACATTGCTATTGATGCGAAAACTCTTAGTATAGAAGCTTTCATTGAGGAATTTGCTGAAGAAGAAGATGACAGACAGAGAGAATGGTGGGGAGGTGAAGAAGAGAAAGTTGTAGAGAAAGAAGAAAAAGAAAAAGAATCAGAGAAGAAGCTGCAGTCTAAGAAGATTGATGATGGGATTATCGATACTTCTCAAGAACTCACAGCTGAAAACTTGGGAAAAATGGCTGACAAAGTGCTTCCTGCAAAAGAACTTGAGATAGACTCTAAGTCTGAAACTGAGTCTAAAAGCAAGGTCAGTTCAAACAGTTCAACAAGTGAGACAGGTAAGAAAGTCAAAGGTGATAGTGACTGCAAAAGTTGCATGAAAAACTGCAAGTTTTGTAGTACACTCACTTACCTTAGTGATACTAAGGTTGAAGAACTGACAACAAGAGTCAGAAAGGTTGAATATCAGATTCTAGATCGTGATAAAATGCTCAAAGCCTCAAATGATCTAGCTAAAAATTTGACTGAGAAAATTGAAAATGATAAAATTGAAGTAGAAAGAATTAAGAAAGAAAATGAAAAATTGGTTCTAGAAAATCGTAAAATCTCAGAAAATTTTGACAAGCTAAAACGAACGGTAAAGGATTCTGATGAAAGAAACGGTAAAACCAATAAAGAAAATGAGCATTTAGTTGTTGTTCTGAGACACAAAGAAGAGCAAATCAACCAACAACTGGATGAGATTGCTAAATTGAAACTTCAGTTTGAAGAAGCTAAGATTGAGAATGAGCGCATCAATCTAAAATTAACCAGTTACAGCTCCGCAAGCTTTGTTTTGCAACACATTCTTCCTAAACCCATCGGGAAAAACAAAGCAGGCGAAGATGTTTACTCGGATGGAACTGGGGTTGGGTTTCATCAGGTTCCACCACCTGTTTTAAACAATTACTCAAAGAAAAAGTCCGGGTTGGTTAATGATGAAGATGAAATGAATGAAATAAAACTTCCAGAGTCAATTGATGTTACATTTTCTTCATCTGATAATAGTGTTCAAACTGATATTGTGAAAGGCATGGCTGAAAGTGTTTTGAAGTCTGATAGTGATTCAGTTGAGGATGAAGAGTGTTTTCTGGACAAATACATTCCGAAACCAAAATCCAAAAACAACTTAAATGAAGAACCTACTCTTGTTATGTACAAGATGTCGGGATCGGATAAGTTGTATTCGGATTCTGAGTTTCCACTGGAGAATGTTAATGTTGCTAAATTGACAAATGTATTCAAACTGGTTGAAATTGATTTGTCTAAAGTAGAAGGTTTGAATCAGACAAAGAGGCAAATGAATTTTGAAAAAGATAAAGCTTACTACAAGAAACCTGTTGTTCCACCGCGTTTTTATAACAACAATCGAAACAGATGGTCGGGTGGTTATCAGGGTGGTAAGAGTTATCAGAAAAAGAATGTTCAAAACAAGAAGTTTGCTGAGAAAAAGGTGTTTGTGAACAGTTCAAGTTCACTTTCTGATGAAGAATCTGAGATGTTTTCAAAATCAAACAAAGAGTTCTTTGAGAAGAAAGCATCGCAGCCTCAGTCTGAAGGTACAAGTCGGGTAGTTGACACCCGAACATGCTTCAAATGTAATCAAGTTGGACATATTGCACGAAAGTGTACCAATTTGAAGCCTAAGACTGAAGTTGTGATGAATTCAAGAAAGAAAGCTGATGTGAAGGGAAAAGCTCCATTGGTTGTTGAGAAAAAGGTTTTGAAAAATGATAATACCAAGATCAAAACTGAACCTGTTAAGAATATGGTAACTAAAAATGACAAGTTTTACAAACGGGTTGCGTCACCTCAACAAGCATGGAAGCCAAAATCTGAGAAACAAACTTCAACTCCACAAGAGATGAAGAATGTTCCGAAAAAGATTCTTAAAAAGGATATACAAAAGGAAAATATTCCAATTTCTTATGAAGATTTCACCAAAGAGAATGTTTCTTCAAAAAGTGTTGCAAAAGATGAAATGGAAGATAAATTGGAAATGAATGATCAAAATTTTCCACCCCTAAAGTCGGTTGTAAAGTGTGTAGATGAAGTTAAGTTACCCGAGTCTGATGAGGCTTGGGCAGCTTATTTCAGTTAATTATATTTCTATCTGGTGCAGGAGCTTCCAAGATCCGTTTCACGATGGATTATGGATAGTGGAGCTTCTCGGCACATGACAGGGAAAACAGCCCTGCTGTACGATGTTAGAAATTTCAATGGTGGTTACGTGGGATTCGCAGGAAATCATGGTGGTAGAATAGTTGGAGAAGGAACGTTATCCAATGGGATTGTAACTTTTGAGAGAGTTAACTACATCGCCGAGCTTGAAAACAATCTTCTGAGCATATTTCAGATCTGTGATCGTATGTATACCACTCACTTTACTGACAAAGAATGCTTGATCTTGAAACCAGGATTTGTTGTTCCTAAAGAATGGATTATCATGAGAGCGCCTAGAGTGAATGATCTGTATGTATTGGACATGAGTGTAGCAACTACAACAACGGGTCAGGCTCATTGTTTTGTTTCTAGAGCAACTGAGAAGGAATCGAAATTGTGGCACCGGAAGATGGGTCATATACATCTTAGAAAAATGAATCACTTGGTGCACAATGACTTGGTTATTGGTGTTCATGTCAAAGGTTTTCATCTTGAAGGAGAGTGCATTAGCTGCATCAAAGGCAAGCAGAAAAAGAAATCACATCCTCCTAAGAAAGTCAATTCAGTATCAAGACCTTTAGAGAGACTTCATATGGATCTTTTTGGTCCAGTGAACGTCAAAAGCATTACTGGTGATTTCTATTGTTTGGTTGTCACGGATGATTTTTCAAGGTTTTCATGGGTTTCTTTTCTGAAGACGAAAGATGAGACGTTTGAAAGTTTGATGGCGTTGTTCAGAAAAATTGAAAACTTGTACCAAAGGCGTATCAAAAGAATCAGAAATGATAATGGTACTGAGTTCAAGAACAACAAGATGAAAGAGTATTATGATGAAAGAGGTATATTGCATGAATTTAGCGCGCCTTACACTCCGCAGCAGAATAGGGTAGCTGAAAGAAAGAACAGGACGCTAATTGAAATGGCTAGGATGATGCTTGCTGATTCAAAGCTACCAGTTAATTTTTGGGCAGAAGCAGTATCCGCCGCATGCTATACACTCAACTGGGTTCTCACAGTGAAGAAATTCAATAAGACGTGTTTTGAGTTGATCAATAACCGCAAACCGAACCTGAAGTATTTAGAACCGTTTGGGTCTCCCTGCACAGTTCTAGAGCCTTTTGGGAAATTTGGTCCAAAAAGCATCGAAGGGATATTTGTGGGATACTCAAGTCCTCAAAAACGAGTCTTTGTTCCAAGCTTGAAGCGGATTATTGAAGCACACAATGTTGAGTGTCAAGGTTACACAAGGCCACCACAGAATCCTGGAGATTCATGGCGTTTTCATTATGATACTTTGTGGGATTCGTTTAACATGGAAGAGGAAGAAGAAGAAGAAGATTTCTTTGACGAGTTGGATATTCTGAGAGAGTATGAAGAATCGCAGGAAAGGTTCCCAGCTGAGTATTCAAGACGACCGCAACAAACTTTAAATGATCATGAAGCAGGTCCGAGCAATGCTGGAGAACAAGATGATATTCAACAAAATGAAGTTGCTCATGATAATCATGTGACACCTGGGTCACTGTGACCATCAAACAAATGCCGAGCCAATGAAATATTGTATTTCATACTTGGTATTTGTATAAATATGTGTATCTTTTGCACATGTCAATTCTTGTTCGATTTCAAGCTCTAAATCGCTTTCTGGAAGGTTATACGCGCACTGATGCATAGATATAACCAGTTTAATGCAACAAACACTCTGGAATAGTGAAATAGGCTTTACATACCTTAAATAACCTTTACATAACTTAGAAATAAGTTTTGAAGTCTTTGGTATGGCAAAAACAAGTTAAATCGCTTACAGGGACTAAAGTTGACAAACTGCGAAAGTATGCCAATTTGAACTGTAACAGACATTCCGGAACATGACCATAAGTTAAACATACCCTAAATATCCTTCACATAGCTTAGAAATAGGCTTGGAGGGGTTCGGTGTGCTAAAATAAACTTTTGGGTCTTTCAGGGACTAAAAGCGTCAAAAAGTGCACAAGTTTGCATTTTCGCGCATAACTTACGTTCTGAATACATCTGGACATCCAAAAATTTATGTAAGCACTAAAATATTTTATTTTAGTGTTTGGCATAAGAAAAATCCATTCGTTGCGTCATTTGGAACGTTTTTCGCGCTTATGCGCATTCCGTCGTAATTAAGCGAACATCGCGATCGTACGACCAAACGAACCGACATCCGAGATATTTTTGAGCATGTTTCATGTCCACAATGTTTAGGAATCATTTTAGGGCCTTAAAGTTGGCTTTACGGGCCTTAGAAGTGTCGGAAATGATCTTAAACACCAACAGGGACCAAAACTGTCATTTTGGAAACTTGTTTTCTGATCAGAACCTCCAGGCGGCCCGCCTGAGTATTATGTGCATCCTGACGCGGGCCGCGTCAGCCTCCCAGATCAGATAAGATCATCTAATCAGCATATTTCAGCTGATTAACTCACAACCACACATTCTAACTTGCCCTTTCAGCTCATGAGGGACCATTTTTTAGTTACCACAACATTTTGACAAATGTACGCACAAGATTAAATCACGTTATTCAAGAAACGATCTTAATGGTTCGGGAAATACTATAAATACCCACATACCCCCAACTTCTTTTCTCACTAGAATCTGATCAATTGTGCTCAAAGTTGAAACCTTTGTTTCATACCTGAGCTATTTTGATCTAGATTAGCATTCGGGGACCCTTCGTAAGTGTTCCTTCGTTCTTTTATTGCTTTTCGAGTCCGAAAGTCAAACTTTGTTTGACTTTCTGCATTGACCAGTTTATGGTCGATGCGAAGTTCGTTCGAACTTCATAACGTGAGCGTGATCACGATGGTTATGGTCCCTAGTGACTATACCTACTGATTACCACGTTATCTAGGCTCAGTGACGAGCCGTAGTTTCGGTCAGAATACGTATTCTTGCGTATTTTGTAACCAAACTACTTATGGGTGTCAAAACCGTTTGTTTTGATACCAAACCTGTTTTCTAAACTTAGTTAAGCATGTTTTAGCATGCTTAGCTCGTCACTTTTAGTTTAGTGCTTATATAGGGTCGTAAGGTAAGCGATCTAAACAATCGCTTATACTTTCGAACCCGACCCATTTGGTCGATCTTTAGGATCCGACCAAACACTTTAGGTGACCATAGTATATAGGGAATAACCTTTCGAAGTTATACCTTATGGTCGCTTCGTTTAAGTAGTTGTATGATAGGTAGTATATATGCCTTAGGTAAATTACCAAAATGCCCTTTTGACGCCAAAATTCATTTTAAGCATATGTAACATAACTTTTGGTATCTAAACTGATTTGGTAACAATATTAGACATGTTAAGGCATATTTTACTTATCATAGGACTAGTTAGGCATTCCAAACGCGTTTCACGCGAGCGACGCGTTAAAGTAGCATAAGCTACCTAAACGGGTCGTAATGGGTCGTAAGAACTTAGGTTAGGTTTCATTTAGTATGTAGGCTTTGTTAAACCATACTACATGAGTTCCCATACTCATTTGGTTTACGAGCCCTCATTCTATCCGATCTTCCGATTTAGGTCCGGTTTATTAATGTAGTTACCTATATTAGGTGCCGTTTGATATTCCGAGATCTCTAGCATTGCTTGGTGGTTATATTAGGACTTCTGAGCAATCTCAAGTGAGTACATAGACCCCTCTTTTACTATTTTCAAACTGTTTTGGGGTGGAACACATGTGCCTACTTGTTACTTTCATGCTTTTCCATGTTTTCACATCATATACCTGCTATGTTTGTTAGTACATGATTTCATTACATTTCATGCTATGTATGCCCATTGTGTGCGTACTTAGTACATCGTTTTACATTACATGCTATGTATGCCCATTGAGTGCGTACTTAGTACATCGTCCTACATTACATTTCATGCTATGTATGCCCATTGTGTGCGTACTTAGTACATCGTCCTACATTACATTTCATGCTATGTATGTCCATTGTGTGCATACATAGCACATTGTTTTACATTACACTTATGCTATGTATGTTCTTTGTTGCATACTTAGTACATTGTTTTACATTACACTTATGCTATGTATGTTCTTTGTTGCATACTTAGTACATTGTTATACATTACACTTTATGCTATGTATGTTCTTTGTTGCATACTTAGTACATTTGTTATTCATCACATGCTTACATTTTTGATACACATTACATGATTTACATTAAACATGAACATTTTACTTTGGTAGTTTGGTTTGATTAAGTGATTAAGTAACGAGGCGTGTGTAATATGATACAAGTATGGTGGATATGCCGCTGGTACTTCCTATATATAAGTGCTTGTATGGTATTACATATCGTAGCATTATTTGAATCATTTCAATTTGAGACATATAACATTTTATACAAATAACATACTTTTCACAAGACATTGATTTACAAACAACTCATCTTATACAAACTCATTTTACATGGTTATTCATTTAACCATACATTATTCTCTTATTTATACATATCATCTGATCTTATTGTTTTTCAAATGATTTACAAAACAAAGCAAATTACAAGGTTCATGACTAAACATTTTCTTAAACATAAGTCATGAATTCTGTTTTCACAAAACCTATGTATCTCACAGGCATTTTTATGCTGACGTACCTATTTTCACATGTGTTTTCAGGAGATGATGCATAGGACTTATCAAGACATACTTAGGCGGACCTGTGCCTTAGTGACTTAAAACGAGACAAGAACTAGTTAATTTTTGTTATGTACTCTTTATTTCTTGTTTAAAGACAATGTAACTCTCTTATTTGATTAATAAAACGAAACTATAATTTCCATGGTTGTGAAACAATTAATTCTGTTACAACACTCCCCGACGTTTCCGCCACGTTTGGTTGTTCTACGTGGTCGGGGTGTGACAGAAAAGTTGGTATCAGAGCCAATGGTTATAGGGAATTAGGTTATTAGTAATGCCTTGACCTAGTCTATAACCTTCTTAGGACCCTAATGCGAGTTTACTTGCGTTTAGTCATAAAACGATACCTTCACCTATCCTTAGGTGATAACCACAATGAGAACACAAAGTTCAAAACTGCTTTGAAAACTAATCATCTGTTATAGGATGATTAATTACTAGGTTTTGAACCCTCTATTGTAAGGTTTTGAACCCTCTGTTATATGGTTTTGAACCCCTTTGAAATTTTCAAAACTCTCGTCAAAGTTTTGGGTCCTAAATAGTGTGAACACGTGCAAACTGGAAGAGTGAATGCCTGTACCCTGAGTTTTCTGTCTAAGGCTAGAGTGTTCGTACAAATCCACATAATCGGACCAGTCACTCTTACCTGGGAACTCTTGGGGTGAGTGTCCACTTATAGGCGAGCATGTCTTCGCGATACATTATGAGGATCTATTTACTTTGACTCAGCCTTTGTGTTGTTTTTTTGCTTCGTGGTTCAAACAAATGACCATCACCCATGATTTTGGTCGGTAATTGTAACATCCTATTCTTACCCAATGCCATTTCATTTGTTTTCTTTCTTGTTTCTCTTTTAGAATGCCTCCTCGACGCGAACACCAGATAGCGACTGCCGAACTGGCAGAAATCATTGCGCAGCAAATGGCTGCTCAATTCCCAAACCTCTTTGCTCAATGGAACCAAGCCAACAACAACAAAAACAACAATGGTCCATGCAATTTCAAGAGTTTTAACTCGGCTAAACCACTCAAGTTTTGTTGGGATTGAACCCTATCAGAGGAACAGATAATTAAAGGCAAAACTGGATCAGAGCAGCGGATCCAGAATAAGCAGATGATTACAGTTGGTTCATGCAAATCTCTCCCCTTGAAAGTGGTTTCATATCTGCTGACCTCCTATCTGCTGATCTTACTAAGTGCTGACCTACAACTGCTGCCTTACATCTACTGCCCAATGTCAAAGACTGATGAAAGAACAAAGCTATGTTGAGTCAATCTACTGCCTTGAATCAAGTACTGCTGATCCGGACAAGCACTGCTTGATTCACAGCAGTGGAAGGATGCAGCAGCTGTTTAAGTGTCTTTTGTGTAATGATTTGTAATAGCAGTAGTTAGTACATTAGTGTTTGTATTGATCAGAGGTTAGAGTTTGTTAGGAGGTTAGATGTCACTTTCATGGTGACGTCAGCTAAGATGCTCAGTGGTTTCAAGTGCCTATAAATAGTTCAGTACTTTGTACTGTTCTATTAGCTCTTTCACCACATCGTCTTCTTTGCATGAACAAACTACTGAGCTTTGGCTGAGGGGGAGTTTGCATTCATTCATCAATCATTGTAATCGTTGTTGAAACAAATTCAATCTTTCGATTCATTGTGTAAAGATGTTTGATTAAAGTATTACTCTCGTTTGATTGTATACAAAGTTTGTTTTCATCTTAATTCTGCTGCACAACTCTTTCATTTTCATCTTAATTCCAAACGAAAATACAATAAAAAAGAAACTCAGATCCAACAATTGGTATCAGAGCTTGGACAGTCAAATTTGATTTAACAATCATTTTGACGTAAATAGTTCAGCTCATAACAGTTGATACTGATCGTTTGTTCGTCCGTTGAAAAACAGAGCAAGGATTAATCACCATTAAAGTTGATTTCTCAGTGTCTGTAAAACAACAAGAATGACGTCACAATCTCAGGATGATAAAAACAACATCGGCTCGCTTTTTAAACCACCTATGCTAAAAAGAAATGAGTACAACATCTGGCAGAGGAGGATGGGTCACATCCTCGCTCAACAAAGCACAGGTTGTTGGAGGTCTGTCATTTATGGTCCCCATGTTCCTTCAGTGCCAAGCGCTGAAGATGCTAAAGAGTTCGTTCCTAAACCAGTTGAAAATTATACCGAAACCGACTTTCAAAAGATCGAACTAGATGCTAAGGCTTTTAGCATCATAGCATCAGCGCTGCCCAATGAGATATATGCTGGACTGTTACACTGTAACAGTGCCAAAGAGTTATGGGACGCACTTAAGGAACAGTTTGGTGGAACTAAAGAAGTCATAGAAAACAATAGGGAAATCCTGAACCAACAGTATGAAACATTTTGCTACGTTAAAGGTAAATCACTAACGCAACAATTTGAGCATTTTAGTTGTCTCATCAGTGAACTGAGGCTTGTTAACACCACTTTTACAAACTCAACTCAAAATAGCAGGTTCCTCAGGTCACTGCCAGAAAAATGGGACACTATAGCTTTTGTCACCCGAAACTCACCTGAATTCAAGGATCTGACCTTGACCCAACTCCATGGTCGACTCCTGACCTACGAAAGGGAGTTGAACCAGAAAAGGAGGTTACAAGAGTCAGGAAAAGTTACCGATGATTACACTTTCGGTAATACTGCTCTTCTGGGTCAAGAAGAATCTGGGAGCAGTGGTAACGACCAGGGTTATGATCACTTCATTGACATAACTGCTGGTGCAAATTTCAACAACCCTGATCCTCACTCTGCTAGTTATGCATTCACTGCAAATGAAAACCAGATGTCAGACAATTTAAGTTTTGAACTAAATGATTTGCAACATTTTGATCCCACTGATTTAGAGGAAATGGACATCCTGCACCAACTGGCTTTGCTAAGTGTTAGAACTAGCAAGTTCTACAAAAGAACAGGGCGAAAAATCCCAGGTTTGCATGGGAATCTAAGGGTTGGGTTGGATAAATCGAAAATCAAGTGCTACAAGTGTAATAGGTTGGGACATTTCGCTAGGGAATGTAGGAGTCAAACTACTGGTCCCATAATTACTCATCCTAGCTCAAATCCTAGACCTCAAAACCAAAACACTGTGCACTATGCCCAATATGCCCCAGCAGCTCAAGTGAACACTGCTCACTATGCTGCTGCCCCTGTGCCAGTACATTATGTCCAAACTACTGTTCCACAAATCCAATATGTTCAAACCCCTGCTCCACAGGTACAAGTGCAACCTGTTGCACCTCAAACCACTGCTCCAGCAGCAGCACAACCAGATCAACAAAGTTTTTTCACTCAAGGGTTTGTTGACTGGAGCAGTATGCCTGAAGACCTTAATGATGAAAATTTTGCACTCTATGCTTCTAATGATTCTTCTCATGATGAGTTTTGTTTGATGACATTAGAGTCAATACAGGAGGGGGTTGAAACTGAGGAGGAACAGCAGAGTTTTGAAACAGTGGAAGAGGTGACTGAAGCAGTGGTTACTGCTATGGCTGGTGAACTACTGTTGGGAGAAAGTTCAGGTACCCTGATTGAACCAATGACAGATCCATGGTCCGTAGAGGACAAAGAAGAAGAGAAAGAAGAAAAGGCTGGTGAAAAGAAGGTGAAAGCTGATGAAGAAGAAGATCATCAATGTGATTGTGCAATGATGGCAGCTGCCAAGGTATCTCCTCAAGTTCTTGAAAAACTGTGTTCTGACAATTGCATAATTGCTTTTGCTAACATCAAAGAGGTGAATGAAAACCTTCGGGATAAAATCTTGACTGATGAGGTCAAATTTGAAAGGTCTTTAAAAGAACTTAAAAACAAATTGACCGAAAAAGAAAAAGAGATCAGCTGTCTAAAAGAAGAGCAAAGCATCACCAAAACCCAACTTCAAACTATGGTAGATAAATACCAAAGTTGCAAAAAGGAGTTGGAATCCACCCAGATTACTTGTGAAAGATGGGTGGAATCCTGCAGAGGATATGAGGTGATGCTTGCTAAACAGATTGAAAGCAATGTGAAATTTGGGGTTGGTTATAGAAAATATGATGATGAACATATTGCTTTTGAAAAATCTGTCCAAACCACTGATGAAGCTACTGAGCTCATCCCCACAAACAAGAATGGCCAAGAAGTGAAAATCACTGACAAACTTGGTAACAAAATCACACTTACCAGACCAATGGGATCCTCCACTTTCAAGGAGCTTGAAGATCATCAGTTTAAACCAAAATGGTCTGATGAGTGTGATATTCTTGAAAATTTCAAGCCAATGGACTTTACATCAATTGATGGTGTTAAAGCTCCAAAAGCTAAAGTCATACCTCTCAAGGACATCCCAGCAGTGGTTAAAACCTCTGCTGCAAAGGAGTCTGAAAAGAGAAAAAAGAAAGAAAAAATCGACAACTTGTTTTGTGAATTCTGTGAGAAAAGGAATCATCTAACAAAAGACTGTTTCCACTTGAAAGCTTATGATTTAAACAAAACAAGTGTCATTGTTTCAGCAGAAAGCTGCATTGTTTGTGGTAAAACAAACCACAAAACTCAAGCATGTGTGTACCTCAAAAACTTTGATGTGAAAAAGAATGAGTACATGGCTAAAACATCCTTGAGTCCATCATCATCATCAACATCTGTCAAATTCACCAAGAAACAACCACTGTTTGTGCCAGTTCAAACAGCTGTTACAAAAAAACTGCTGAACCAAACATCTGTCAAAAGAGATGTTCAGGTTACTGATGCACCCCCTGCCAATCAGTTCAGAAAAGGCAGAGAAAAACAGTCTTACCAAAGGATTCCTCACGTTTATGAGGCCTACAAAAGGCCCTCTAAACCCAAAGTGAACAAGCATCCTTTTGGTTACCAGCAGATGATTGGTCAGAACCCACAACAGTGGTTAGAGAAACACTGTCCTAAAACAGTTCAAACCCCTGACCTAACCACTGTCCATCATTCTGCATCCATTCCAGACACTGTTGAGACCCCATCCAAAGCCCTGCTGGCTTTGGAGACCCTAATGAACTAATCTTTTACTTCATGTGCAGGGAGCTTCTGCATGCTTTGATAGTCTTTGGTATGTAGATAGTGGAGGCTCCAGGCATATGACAGGATGTAAAGCCCTCCTCAAAGACTTTAAAATCCATGGAGGGGGTGATATATCCTTTGGGAATAATAGTAAAGGAAAAGTTCTGGGGTCGGGTACAGTGGAGTCTGGAAAAGTAAAATTTGAAAATGTCAATCTAATAGACAATCTAAAATTCAACCTTCTGAGTGTGTCCCAAATGAGTGACAAGGGTTTTGGGTCATTCTTCACAAAAGATTGTTGTAGGATTGTTGGACCAGAAATGGTCAAAAAGATTGAAGCAATAATCAAAACTGGTCAAACTAAACTTGTTGCTCAAAGAAGTGGCAATGTTTATATTGTTGACATGTCTAAAGAGTGTCCCAGAGCTGATGCCTGTCTGTTCTCAGCTGCCTCTAACAAAGAGACAGAACTTTGGCACAGAAGGCTGGGACACACAAATCTTAGGACAATCACAGAAATTTCAAAAAATGGTTTGGTGAGAGGCCTACCACAAAAATTGTTTTCATGTCCTGAACATTGCATTTCCTGTTTAAAAGGAAAACAGCATAAAAGTTCTTACAAGTCCATTGAAGAGTCCAAAACAACCCAGTGTTTGCAAATGCTACACATGGATCTGTTTGGCCCAGTTCAAGTCATGAGCCTCAAAAAGAAAAGATATTGTTTGGTTATTGTTGATGACTTTTCTAGGTTCACATGGACTTTCTTTTTGCACTCAAAAGATGAAACTGCAGGCATTTTGCAAGACTTTGTAACACAGGTTGAAAAGCAATTTGACCTTCCAGTGAAAAGCTTCAGGAGTGACAATGGCACAGAATTCAAAAATAGGGAGTTGGATGCCTTCTGTGTGAAGAAAGGGATTGTAAGGCAGTACAACATCCCAAGAACACCAGAGCAGAATGGGGTAGTGGAAAGGAAGAACAGAACTCTGATTGAGGCTACCAAAACCATGCTTGCAGATTCAGGTTTGCCATTAACTTTCTGGGCAGAGGCAGTAAACACTGCTTGCTATGTTCAGAACAGAGTGTTAATAAACCCCAGGCACAAAAAGACTGCCTATGAAATTCTGTATAACATTAAACCACTGATCTCATATTTCAAAGTGTTTGGCTACCCATGCTTTATTTTGAACTTAAAAGATTCCATTTCAAAATTTGCAGCCAAAATTGATTGTGGTTATCATCTGGGATACTCAACCACTGCCAAGGCCTACAAAGTGTTCAATACACGGACTAAGGCAGTGGAGGAGACTTTGAATGTTAAGTTCAATGAACTCTCATCAATGAAAATCCCAGCAAACCCTGCAGATCTGTTTGATCTTGAAAAATTCACTTTTGAAAATACTGATGTCAAGACTAACAGTGCAGGTTCATCAGAGGATACAACACTAGACTATGGGTATGAAATCATCATCCCTCAAAGGTTTGCCACAAAGGGAAAAGCACCAGCTGTTCAAAACAGTTGTCAAAGCTCAACCACTGCTACCTCAACAGTTGTTGACCAAAGTAGCTCATCAACCACTGCTTCCACATCCTCAAACACTGCTGACAAAAGTCCTCAAACAGTGGATAAAAGTCAGCAGTTGTCCACTTCATTACCTCCTATACCACCACCTTTTGAAGCCATTGCTGGATCATCAAAGTCCCCAGCAGTGGTTAGCTCAGATGATACACATTTGCAGCCTTCACCAACCAATGCCATCATACCATACCAAGGAGATTTAATCTTCTTGAGATCTCATCCACCTGATCAAATCATTGGCAACATAAATGAAGGGGTGCTCACAAGAAGCCAAACCCAAAACATTTGTCTTTTTGCTGGCTTTCTATCACTCCATCAGCCAGTCAAGTACCAAGAGGCACTGAAAGACAACAGCTGGGTAGAAGCCATGCAAGAGGAGCTCCAACAGTTTAAAAGACAACAAGTATGGGAGCTTGTACCACTGCCAAAAGAGGTTAGTCCCATTGGCACAAAATGGGTCTTCAAGAACAAAACTGATAAAAGGGGTATTGTTGTCAAGAATAAAGCCAGGCTTGTGGTTCAAGGTTACAGACAGGAAGAGGGATTGATTATGATGAAACATTTGCCCCTGTTGCAAGATTGGAAGCCATTAGACTGTTCCTGGCCTTGGCTGTCAACCACAATATGAAGGTGTTTCAAATGGATATCAAAAGTGCTTTCCTCTATGGTACAATTCAAGAAGAGGTGTATGTTTGTCAACCTCCAGGTTTTGAGGATCCATTTTATCCAGATCATGTCTACAGGCTAAACAAAGCCTTGTATGGCCTGAAACAAGCACCAAGGGCCTGGTATGAAACTCTTTCCAACTTCCTACTCTCAAATGGTTTCAAAAGAGGTACCATTGATAAAACACTGTTTTTAAAATGGAGAGGGAAGGATTTAATGATTGTCCAGATTTATGTGGATGACATTATTTTTGGAAGCACATGTAACTCAATGTGTGAAGAGTTTAGAGAACTCATGACAACTGAGTTTGAAATGAGTGCTATGGGTGAGCTACAATGCTTTCTTGGTCTCGAAGTTCAGCAAATGCAAAATGGAACTTTCATTCATCAAAGCAAATATGCTAAAGAACTTTTGACAAAATTTGATATGAATGATTGTAAACCATGTAGCACACCCATGGCAACAAATAAGCTAGTCATGTCTGATGAAAAAGATGAGCTGATTGACCAAACACTTTATAGAATCATGATTGGGTCTTTATTGTACCTAACTGCATCTAGACCAGACATCATGTTTGCAACATGTGTCTGTGCAAGAAGTCAATCAGCTCCCAGAAAATCAAATCTCATTGCTGTAAAAAGGATCTTCAGATACATAAAAGGTGCTCCCACACTTGGTATCTGGTATCCAGCTAATGGGAACATCAAGCTTTCAGGTTTCTCAGACAGTGACTTTGCTGGATGTCACACCACAAGGAAATCCACATCAGGAGGGTGCCAGTTTCTAGGTGATTGCTTAGTTTCATGGCAAAGCAAAAAGCAAGCAGCTGTTTCAACATCCACTGCTGAAGCTGAATACATTGCTGCTGCAAGCTGTACAGCCCAACTCCTGTGGCTTCAAAATCAGTTACTGGATTTTGGTATCACTGCCTTAAAGACACCACTCATGTTAGACAGTCAGGCAGCAGAAAATATCATCAAAAATCCAGTTTCCCACTCAACCACCAAACACATCGACATCAGACATCACTTTGTGAGGGATTGCTATGAAAAAGGTTTGATTTCTCTGCATCATGTCCCAACTAAAGACCAGCTGGCTGATGTGCTCACAAAAGCACTTGATACAGCCACTTTTGAAAGTTTGGTCTCTAGGATTGGGATGCTGAACATGGAATAACAAGCAACATCTTGTTTTTCTATGAATAAAAGCAACAAAACGTTTTCAGAAAATCAAAATTCCATCCTTAAAAATAGCTAAAAATGAAAATTTTTCATTAAAATCCTTAAAAGTCTGCCATTAACCACTGATTGTTCAAAAGTCTGCTTCTTTCAAAAGTCTGTCCACTGCTGAAAGTCAACCCCTGCTCTCTCCTTACTTTGATAAACTCTGTTGTTCAAAAGCAGTGTCTTATCCACTGATATGTTATCCACTGATAGTGAAAATCATCCACTGCTTTCATACCACTGCCTTCATCTGTCCTTATCACACAAGTACTGTCCTTCACTTTCAACAGGGGTTGTCACGTGGGCAGTACATATTGGTCAGACCTTTTGTAACGGCTGCCACCTCAGCATTCACTTTCTTCCCTATAAAATCCCCCACTCACCACCAAAACAGGGTTTTACTGTCGAATTGAATTCTTAAAAATTCTCTTCTCAAAGCAGTTTTTCATCTCATTTCTTCCCAAATTTATTCGATCAATCATCTTCAAAATGACAAAATCAAAGAAATCTGCAAAACCCTCATCCAAATCATCATCGAAAACAGCCTCTCAAAAGGCAATCTCCACTGAAATACCACATAAACCATCTCACAATCTCCTGGGTCTTCTCACAAAACCAGGAACCACCAAAGTTTTTGATTCCATCATTGATCTCATGGAAAAATCAAAGTACAAAACTTTGTTCATTGCCGATGCACCAATCTATTTGGCAACCCAAAGGGAGTTCTGGAAAAATGCAACCCTTGAAAAACAAGGAGACACTGCAACCACCATAAACTCTTCGATAAAGGGTAAAGTTGTCCAAACCACGCCACAATCCATTTCAGAGGTCTTTCAACTCGGTGATCAGGAAGGTAAAATTTCTTTCACTAAAAACGAATTGCAAACTGACTTCATTGAGAGAGGGTATGAAGCCACAATGATGAAGAAAATTACCTTAGAAAAAGGTTATTTTCCGTCTGCAACCAGATTTTTATTTCATACCCTCCTACTATGTGTTTCAAACAAAACCACTTCTTTCAATGAAATCCCTTTAAAGATTCAAAATCTGGGATATGCAATTCTTCAAGAAGAAAATTTTAACTATTCTCGGGAAATTTTTAAAGATTTGGTTAATAATGTTGAAACAAAATCATTCTTACTGTTTCCAAGGTTTTTAAGTTACTATTTTACAAAGAAATTCAGTAAGGATGATTTAGCTATAATAAACCAAGGTGATTCTACTTAAATAAACAGTTTAACAACTGAAACTTTTTCAAGAATGTTAGCACCTTGCAAAACACAAGCAGAGGTGCCTGAGCAGATTTTAGCAGTTACAACTGCTCCTCAGGTATCTGCTGCTGAGCCCACTGCTCAAGGTGATCAAAGCAGCAGCACAACTGCTTTGAAACCCACACCTACTATCTCCAAAAAGCCAAAAAGAAAAACTCAAAAACCCACAAAACCCATCAAAAAGGCAACTCTGGAGGATGAGATACCAGAGCTCCTGCCTGTGACAACACAAATGTCACAAGAAACCACTGCTGCTACTTCCTCACAGCAGTTGGTACAAATATCTCAACCCATAACCACAACTCCTCCTGCTTCTTCACAAAAAGAACAGGTTGTACAAATAGGGTCTCCACATCTTGATGCTCTGGAAACACTCGTTTCTATCATCCACAGCTCAACACCCGGGGCAACTTCACTTTCTACACCACCCTTCACATCCACAATTCCCTCACCAATAAAACCACTGTTGGATGCAATTGATTTGAACCAGGCATTAACCAGTCCTTCTCAATCACCTACTAATGAGAATATACCTCAACAACTGACTGGGTCTGATGTATCAATCTTTGCTAACCCACCAACACAACCTGAGGAGGTTACACCCCTTGAGTTACTAGTAACTCTTGGTGGTAATCCAAGTGAAGCAGCCACTACAAGTGTTACACCCACTGGGTTACATTTGGACAGTGGTTACATTAATAAGACTTCCTTGGAGGCAATTCCTTTTATATCACCTCTGCCAACCACCAGTGGATTTATTTATCCAACTGGCAACATCAAACGGTTGTCAAGTGTTGAAGGAAGAAGACCCCAGTACCAAGACAAAGGGGCATCAGTGGTTAATGTTTGGAGTATACTCCCTATATCTACCACTGATAAAACCACTACTAGTGGGAAATCAGATGATCCCATTAACTTGGGTGATGGTTTAAAGTACCAGAAATTGACGGATCGTATTGCCAAGCTTGATAACTCTGTTGCAGAACTCAAAGATATGCTACAACAGGTGTTACAAGTTCAGAAGGTACAATCAACTGCTGTTCCACCTCAAGCACCTGCTCCACAAAGAGCACCTGCTCCAAATGAGCTCTGGAATCTATTTCAATCTTTTCTCCAACAACAAGCACAATTAGCAGATCAGCAACATGAAAAACATGTACAACAGTTGAGAAATGCAATGGAGTCAAGGTTCAAGAACACTCAGGCTGATTTAAAGGCTCTCAAAACTCAGATCTTGCACACCACTGGCACTGCTCCTCCAAAAGTACGCTACATTTATCAACTCCCAGAAGATAATGCCAAAAAGGGGGAGAAAATTAAGGAGTGGAAAAAGAAGGGTATAGAGGATGGTCTCTATCTTGAACCAGAAAATTCAAACATGACCAAAAATATCCCTTTGCCAGATGGCAGCAAGAAAATTGATGTGACAACAAATGCACTAGCAGAAGCAGTTGCAAGTGTAAAAAGGGATAGAGAGGCCAAAAGGAAAGCCAGGGTGGACAGAATGGATCATCCAAATCAGGGTACTTCTGGGTCAAAGGATTATGAAAATCCTGTTGAGGAAAAGAAGAAGCCTACTAGAAAAGTGAGGCAACCCAAATCCATTCCAACCAGACGTTCAAAGTCAGCTAAAAAACCACCATACAAAACAGCTGATGCAACAGGAGTTACAAAAACTACTGCTTGCCAAACAGTTGTTCCATCAACACACACCACTTCAACACACACAACATCCACTGCTTTACCATCATCACCACCAAAAACAACACCTGCTGACATACAGCAAAAGACAGCAGATGTTATAACATCTGTTGTAATGACAACAGTGGTTGAAACACCAGTTGTTTCAACAGCTGTTAGTCAATCACAATCCACTGCCACTACATCTACCACCACTGTTCCATCCAAAACATCATCAGTCCCTCCTACAAAAAGGAGAAGGCTAATTTTAAAAGATGATGACACATCTCCATCACCAACTTCTTCAAAATCCCTGTCACTTGTCACTATTCCAAAACCCATACCTCTCTCTTCAGCTCAAATTATACAATCACTACCTCCTGCTGGTGTCTCATTTCCTCTGGAACTCATTGCAGTCAGAGAAGAAATCAAATCTTTTTATTATGAAGATGACACAGCCAAAAGGAGTTTGCCATCAATTGCAAATTATCCCAGGCCTAACAATATTGAAGAATACTTGAAACTCAAAGCCAAACAAGCAGAGGATATTGCAATCAAAAACAGAAAAGGGAAATCTGATAGAGAATTTCAACAAAACTATCAGTTTTTACTCTCACAGGTCAATGCTATGGAGCGTTTTGCTAAAAATGTATGTCAGAAAATTTCAGAAAGGGCAGATGAGTCCTTAAGAAAAGACTACATTGAAAACATCATGACCTACAAGAAATATAAGGGGGAGAAACACATGTACAAGAACTGGACCATTCCTGAGCTTGAAAAAGAAGCAGCCAGGATTCAAGACATGATAAAAAATAAGGTCAAGCAGACTCCTCCTGAAAAATTCAAACAATTTGAAGCTGAGAAGATGTTAGAGCTGAGGAGAATGAAAGAGGAGCTGATTGCAGCTGATTATGGGTCAAAGAACTCTGTGACAAAGTGGGGAGAAGATAGAGTCAGGGCAACCTATAAAAGATTAGAGGAACTTAGAAAGAAAGATCCAAGAGTTCCACAAAAGCCTGACTATTCCAAAGCAGAGGTCTCAAAAAGACCACCAAAGCTGCAAGTCAAAAGAACCACTACTCCAGCTGGTGCTGCCATCTACAAAAAAAGGAGCAAAAACCAGTTTAGCATGGAAACAATTCAAGATCTTTTAGCTGGAGATGCCATTGTAAAAGCAGGAACGGAAGTAATGATTAAAGAAGATCTTGAATTGGAACAATCTGCAAGTGCTGCTCAGCCAGCTATGAACAGGCCAGCCTCACCAAATACTTCTGCAAATAAACATCTCCCAAGAAACCCACCAGGCTCAAAAATACAAAAGTGGGAAACTGACAAACAGACCTGCGTATTGACTTTGCTCAGGCCTGGTGGAGAAGTGGAGAAAATATCAAGGGAACAAGCTCTTGGCCTGAGTCTTGAAGATTTGCAGGATCTCCTTGACCTTCCACTTAGCAGGGATGATGAAGATACAGATGCCCTAGACTTTGAATTACAATTTAAAGGTCAGATAAGGGAGCTGTTGATGAGGCAATAAAGTCTTCCACAAATAATGAAGAGTTTTGGCATTATCTGTTCCAGGGGGAGATTGTTGGGATTGAACCCTATCAGAGGAACAGATAATTAAAGCCAAAACTGGATCAGAGTAGTGGATCCAGAATAAGCAGATGATTACAGTTGGTTCATGCAAATCTCTCCCCTTGAAAGTGGTTTCATATCTGCTGACCTCCTATCTGCTGATCTTACTAAGTGCTGACCTACAATTGCTGCCTTACATCTACTGCCCAATGTCAAAGACTGATGAAAGAACAAAGCTCTGCTGAGTCAATCTACTGCCTTGAGTCAAGTACTACTGATCCGGACAAGCACTGCTGGATTCACAGCAGTGGAAGGATGCAGCAGTTGTTTAAGTGTCTTTTGTGTAATGATTTGTAATAGCAGTAGTTAGTACATCAGTGTTTGTATTGATCAGAGGTTAGAGTTTGTTAGGAGGTTAGATGTCACTTTCATGGTGACGTCAGCTAAGATGCTCAGTGGTTTGCAAGTGCCTATAAATAGTTCAGTACTTTGTACTGTTCTATTAGCTCTTTCACCACATCGTCTTCTTTGCACGAACAAACTACTGAGCTCTGGCTGAGGGGGAGTTTGCATTCATTCATCAATCATTGTAATCGTTGTTGAAACAAATTCAATCTTTCGATTCATTGTGTAAAGATGTTTGATTAAAGTATTACTCTCGTTTGATTGTATGCAAAGTTTGTTTTCATCTTAATTCCGCTGCACAACTCTTTCATTTTCATCTTAATTCCAAACGAAAATACAATAAAAAAGAAACTCAGATCCAACAAGTTTAGTGGTTCTGGGGGAGCGACTGGGCTTCTTCAATGGTTCGAGAGCATTGAGAATACTTTCCGCCACGTGCAGTGTCCTGACAATCGCATGGTCGAGTTTTCTTCGAGTGTGTTCCAGAAGAGGGCTCTTACATGGTGGAACGGGGTGATGAGAGACCGTGGTGCAGAAGTTGCTCTAGCACAGACATGGGCCGAACTTAGAGCTCTTATGATGAGGGAGTTTTGTCCTCGTCATGAACTGCGAGCATTGGAAAGAGAGTTTGATGGTTTGAAGCAAGATAGCGGTGAACATCGAGCCTACACGGACCGTTATGAGAAGTTAAGCCTGTTATGCCCAAACATGGTCACGCCGTGGGATAAGGCAATCAAAAAGTACATTGATGGCCTCCTTGACTCAATACAAGACATTGTGACTGGTAGCAACCCTACTACAGTTAGGCAGACCATTGAGCTAGCTGCAACCTTGACTGAATCTCAGATCAGGAAACGTAAGCTTTTCCGAAAGGGTGACAAGAAGCCGGTCGAGGAATCGAACCCAATCGAGGAATTAAAGACCATGGATGAACAGACTGGATCCCCTAAGAAGTCAAAGAAGCGAAAGGCTTCTCAGAACTTCGCCATGGTTACTCACAATGATCAAGCCGTCCCCAACCAACCAGCTCAACCCCCTGCTAGGAAGCCATACAATGAAACTGCACCTTTGTGCAACCAATGTAGCCTCCATCATCATGCCAATGTAAAGTTCCGCAAATGCCAAACTTGTTGACTTATAGGCCATACAGCAAGAGTCTGCCCAGCTGCAGCTGCACCAAACCAAGCTGGCAACAACCCTGCTCAAGGTCGTTTTCTACCAGGTTCTTGCTTCAACTGTGGCGAGATGGGTCATTTCCGAAGAAATTGCCCAAAGCTTGCTAATGAAAATCCAGCACAGGGATGAGCATCTGACCGACAACATCGTTTAGAAAAAAAATCACGTCTTATGTATTATTTTCTTTTGTTGTCATGGTCCATGAAACAGTTGTTATCATTGTTTATAAATAAATCTTTTATTTACATTGCAATGTATTTATGTGGTTGTATGTATAAACAACACATCTCTTACAATACCGACAATCAAGGAATCGTATTCCTTGTAAAGCAAACTACCCCCAAAATTTTTCCATCTTATGATCTCTTACGTTTCCACGAAATTCCTAAGTACCCATTTGTTCTAAGGAAACGAAGTACAAGGCGCAAGTTACAACATGAGACGAATACCCAAAGTACCACTATAAATCCTTAATAAGGGTACTTAAGGACATTTCCGTAAATCCTAAAATTGTCGTGTTCCTTAATTCGAATATTACGTTTCTTTGAAAACAAAATCGAATTTTTGGGAGATCTTACTATCTTTTCAGATAGATCCCAGAGGACATTGAAGTCCATCGACTGGTTTCCATATCCATTCTCAATCGATAACAAATTAATAACAAATTAATAACCAAGTTAAACAACTATGTGATTATGTGCTTATGTGTTCCTTTATGTGGTTTTGTGTAATCCAAGTTTTGTTATCCAAATCCTCGTAGAACCTTTCGTATCTTCATATGAGGGATTCGTAGTAGGATACCCAAAGGTACTACATAAAATCCTTAATGGACTACTACGTTGTAGTTAAGTCCCTTGGATTATAAAGTACTACTCCATAATTAGACCCCTTGAGTGGTCTAGTTAAACAGATTGATCCAAAAATCTGGTTAGGAACATCATGTGATGATATATCTGAAAGGACTCCTTGGTGGACTAATTAAAAGGATCATTTGTCGATCTAATTAAAAGGACCCTATGGTAGTCTAGTCACACTCCTCACAGGTTTGATTTTCCTCCCCTAAACATTACAAGACAAACTGTGCGGACTATGCAAGGAATTACGTAATTATGGATGCATACATAATTATGGAATTTAGTGCACAGAAACCACAGCGAGCTTTGTCATGTGCCTAGAAGTTAACTCTATTCATTTCTGTTTCTGAGGAAGCACCCGTTGAAAATGACTCCGTTTGTTCATTTTCGTTTCTGAAGATTGTCCGTTGATGAAATGAATATCCATTTGTCTATCATTTTCATTTCCGTTTCTGAGGAAGCAACCGTTGAAAATGACTCCGTTTGTTCATTTTCGTTTCAGAAGATCGTCCGTTGAGGAAATGAATATCCGTTTGTCTATCCTTTTCATTTTCATTTCTGATGAAGCACCCGTTGAAAATGACTCCGTTTGTTCATTTTCGCTTCTGAAGATTGTCCGTTGAGGAAATGAATATCCGTTTGTCTATCATTTTCATTTCCATTTCTGAGGAAGCACCCGTTGAAAATGACTCCGTCAGTTC
Organism: Helianthus tuberosus; assembly: GCA_030545235.1. Lineage (NCBI taxonomy): Eukaryota > Viridiplantae > Streptophyta > Magnoliopsida > Asterales > Asteraceae > Helianthus > Helianthus tuberosus. The sequence goes on from CM060389.1 coordinate 101,888,497, forward strand.
ATTTTTCGTTTCTGAAGATTGTCCGTTGAGGAAATGAATATCCGTTTGTTTCTCCTTTTCATTTCCATTTCTGATGAAGCACCCGTTGAAAATGACTCCGTAAGTTCATTTTACGTTTCTGAAGATTTTCCGTTGAGGAAATGAATCCCCGTTTGTTTATTCCTTCATTTCCGCTTCTGAAGAATACTCGTTGAGGAAAATGACTCCGTCTGTTCATTTTTCGTTCTGAAGGATGTCCGTTAAGGAAATGACAGGATTATGCCTTACATATCTCTGGTGGTTATTTGACACAAAGTCACAAATAGACTCCTGCGAATAAATTTCGGGACGAAATTTCCTAAAGTAGGGGAGACTGTGACACCTGGGTCACTGTGACCATCAAACAAATTCCGAGCCAATGAAATATTGTATTTCATACTTGGGATTTGTATAAATATGTGTATCTTTTGCACATATCAATTCTTGTTCGATTTCAAGCTCTAAATCGCTTTCTGGAAGGTTATACGCGCACTGATGCATAGATATAACCAGTTTAATGCAACAAACACTACAGAATAGTGAAATAGGCTTCACATACCTTAAATAACCTTTACATAACTTAGAAATAAGTTTTGAAGTCTTTGGTATGGCAAAAACAAGTTAAATCGCTTACAGGGACTAAAGTTGACAAACTGCGAAAGTATGCCAATTTGAACTGTAACAGACATCCCGGAACATGACCATAAGTTAAACATACCCTAAATATCCTTCACATAGCTTAGAAATAGGCTTGGAGGGGTTCGGTGTGCTAAAATAAACTTTTGGGTCTTTCAGGGACTAAAAGCGTCAAAAAGTGCACAAGTTTGCATTTTCGCGCATAACTTACGTTCTGAATACATCTGGACATCCAAAAATTTATGTAAGCACTAAAATATTTTATTTTAGTGTTTTCCATAAGAAAAATCCATTCGTTGCGTCATTTGGATCGTTTTTCACGCTTATGCGCATTCCGTCGTAATTAAGCGAACATCGCGATCGTACGACCAAACGAACCGACATCCGAGATATTTTTGAGCATGTTTCATGTCCACAATGTTTAGGAATCATTTTAGGGCCTTAAAGTTGGCTTTACGGGCCTTAGAAGTGTCGGAAATGATCTTAAACACCAACAGGGACCAAAACTGTCATTTTGGAAACTTGTTTTCTGATCAGAAGCTCCAGGCGGCCCGCCTGAGTTTTATGTGCATCCTGACGCGGGCCGTGTCAGCCTCCCAGATCAGATAAGATCATCTAATCAGCAGATTTCAGCTGATTAACTCACAACCACACATTCTAACTTGCCCTTTCAGCTCATGAGGGACCATTTTTTAGTTACCACAACATTTTGACAAATGTACGCACAAGATTAAATCACGTTATTCAAGAAACGATCTTAACGGTTTGGGAAATACTATAAATACCCACATACCCCAACTTCTTTTCTCACTAGAATCTGATCAATTGTGCTCTAAGTTGAAACCTTTGTTTCATACCTGAGCTATTTTGATCTAGATTAGCATTCGGGGACCCTTCGTAAGTGTTCCTTCGTTCTTTTATTGCTTTTCGACTCCGAAAGTCAAACTTTGTTTGACTTTCTGCATTGACCAGTTTATGGTCGATGCGAAGTTCGTTCGAACTTCATAACGTGAGCGTGATCACGATGGTTATGGTCCCTAGTGACTATACCTACTGATTACCACGTTATCTAGGCTCAGTGACGAGCCGTAGTTTCGGTCAGAATACGTATTCTTGCGTATTTTGTAACCAAACTACTTATGGGTATCAAAACGGTTTTTTTGATTCCAAACCTGTTTTCTAAACTTAGTTAACCATGTTTTAGCATGCTTAGCTCGTCACTTTTAGTTTAGTGCTTATATAGGGCCGTAAGGTAAGCGATCTAAACAATCGCTTATACTTTCGAACCCGACCCATTTGGTCGATCTTTAGGATCCGACCAAACACTTTAGGTGACCATAGTATATAGGGAATAACCTTCCGAAGTTATACCTTATGGTCGCTTCGTTTAAGTAGTTGTATGATAGGTAGTATATATGCCTTAGGTAAATTACCAAAATGCCCTTTTGACGCCAAAATTCATTTTAAGCATATGTAACATAACTTTTGGTATCTAATCTGATTTGGTAACAATATTAGACATGTTAAGGCATATTTTACTTATCATAGGACTAGTTAGGCATTCCAAACGCGTTTCACGCGAGCGACGCGTTAAAGTAGCATAAGCTACCTAAACGGGTCGTAATGGGTCGTAAGCACTTAGGTTAGGTTTCATTTAGTATGTAGGCTTTGTTAAACCATACTACATGAGTTCCCATACTCATTTGGTTTACGAGCCCTCATTCTATCGGATCTTTCGATTTAGGTCCGGTTTATTAATGTAGTTACCTATATTAGGTGCCGTTTGATAATCCGAGATCTCTAGCATTGCTTGGTGGTTATCTTAGGACTTCTGAGCAATCTCAAGTGAGTACATAGACCCCTCTTTTACTGTTTTCAAACTGTTTTGGGGTGGAACACATGTGCCTACTTGTTACTTTCATGCTTTTCCATGTTTTCACATCATATACCTGCTATGTTCGTTAGTACATTATAGTACATGATTTCATTACATTTCATGCTATGTATGCCCATTGTGTGCGTACTTAGTACATCGTTTTACATTACATGCTATGTATGCCCATTGAGTGCGTACTTAGTACATCGTCCTACGTTACATTTCATGCTATGTATGCCCATTGTGTGCGTACTTAGTACATCGTCCTACATTACATTTCATGCTATGTATGTCCATTGTGTGCATACTTAGTACATTGTTTTACATTACACTTATGCTATGTATGTTCTTTGTTGCATACTTAGTACATTGTTATACATTACACTTTATGCTATGTATGTTCTTTGTTGCATACTTAGTACATTTGTTATTCATCACATGCTTACATTTTGGATACACATTACATGATTTACATTAAACATGAACATTTTACTTTGGTAGTTTGGTTTGATTAAGTAACGAGGCGTGTGTAATATGATACAAGTATGGTGGATATGCCGCTGGTACTTCCTATATATAAGTGCTTGTATGGTATTACATATCGTAGTGTTATTTGAATCATTTCAATTTGAGACATATAACATTTTATACAAATAACATACTTTTCACAAGACATTGATTTACAAACAACTCATCTTATACAAACTCATTTTACATGGTTATTCATTTAACCATACATTATTCTCTTATTTATACATATCATCTGATCTTATTGTTTTTCAAATGATTTATAAAACAAAGCAAATTACAAGGTTCATGACTAAACATTTTCTTAAACATAAGTCATGAATTCTGTTTTCACAAAACCTATGTATCTCACAGGCATTTTTATGCTGACGTACCTATTTTCACATGTGTTTTCAGGAGATGATGCATAGGACTTATCAAGACATACTTAGGCGGACTTGTGCCTTAGTGACTTAAAACGAGACAAGAACTAGTTAATTTTTGTTATGTACTCTTTATTTCTTGTTTAAAGACAATGTAACTCTCTTATTTGATTAATAAAACGAAACTATAATTTCCATGGTTGTGAAACAATTAATTCTGTTACAACACTCCCCGACGTTTCCGCCACGTTTGGTTGTTCTACGTGGTCGGGGTGTGACAAATCAGACGGCACAAAATAATAATCAAGAATCTGAGAACATGCCAGTATTTGATCGTGGTGATTCAGATTCTGAGGGGGAGCAAATTCAGATTTCAAGTCAAACAAACCCAGTAAATGAAGAAGGTGCAAATCAAAATATTACTAATCTGGAAGGCGAGGTAGATGTTTCAGGTGAGGTGATGCCAAGAACTCTTTCATACCATCCAGAGGAGTTGATCATTGGAGAATTGCAATCAGGCGTTCGCACTAGACGTCAAATTGACCAAGGCCTTACTTGTTTTTATTCTACAGTAGCACCTTTACAAACTGAGTTTTCACTTAGTTGTTTTATTTCGCAGATCGAACCGCGTACATATAAAGAGGCGCTAACTGAAGATTCTTGGGTCAATGCTATGCAAGAAGAGTTGAGTCAGTTTGAGAAGTTAGGAGTGTGGAAGTTAGTAGACTTGCCCGATGGTCAAAGGAAGATAAACACCAAGTGGGTGTTCAAGTGCAAGAGAGACGATAAAGGGGTTGTTGTTCGTAACAAAGCTCGACTCGTAGTCCAGGGATTCAGTCAGCAAGAGGGTATAGATTTCACTGAAGTATATGCTCCGGTTTCTAGACTTAAAGCGATCAGAATCTTCCTAGCATTTGCATCTTGGAAAAATTTCAAAGTTTATCAGTTAGATGTTAAATCGGCGTTTCTCTACGGGAAGGTAAAAGAGGAGGTATATGTCGGACAGCCACCGGGCTTCACCGATCCAATCCACAAAGACAAGGTCTATTTGCTAGACAAAGCGCTGTATGGTTTACACCAGGCCCCGAGAGCTTGGTACGAGACATTGTCTCAACACCTGCTAGCCAACAGCTTCATTCGTGGAAAAGTGGATGCCACTCTCTTCACCAAAGAGGTCGACGGACATCTTTTGATAGTTCAAATATACGTTGACGACATCATATTTGGGTCTACAAATGAAAATTTGTGCAAAGATTTTGAACAAGTTATGAAGCAGAAATTCGAAATGTCATCGATGGGTGAGATGAAATTCTTCTTGGGTCTACAGGTTGATCAACTGCCTAAGGGAATTTTCATACATCAAACGAAGTACGTTCATGATATCTTGGAGAAATTTGGGATGTCAGGTTCTACTCCAGCTTCCACCCCATTAGCGACGAACCATGGGAGAAATCTTGATCCCACCGGAGAGAAGGTAGATGAAACGATGTATCGTTCCATGATCGGATCGCTGATGTATTTGATAGCTTCAAGACCCGATATCATGTACCCAACCTGCCTCGCAGCAAGATTTCAATCTAACCCGAGAGCGTCACACATGGTTATTATGAAAAGGATATTACGCTACCTTAAAGGAACTCCATCGTTGGGGTTGTGGTATCCAAAAGATGGCGAATTCATACTCGAAGGTTATTTCGATTCAGATTTCGGAAGCTGCAAAGTTAACGCTAAATCAACAACAGCGGGGTGCCAGTTTTTCGGACCAAGATTGGTTACCTGGCAATGCAAAAAGCAGACCTCTGTGGCTTTATCTACATGTGAAGCGGAGTATGTATCTGCTAGCAGTTGCTGCTCTCAGATCTTGTGGATCCAGCAACAGATGCACGACTACGGTTTGCAATTTTTAAACACCCCTATCTTTGTTGATAATGAGGCAGCGATTAACATTACTAAAAATCCTGTTCATTACGCTAAAACGAAACACATTGAAATTCGTCATCACTTCATTCGAGATTGTTTCGAGAAGAAGTTGATACGAATTGAGAAAATCCACACTGATGAACAAAAAGCTGATTTACATACCAAAGCATTTGTTAAAACTCGATTTCAATATTTGCTAAAATTGAATGGTATGAAGCTTTTATCGGTGTTGGAGGAGATTCTTGGCGTTGATGAAGGTACTATTGTAGATGATGATGTTGAGAAGAAATCTGCAATGGTTTGTTGATTTTTTACTTGTTTTGGTATTTAGGGGGAGAGTATAGGGTAATATTTTCAGAAAATACAAAAACACTAAAAAATTTCAAAAATACAAAAACATGAGATATTTTCAAAATCCAAAAACATTAGAAAATCTGAAAAAGAGCTTGTGTAAAAAGGGAAAATGATAGTACATTGGCTTGACAGTTACGGTATGCTAAAGAAATGGAAAGTTTAAATGCGTTAAACAGTCTCGCTGATGATGTGCCGATAGGTTTTTACACATTTAGTAGGTTTGTTCGGGATATAAACCTAAAATCCTTACTTGCTTATTTCGTGGGGAACACTACTTGGATATATAGGTAACCCCTGAAATCTTGTTTGAAAGATCCCTCTTTCTGAGATACTAGGTCTTTATACTCAGTGATATCTGGGGTAATATTCCGAGACTTCTGATTTTGCGGAAGCAATGGCCTAGTCCCCGTATAATACTTTCTGCATTGCTTGAAACATAGCACCGCCCTCAGCTAAAAAATGATAAAACATTGAAAAATGCTAATCATGGCTGTTGTAAAAAAGATCCTCTAAAGGGGACACACCAAAGTCGATGCCGTTATCTCTCTGCTGAATGGAAGTTCTGACCTGAGCTCTCACGGTTCTTCGCAATTTAACCCCTTACAGATATCATCTGTGGTATACTCACCTGTAAGACTGAATATTGGGATTTGGATACGGGAGTATATTCAAGAGGTGGGACACATGTATAAGTTTAAGTCTCTAAAACACTAAATCCGTATCCTGGACAGATTGAAAATTGTGTGAAAATTTAAGTGGATCAGTATATCGACAATCTAAGTGAATTGTTTAATTCTGAGTATGAAATTAAAGCTGAACGGTACTTGTGACTTGTCGAATAGCTTATATGATTCCCTAACACGCTCATCAAAAATATGTTTGTAAATAGTTTACTTTTACTGCATTTTATTTCTGTAATTCATTTTCTAGTTTAGAAACTTTATTAAAAATCCAAAAAGATTTTACATTTCTGCTTTATTTTTGACAAACCAAAGTGGAAAGCTGATCTTCATATTTGAATTGAAGCAGATGCAGGAAGTTTCTAGACTGGAAGATGAGTCGTGAGCTTAATATGATAAGTTTGTGAAAGTTGGAAAGTTAAAGCAAGTTCATTAATTTGAAACTTGTAAATTTTCAGAAAATGTTTGAACAAAATGTCAGTGTGAATTGTCTCAGGTCATCCAAGGTCATTAAGTTGGACTTGGTAGATAATTTGAGTAATCAGGGTCATTAAATTGGACCTGAATACTTAAGTGGATTTCTAATTCTGACAAGATTATTAACTGAGAGTGAAAGATAAGTTTGAATTGAAACTGTTATTGTCATATATCTTATATTTAGGTAGAGATTGTGCAGGAAACAGGAATCTCCATGGCAACGAAAATGTCAAAGTTTGAATCAGAATTCGAGCCCTAGATTATCGAGAGGGGGAGTCTGCGAAAGGGGGAGTCAGAATTCTGGATCAACATTCCAAGGGGAGATTGAAGATTAAAGATTGAAGGAAGCTTTTACAATGTCAAGACAATTTGGAGAAAGACTAAGACTAAAGACTCGACGCCGAAGACTTCGTCAACATCCAAGGGGGAGTTTGTTGGTGCATCTACTGTCTGTTAACTTCGTCTTAATCGAGTATTATGTCTAGATAGGATAAACGAATGCACAACAGGGATTGAATTAGGGTTTGTACACGTTAGAAGAGGTATTTCGTTTGAGGAGTGTCAAAGGACATGTTCAAACGAAATCACTAATTTCGTTTGAACATGACCTGTGTCATCTTCAAACGAAATTGCAAGGTCTATAAATAGGGGTTGTGCTTTGTCATTTGAAACGGAATTACTAGTGTATGTTTGAGAGCTGGGGTGCTGCCGAATTGTAATCAGAACTGTAAAAGCTCAGGAAATCATTAATAGATAAAGATTAAAAGGAAACAAGTTGTTTGACGTCATTTACATTGATTCCGCCTTTGCAAATGATGATGAACTACTCAGATTGACTGTTTAGGGTCACCGATCGATCCAACATTGGGCGGTCAATATCGTGGGGCCATTCCCGCTGGCCCCTGGGAAGCTAAAGTACCTAATTGTGGCGATTGATTATTTCACCAAGTGGGTTGAAGCAAAGCCCTTGGCTAAAATAACTGCTGAAAACGCCAAAAAATTCCTACGGGAACACATAGTGTGCCGATTTGGATTGCCGCTATACCTGGTGAGCGACAACGGAACACAATTTACAGACAGAATCTTACAAGATTGGTGTGCAGAGCTACAGATTCAACAAATCTTTACATCGGTTGCACATTCCCAAGGAAACGGCCAAGTGGAGCGGGCAAATAGGAGCTTGCTTGATGGAATGAAAAGAAGGTTAGGCTATGAAGGAAGCTCTTGGGTGGAAGAATTGCCAAATGTCCTCTGGGCACATCGAACCATGCCTAAGACAAGCAACAATGAAACCCCTTTCAGCCTAACCTATGGTGCGGAAGCGATGATACCCGCGGAGGTTGGATTACTGTCGTTAAGGTGCCTTACCACTAATGATGATAATGACAGGCCCCTAAGGGAAGGCCTAGATCTACTGGAAGAACAGTGCGAGGCAACAGCCATCAGCGAGGCAAAGTACAAGAAAACTTTAGAAAAGTACTACAACCAGCGTGTGGCTCAGCATACTTTCAAGGAAGGTGAGTACGTCATGCGCGACAATGAGGCCAGTAGAGCGGAGCCCTCAGGCAAACTGGGAAGGTTCCTATATCATCTAATAAGACTTAGGCAAAGGGGCTTACCGCCTATCCAGGCTAGATGGCATTGCGGTTCCACGTAGCTGGAACGCTGCTCAATTGAAAAAATGTTACATGTAAATCCCCGCCCCTAACGACGGGTTTGGTTATTTTTTCTTTTACGAACAAGTGTAATTCATCTTTAACGATGTCTCTTTTTTCTTTAAGTATTGAGTTAATAAAACTTCTTTCTTTTTTATCCTCCCTCATTACTTACATGCACTTTACGGTACAAAAAATTACCATCGCATTTAAACTGCAAATAACGGTAAAAAAGCATCCTTGACGCGAAATATTTTTCATATATAAGTCAGAGGATTAAAACTATACAGTGCTAAGAGTGGGTATCTTGGTAATAGATACATTAACCACTACAAAAAAGATAGGTATTTTGGTAATAAATACATATAACTATCTTACAAAAACCAAGTACTTGTCCCTGTTGCTAAACACCAACATACGGGAACCAAAAAACGAACATGTTCTAAATATCTAATTATCGGAAAGCATTGCCCTCACCTCTGCAGGGGTGTACAATGCTTCACCGTAATATTCCAGAGGATGAGGATCGACGATCAGGTCGTCGACATCCACTTCATCTACCGGAAAAGCCAAAACACTCTGATCAACAACCAGGCCTGCACATCGACGGCCATTACAGCGTCGTTCGTACACCATCCGACAGCGTTGAACATGATCGGAGGGAAAAGCTTGCAACAGGGTGTCAGCTGATAGAGAAATCACACCCGTATCAGCTTTCAAATGGCCCTCATCTTCAATACTTTTGCACGACCGGCTTACCCGGGGCACAGTATCACCGGAGTTTACCTCCCTACCTCTAATCATCTCTTTTGTCACCGGAACTTGAAGATGAACCAGAGCATCAGCTGCATCCAAACGACGGAGAACATGAGAAATTTTCTGTTTATGGCACTTTCGCCCCATTTTTCCAATTACCAAATTTGGAAAAAAAAAATATGACTTAATTTATACAAGTCTAAGGGGCCTGACAGTGATGACGATAGCAAAATTAATAAAAAGTCATCATTACACGTCAAATCGCCACACTTAGGCAAACGGCGGCGTCATTCATCATGATAATAGCATTAAATGTCTGACAGAAAATCAAGTATTTGCACATAGCCCAAACAAAACAGTGTTTACACAAAATATCTAAGGAATAGTGTACAAACCAACAAAGTAAAACACTCATTCCTATTCAGACTCCTCATCTGGGTCCAACATTAGGCGTAAGGAGTCCACGCCGTCTTCGGTCACTTTGTCCATCAGATTCGCATATGCGGGCAGCGGATCATTACAAGCCGCCTCAAGAGCATCTGCCATATCTCCCTACAGTTTGCCTCTTTTTGCGTGAAACGCAGAAGTAATCTTATATGACCGTTGACATTCAAAGTAACCATGGTAAACGCCATCATGGTGACCCGATTGATAAGCAGCCGCAGAAAGGCGGTCCAACAAAGTCGTAAAAGACTCTGATTTGCGTAGGTACTCAAATGCCCCAACCAGGCCATTGGTTATCAACCAATTCCTGTCACCTTATAATCCAGCCAGTTGGCTGGTCAAGCTATCCACCTCAGCGTTTGACTGTTCCAATGCACTTTCTACCTCTTTAAGGCGTGCCTGATGGGTGGCGGAAGACTCAACAAGTTTGTTCTTCTCGGAGACAAGGGAGTCGCACTGTTGCTGAAGCTCCCTAAACTGTGCCTCCCAATCCTCCAATTCAACCTGCTTGGCTTAAGCCTTGGCATTGGATGTCTCTAACTCCACAGTTAAAGCTTGGTACCGCTCCTGCACCTGAGACACAAAATCAGTGTCAATATGGAACTTTTCCATTTTAGCAGACAGCTCAGATCTCACCTTTTGAGCCTCGGCAACAGCCTTGCGTTCCAATTCTTCTTGGACGGTTTTAGCATGAGCAAGGACTCGATCCTTCTCAGCTATATCACGGGCCCACAGTATTCTCTCTTCAGCAAGATGGGCCATCACACGCTTTAAATCACCCTCTGCCTTGTTTTTCTCAGAAACAAACTTGCTCTCCCTCAGACCAGCAACTTGGAGTTGACTTTCTAAACGGTACTTTTCATCCTTCAGCTCCTGAATAGCAACCCGTGCCTGGTGGAGCTCATTGTTATCGTGCATCCACCGGCGTCGGATTTCTGCTAGCCTCCGGGGCTGACTAACGAAATCTACCCTCATGGCATTCATCAAATTCTCATTGTTTAACCCCTCAACATAGGCTGACTCAGCCGGGGGGTATGCCCGCTCAACCCAGTGATGTACCACTGGAGGAAAGATCAATCTCGACGATTCCGCTATCTTCCACTTGGGCTGATAGCGCTTATCCTGCACATTGGGATCCCAATTAATAGTGGGCAGATAAAGATCATCGCCCAAACGGGCCCCATCATCAACAATTCCGCTGCTAGATCCCCCAGCATCGCTCACGGCGGTATCTCTGGCACTGGTTGCCTCGCGAGCAGCGGATGCTGCAGGCATCTCCTTTTCAGATATAGAAAAAACACCAATGGAAGAGTTAAATAAGGACGTGGGGATAACATTTGAAGATAGCGGTGTAGAAACTGGACTGGTTGTCACAGTTACAGCAGTTGTGAACACAGGAGGCGGCATTGAGGAGCTAACAGCGGCAGCACTCGCCTGTGATATAAGCTCTGAAAGGTTGGGTCCGCTAGTAGCGGAAAACATAACATCCACAGACGTCAAGGGGGCAGAGGACACACCCTCAACTTGAACCTCAGCAGTAGAACCTGTGTCAAATCAGATGTTCAGTAACATAGCATACAAAGTCCATACTTACACCCACAAATAAAGTTACTCACCAGTGGGCAAGGCATAGGCGGTTTGGATAGCTTGAAAAGCAGTCAGGGGAGGAATAACTTTGCGTTTTTTCAACGCGCGAGTTGGACTCACCAACTCAGCAGCAACGGATGTAACGGCGACACCCCCATCGGGCACAGAAACGCCAACCGCAACAGCGGAAGTAGCGGCCCCCCGGCCATGTACTTCCTCTCGGTGACCTTCACCTGGATTGGTTTTTTCGCCTCTGCAGCAGAAACACCACTTCCCCCGCTGGGGGAGGCTGGGAAATATAAACAGACGGATCCGCCGGCACAGAAGGCAGCAAAAACTGCTCAAGATGGATCTTTAGTACATCAGGTTCTTGTTCCCCAATCATGCGGTCCGCGGCCCTCAAAGCAGCATTCCACGGAGGATCAACAAATTTAAACAAACTCCACTTACCTGTGACATTTACACACGTTAATGGAAATACAATCAGCAGAGTAAATTCAAGGCAAAGGGCCACATACCTTCATCATCCCTTTGGAAGGAAGGATACAACCTGATATCACGCCATAGCAGGCTCATTCCCGCCATCACCAAGGCTCCCTCCGGGATCACTGTGCACTCGGAGGAACATTGACACAATCTCTTAAACAGAGCGTTTGCAGTATATGCATCTTTTGGGGGACCGTCGTCTTTAACCTTGTCCTTGGGTCCCATCTCCCTCCACTGCATTTCTCCAGGGATAACACCGACGTCAATATAGAAGAACTTCTTCTTCCAGTCCTTATCCCTGGAACTGGCAGGGATGTCCCTCAAGCAGGCCACATCGATGTCCCGCCTACCAAAGGTGAAAAAGGGAGATTTCCAAACGAGAACGAAAAAAGCCCTAAAAACGGTAAGTTCAGGGATATGACCCAGGGCTGTACAAGCAAATTCAAACTGTCAAAATTTGACCAACCCTAACGGATGCAGTTGGGAGATGTGAATGGGATAATGGTCAAGAACAGACTTACAAAACTTGGTGATTGGCAATCGGAAGTTGCAGAATTTGAAAAAATACTAAACAGAGTGATTTTACCCTTTTTCAACGGAAATGTCGGGTCTGTCTTTGACGGCAGCACCGGATTCCACTATGCCCTAATACCTCACTCTTGAACAAGGTTGTTGAAAGATACAAGCCCCCATTTGACATATAGAGCATCAGAACCTGCTTGGGCAGAGGAAGAAGACTCGCCAGTTTTGGAGGCCATTTTCGAAATTAGGAAGTTGAAGAAGAAAGTGGTTGTGAACAAAGATGGAAATGAAATCCCAAACCCTAAACGGGAAACCTATTTATAAGGAATTGCAACCTTTCGAATTCAAAAAGGTAAATGGATGGGAACGCGTGTCAAGACAGGGGAGGTACAACTGTCATCCTAATGATGACTTAACTAGCACATGTTTTTCCATCGCCGCCATTTTTCAAAAAACGTAACGGTACCCCACTCAAGAAACTTACACTCAAATGGGGAATTTTGACTTTTTCCTTTTTAGTCCAATTTCATGAATTTCATTTCATAACTTCGGACTGGGGGGGACATGACGAGGTATGACTCGGATCGGCTAACCCGACCCGGTCATCACCTATTATTTTATTATAAATATTTAATTACACATGTTTATTCTAGAATGTTCTATTCTGCATGGATAAACCACGTAACCAAATCCCCAAACTTTTGGGAAGATCATGCAAATCCCTAACTTATCCGAGCCCATCCTAAGTTAGGGGAAACCCTAATGGTAAATTATAAATAGAGGTAAACATCAAAGGTACGAATCATCTTGTTCTCGTTTACTCTTTCTCTCTCTCTCTACTCATACTTTCTTTCTCCCAAACCGAGACTTATTCTCACGCCGGAGGATGGTTACAGGAATAATCCCATTCCTTTAACGAGTCCTAACGGTGTTTTGGTTTTGCAGTCAGCTATTCGGATCGCCAAAGAGTTGAAGTCCTAGCCGGAGCTTACCCATGTGTTTCTTCATGTACATCTAAATGGATGAAGAAACACTAACTAAATGGTCGGAACCGAGATAGTTAGGGGGTTTGAATCCGCATAAAAGGGTTAGCTCTCTCTCGGTTGATTCAGTTGCAACAGGATTTCTTCTCCGGTGGTTCTGCACAAAAGAACACCGTTAGTCTCGCCAAGGGGAGAAGAGGGTTCTCTCCTTGACCCGACTCCGGTGTGAGAATAAGTATTGGTAATGGAGAAGAGAAAGTATTTGATAAGTGAGTGTGTACTGAGTTTATACCTGAACAGTTCTCTTATTTATAACCCGGAGTTTGGGAGGGAAAACCTGTTATTGAAAAGATGACGGAAGATGCTAACGCCGTAGCGGTTATCTTTTCTTCCGTTAAATTCTTTGATCTTTTGTTAAATTGTCTCGATCCGATGTGAATGCACACGGATCATGGTTTGATCGATGGCTGGGGGATTGCCACGTGGAAAGTGATTAAGTGGAGATTACTCTCCAATTGCATGCATTCGTTGTGATTCCGGGGTTGCTTGTAGTGATGACACGTGTCCAGACGGTTATAACCGTCTGGGTGGTGCACGATTGTATTTCTTTCTAGAAGATTACTGCTGTAATCTGGTGGGACACCTTGCTATGTGGACACAGACAAATAAATCCCAAGTCTGGGTAAAATAATATCCAAGTCTGGATATTTAGGCGGAGGTATTAAACAAAGGATTTAAATCCTTTGTTAAATGGGAGAAGGCGCAAGGATTTATGTTCTCCTTTGGGCGCGCGATTATGAATCGCTGACTTTTTCTTCTTTGCAAGACCAATGCGCGGTCGCGCAAGGTCGAAAGGCTAAAAAGGTTGATTTGTGGTATGATCTCAAATCATTTTTATGAGGTTTTTGGGACCTTACCCCTTCAATGGATGAGGACATGAACATCACGGCTCAATAATTGATGAATCAATCAACATTTAATTGTTTTTAGTTCATGTAATCATATCATACATAATTATTGTTTTAAATAAACTTAATAATTGATCAGTCAGATTATATGACATGTTAGTTTTTTTTTTTATATATAAAATTATTGCTATAATAGTTGAATCTAATATGATAGAATCCAAAGAGGTCAAATTGTCTCTTCCACGTAATGTTTATTATTTAATGTTATTAAGTTCATCAAGTTCGGATCCAAGAAAAGACAAATTCTTAAGGAAGAATCAAATCTACTAGAGAAAAATAACTTTTATATAGTGACTCTAATAAGCAAGAATCAAATCCACTCGAGAAAAATAATTTTTATATAGAGACTCTAATTATTTCTCTAGTTTGTTTTATTAAGATTATATTTCTAATCGTTTCATGAAATGACCTTCTTATTTGGTTGATACAAAATGATTTTAAATAGCGAATTGTAAAAATCGTATAAGGTTAAGAATAGCTTGATTTATAAATACATTTCAAGTTTCAATAGGAAAAGTTGAAATTTATCGGTGATGTAGAGCACACGACTATATACCCTAAAGGCATTTTGTACATATAATTGTGTCCTTTATCACAATAGCACATAATTATATTCTATCGTTCATGGGAGTGTCCTACCCCCATTGTAGGCTTACAATGGAATACCATAGGTTTATACTACTAATGGGAAACCTTTTTTTGGCCTAAGCCTGATTACGGTGATCAAGCCATAGTAAGTTTACGATGATCCACTATGTTTGTACTTCATTGAATGGCCACAAGACTATGTACAAACATGTATATATTGTGTACATCATAACCATGCGCAATAATACCATGTTTTAGAAAGCGATTTTCTAATAATCTTTGACTTTAAAACATTTGACATTTCTTTCAGACCAAGTTGTCATAACTTGCACTCCACTCTTGATTGATAAATAATAATAAGAAAATCAGTTAATGAGCTCATTTATTGTAGCTACTCTTATACTTCTAAAAATTGTGGGCGGATTGATGAAATATTCAAATTAAGATGAATGCTATTTGGGTTAACTTTGTACAATAGTAGCCAAGTTTTAAAAGTGTTCTAATTAGCTCACTCATAATTTTTTTTGTTCCAATTAGGTCATTCAAGTTTCATTTGATGTTTCAATCCTAGATATTTTACCTAAATAGAAGGTCATCCATCCTACATGGCATTTATTTAGGTTTTTTTATTTAAAAATTTGTTGACATGACACATAAATGCCAAATGGGTTAGAAAAAAATGTGAAATATATTTAAAAAAAAATTGTAGAAAAGTTAAAAAAAAATGCGAAAAAAAATAAAAAATGTGATTTTTTTTTTCAAAATCTCTAAAAAGTTATCAAAATTTTTATAAAATCGTAAAAAATAGTTAGATGTCAGTAAATTTTTTAATGAAAGAAAGTACTAATTACTCCTACACCAAAAACATTTAAATTATAGTCATAAAAAAAGATAAACAACTAACCATAAATAAATGCTATGTAGGACTATGACCTGCTATTCAGGTAAAATATCTAGCATTAGAACACCAAAATAAAGTAGAATGATCTAATTGGAACAATAAATTTTATTAGTGACCTAATTGGAACACACCTAAAACTTTATTACTATTATGTGGCATATTCCCTTATATTTACTATATACACATTTAATAGTTAGGGGAATAGTGTCATGCAGCAATTTACTAGTTGGGGAAATAGGGTTAGACAGCTGTCTGCCACTCTCTTATTGGTTCAACAAATTTACGCTTTTATCCCTGATTTAAAATTACGGTTTCGTCCTCAGCTAAAAATTACGTTTTTGCCCTCAGTTTAAAATAAAATTTTTGCTTTTTTTCCCCCATCTAAAAATTACGATTTTGCACTTGTTTCAAAATTACGATTTAATCTCCAGTTTGAAATTACAATTTTGCCCCTCCCTCCCCCCCCCCCCCCCCACCCCACAACTTAAAATTATGATTTTGCCCTTAGTTCAAATTTAAATTACGATTTTACCCTGAAGTTCAAAATTACGAATTTGTCCCTGCGCAAATTTACAATTTTGCCCCTGGTCCAAATTTACAGTATTGCCATCACTTTAGCTTTTGACAAATTACGATTTTACCCCGGTCAAAAATACAACTTTGCCCTCAGTACAAAATTACAGTATTGATATCGTTTTAGTTTTTTTAGCAAAACTATAAAAGTGTTTTGTTTTAATTGGTTGACTCGATTTAATTTTTTTTTCCGTGTCAAGGGCCTAACACTCGCTCATAGTCCTGACAAAATACAGTTTTGCCCTGAGCTCAAAATTATAGTCTTGTCCTCATTTTAGTTTTTTTTTTTTTCTAGTAAAACTATAGTAGTGTTTTTTTAATTGGTTAAAAATTATTCGGCCATCGTCCCGCAACGCGGACGGGGTATTAACTAGTTACCAACAAAAAAAAAAACATTTAAAAAATACATGTGCACAACACTAGATTTCTAAAAGAATGCCTCGCTCATACGGTATCTTGATTTAATTTAATGTATAAAACACATGTAACAATAGATTCACATTAACATTCGATTTGGTGTCATTATCAGTATCCCTTATATAAGTGTTTAAGCTATTGTCGTCATATATCATAATATGTGTGTATAAACCATGGCTAATAACTTATTTAGACGTTCTGACTACTAGGCCGTTTTAACTTATATGTGCGCTATGACTAGTCATTTTGCCATATAAGCATGTTACTATTTGTACATATGGACTATGTATGTGTTATACTATTATTTCACATTACATACTTAGCACTTCACAGATTGTCTAAACACGCCACACATTGTCTAAAACGCTATACAACTTTAAAAAAATGGCCCAGGTTATTGCATAGAGGTTTGAGAGGTCCGAGAAACGTTTCCTCCTAAAGTTCTCTGACAGGAGAAGGGTGAATGTCAAGACAATCAAGGCCATACTTAGTATGGATGAAGCCGTTCAGAGGGATATTTTAGCCCTTAGGGTTCCAAGGGCCGACAATTGTGAAAGGACTCAAACGGTAATAAGAAGATTGAAGAGAAAATTTCCAACAGATGATAATGATGATGATGTTGACGATACTGATCTACCAACAGTTACCGGTTGGAGTTTGGATGAACAATCAAGAATGGTGAAAGTGACTTATCAACACAGGGTGGATTATTCATTGACAAGTGACGAAGTGCTGAACACAGATAGGACTACACCTTCTTGAACAACCCTGTGATTTAGCACCTTCGAATGATGCAACATCCAGAGTTGTGATGATATTTAAATATAGGATGCAACAAAGACGAAACAAGGTTATGGCGTTATACGACAATGAACAAGATGCTGATGATGGGTCTGAAGAAAGTGATGACCAAAGCAATGGATACT